>CM022300.1:201662225-202214725 GCA_011799875.1 Thinopyrum elongatum
TCAAGGAAGCAGAAACAAAGATAAGTGGATTACCCGGTGTTGTTTGCTGCGGGGGAGCGTCCGCCTCCCCGGCAACACCAGTTGCTGGCATGCGGTCCGTATCTGCTCCCTCGGTGGCCGTGGCCTTAGCACGAGCAGACCCCTCGGTGGAGGCCCTTGCCGGTGATTTCTCTGCTTGGACTTTGGTTGGGGTGGACCCCTCTCAGTGGGCTCCACCCTGCTGGATCTCACTTTCTCCCTTGGCGGGGGATGAAGCATGTTCCTCCGCATCTCTCCGGGCGGGCGAAATCTGCCCCATGCCTTCGCGCCGGGGCTAGGCACGGGATCCCCCGTGCTATCCCCTGCCAGACCCGTACTCGCCAAAGAATCCAACGCTGCCGTGTGCTTGGTTCGTTTGGCCCACTGGGCGAGGGGTTCTTCATCTCTGCCAAGTCAACAAAGAAGATTGAATCAACAACTATCACGTGCATATTACCTCAGCAAGAAGCTCAGCTGTTCTCCTTACTCTGGGTCTATGAGCATGGAGCCCAACGCGTACGCCGCAGGTGGCGGGGTCGCCCCGCCCCTCTTAAGAGTTGGAGGAGCGGAGCTTCGTGGCAGCCTTGAGCTCTTCGGTGGGGCCGAGGCCTCTGGTGGGATCGAGCTTTGCGAAGAAACCGGGCTTGACTAGGGGCTAGGATCAACTCCAGTAACTGCACATCGCTTGGCAGGTGGGGTCTTGGCCTCCGACAAGTGAGTGGATTGGCAGCGTACCACCTCTGGTTTGTCGCTCTTAGAGGCGATCTTCTTCACCCTCTTCACGACCGATGAGGAGGCAGGGACTGCTGCTCCCTGTCCGGCCCGCTTGCGAGGATGTTGACTCAGATCCAGCTCTAGGCCTTGAGGACCCATTGTGAGCCATTCCTCCTCCTCCTCAGGCTTCTCTGCCTCCTCAGCCCGGCCTTCTCCTTGGGCCTCTGCTACCGTGGCATGATGAATTCCAGCCCCGGCAGGATCAAGCCCGGCAACCTCCTCCGCGTCGTGCCCCTCGCTCCCTTCATCAGAAGAACCTTCACCTTCAGCGTCCTCCTCCTCCTCCTCCTCCCCTCCGGGCCTCGTCCCTTCGGCAGCCCAAAGTGCTCTGTCCTCTGCAATCCGCTTTGCAATGAACGCCGCTTCTGCCTTGGAGGTGCGCTTGATAAGATCGTTATCCACCCTAGAAGCCCTTTCTTCCAAGCTGGAGACCCACTCTATCTCCGCATCCAGTTCAGGCAATTGCCAATCAGTCGCGACTCCATAAGCATTGCAATCGGGCATCCATTTCAGAATTTGGTCCCGAGCAGAGTTAAGATGCAAAGGGACAATCCCTGCCGATAAATGGAATGGCCCAAGGCTACCGAATAACTGTTCGCACAGCCAGCAGTGGCCGTATATCGACAAGTTGTTGACGAGGCCTAGGTAAAGGCGCATCCTGTCGGCGGAATTCCCGTATGCTCGACAGTTAGCCCGATAGCTTTGAGGCGGGCAATCCTGTTCAGCGTCGGGCGGAGCTTGTCATCGGTGAGGCCCAACTTGCTCCAGTAGCTGCCGCGCGTGACACATTCAGTCCGTGCCGCGCAGAACTCCAGGGCATCCTTGTCCTGAATCCAACACCAATCCGCCCTCCATTCCTCCCACTTGCTGCGCTGCTGGCTAGGGAGATAATCCCATTCGTCCTTCTTGCCCCGAGGGGTCCAGCTTATGTTGCCCGAGCGGTAAGATTTGTCTTCTATTCATGGGATGAAGAAGTGCCTGAACAAATCCACATTGGGGGTGACTCCAATAAAGTTCTCGCATAGATGGGCGAAGATTGCCATGCACGCCATTGCATTGGGCGTGATATCCAGGAGGTGGAATCCATACACCACCATCATGGCACCGAAGTAATCAGAGAAGGGGGAGGTGAGGCCGCAGAGGAAGTACGCACAGAAGAAGCGGTACGAATCCGATGGAACCTTGTTTCCCTCTAGCAGAACCACGGGCGCTCCATGCCCTTTCAAAACTTCCCTTCCCCACATATACGCGTACCTCGCGATTAAGGTAGGGCCATCCAAGTTCGACGGGAGGAAAACCATGTTTTCCTGTCGCTTCCTGTCCAGCTCCTCTGCCCTTTTCTTCCTCCCCTCCATTGTGGCGTCTTTTGCGGTGGCCGCCCGCTTCCCCTTCGCAACAGCCATCTTTCGCCCCATCTCGTGGGCTCACCGGATGGGTGAAAGATTTAGCGGAGCTTTGGGAGCGGATGTTGGCGTGGGAGCGGTTTCTTGGCTTGAGGAAGAAGATGAAGGAGGGGAGACAGATATGAATGAGTAGCGTCCCTTCGCGTTGCCTTTTTATTGGGGACAGGCGTAGGGGCTGGCTCTTCGCTATCTCTCCTCAGAAAGTTACCATTTTTGCAAGCGCACTACCCATTAACTGCTGCTGTTCCACGACCCCATGACCTACGGTAATTACGTGGAGTGGACATTGGATTGACTACTCATCATAACAACCGCTGCATGGGTAGCATTTCTTCGATACATGTCCGTGCATTGTTTGGGGCCTAATCCAACGTGCCCAGCGACACGTATGGCTCAGGCCCGGGGGCTTCTGTCGGGATACACAAAGAGGGGTGTTTATTTCCCCTGACTTGTGCACGGACAAAGAGCCTCTGCCTCGGCAGCCATGGCTTGGCGAAGGAATGGCTGCCCCAAATATGCAAAACAAGACCAAGCCAGAGGAACCGCTCTTCGTGAGATCAAGGAGCGGATCAAGAAGACCAAGTCAAACAAGACAGCAGAGCATCGCCTTGGGAAGGCCTCCCTTGCCGGGCAGGAGAGCCTGGCCTTGTCGAAGCCACCCCAGGGACGAGTCCAAGATTTCCCCGGCAGGTTTGCCGGGTTCACCAAGGGTGAGGACTCCCGCCAAGGCACCACCGCTCCACTGCACCACAACGCAAATCACTTATCAATGCGGTGCCAAGCCTCCAGGTGATTAAGTGGCTACCACCAAGCACGTGGCAGCCCATTAGAAGACAGATTACTCTCATGTGACACCCATCCAGAGGCGTGTCGGACAGATAAGCAGAAGATGATTAAGCGGCACGGTAGGCTTGCCGGGCTTCACCCTCAGCACGACACCTAGCAGTGCATTTAATGCACTTTGTCCTAACTGCCAGAGTTAGGTATGATAGCACTGTTAGCTATCTAATCACTAGATAAAAACTGTTTTGCCACTGTGGTTACCCCTTGAGCTATAAAAGGAGGTCCAAGGCAAACTAGCAAAGGATTCGGACCCTTGCATACTTGTACGCGCGTAGCATCTCTCCCAAAGGCCACCTTGCCGGGCTTGAGCGTTGCGTGTTCGTCATGTTCCTCCATCCAATCCACCAAAGCAGGAGTATGGTTTTACGCTTCCCAGCGGCCCGAACCTGGGTAAAAACCACCAGTGTCACCACCGTCGTGCTGTTTCATGGCCTCCGCTCTTTGTGCAACGTGATCTTCCCCCTTGCCGAATCACAAAGGGGCCGATGGCCCCATAGGTGATCGTGTTCCTCCACGACAAAATGGAACTCTTTATTTAACGTACTAGTGAAGAAAAATACTAGGGAAATGCTAACACGCGAAAAAATTTAACGCTCGAAGGAGTCCATTCACAATTAACGCTCCATGCCTCCCGGTCGCACTTACTATCGTTCGCGTGTGGTACACGCCCCCCATTAAGTGAAAAACAACTCAACCACACACGGTCAAAATATCAAAAATATTTTTGAGAAATTCAATTTTAAATATTTTGTATGTACACTTTGCTCTCTTCCAATAATTTTGGGCACTTTTATTCAGTCTAAGTCAGTGTGCCATCGTATCTCGTACTACTACCTCTGTCCAGGTTTTTACGCCACATCATATATTTTTTGTCAAAGTTTGACCTAATTATTTAACTGCTAATGTACATG
Source organism: Thinopyrum elongatum (assembly GCA_011799875.1). Lineage (NCBI taxonomy): Eukaryota > Viridiplantae > Streptophyta > Magnoliopsida > Poales > Poaceae > Thinopyrum > Thinopyrum elongatum. Next base: position 201,666,175 of record CM022300.1, read on the forward strand.
CCAACAAAAAATAAATATTATCAATGTTTGCCAACATAATTAACTAGTGGCAAAAATTCAGAACCAACATAATTAAAATAGCCATCGGCCGTATGCACACATTTATTTTCCAGCACATTTCTTTATTTCATCAACGACATTTTGATACATGGAAGTATATTCACCAATTCTTTGCTAGGAGCAAGACCAAAGAAAACAAGAACCACAATTAGACATTTTAAAAGATATCTAATTTCCATAACTGCTCCCACTAATTGCATTAATATCTTCTCTATGTCTTCATTGTTGATCTGTGGCTTCTCGAGCTTGCACACTTCTTTCTTCTTCGATTCTAAAGAACTAGACATTGCTTTACATCTAATATCATCTCTAGCCTCTATTCTAGCAAGGAGTGCATGAGCATCTACCAAATTTTGTGCTATCAATAGATCGATGTATTCTTCTTCCCAAAACCAAAACTTGCATCCATCCTACACACAAGTTTGAGTATAAGCTACCGAACATGCGCCGAATAAGGGAGCACAGTCGAATCAAAAGAAGTACTACACACCTTATCTTTTTTGCACTTGATGAACACCCATCCGGGATGTTCCAGCATGGTCAAAACGCGGCGCACGACCTGCCGCGGGCAGCCATCACATTTTATGAGCGGCAACGGTGAACCGACTAGCCACTGGGCCAGTGCCGAGCCCGGATGGTGGCCGGCCGTGTCTATGCCGGCGAACTGCCGACGAGATAGATCCGAGCAGCTAGAGGCGGATTCAGTACCTGCATGCGACGTGGAGGCATTGCCATTGTTGTGTGACCCAGCACTCGAACAATCCGTGGCAAGGCGCAGTTGCAGGCGGCCAGAATGCGCCAAATCCGGCAGCCGCGTGCGTCAAATCCCCTGGCCACAGATATAGTGGTTGACCGCCGGCGCTGGGACAAGAGAGGCACATATCCGACCGTCGTGCTGTGGTCGGCTGGGCTATAGTGCAAGGCAGCGACTGTGTTCCCGACACACGTGCGTGTACCTCTTCTCTTCTTGTACGTACTGCATTTATCTCGCTTCCTGTGGTTTCCCACTCCTACGATATTCCTATTCTATAAACCTGCGGGCGTGCGTGCGTGCGTGCGCGCGCGCGTGTCTTTGTCTGTGTGTGTGTGTGTGTGTGTGTGTGTGTGTGTGTGTGTGTGTGTGTGTGTGTGTGTGTGTGTGTGTTTTAACAGCGTGTGAGTGTTAGAGAGAGCGAAACATCGACCTACACAGAGATGGTGTGTACTACTCCCTCCGTCCCATAATGTAAGACATTTTTGCAAGCTAAACTAGCTTGTAAAAATGGCTTACATTGTGAGACGGAGTAGTAGTATGATTTAGCCGCGAGAGTCGGTGCATCCTCTTGTTTCCGGGCATCCGGTCTGGACAGCTGCCACGCCCGCTCCTGACCGCCCTGGCCCACCGAAACCCCCTCCATCGTCCCCGCGCGCTTCCCGCCCGAAACGATAAGCGCCGCTCCAGAGAATCGGTGCAACATTCACGCCTGAGCAGAGTGGACGCGACCTCTCACTAGCGCCTGCGTTGAAGGGAGAAGCGGATTCAACGAAGAGTGATGGTTGCTTCGTCCGTCCAACTTACTGCCGTGTATATGTGATTTGATGGTTCATTGGTTATTATTACTGAGGTGGTACGACCGTGCTGAGTCTCTGTTGTACTGTACACTTTACTTTGGTGCATGACACATGCACCCAGATGCTGGATGTCCCATGTTTCAGTGAAAGGAGGTAGAGCGTCTCCACTCTTTTTCTTTTTTCTATTCTGTGATAAAACTAAAATTTTCTCCACTCTTACATCGGAGGAGTGCGAAAGCAGTGAAAACACGGCAGCTCAGTGATTACATGGCCCACCTCACACTATCACCATATTTTTTGGACACCGTGTGACACTTAGCTCTTTAGTACACAATACTATAATTTCTCAGCGAGATAAAATTGTACAATGCTATGAAGCTTTCAGTTTCTGTTTCATGTATCTTGGGTCCAAGGTTGCCCCGTTGCAACATTCCATCAAATTCAAAGGAGACTAACATGCGTGCTATTGCATCTCAATGATTCACAGATCATAGCCAATATGTACTCCCTCCATTCCAAAATAAGTGTCTCAACTTTATACCAACTTTTCCAACTTTAGTACAAAGTTGTACTAAAGTTGAGACACTTATTTTGGAACAGAGACAACTAAAGAAAAAAAATGATTGATGCAGTCCCTAGGCCTTGAACCCTAAACACTAACCAGGCTTTAATTTGCTGGCGAGGTTGATCCTTCCGAAGGAATGAAGTTTGCAACCCTTTGACCATCGGATCATTTTGTGCAGTTTCACTAAAATCGAGCTGAGCATCCCTGTAGGCAAATAAATTGAAGAAGTGTGATTAGAATAAGACTAGTGGCACTAGTTGATGAGATATAAACTCATCAGAAATATAGTAGAAGCCAGCAGAGGTACGTGCGGGGCAAAGAAGTAGAGAAATATCCACATGGAGCAATGTGGGGAGATGGGGCAGTGGTGCAAGCCGGCTGTAAAGGAAGTTGTACCTAAGGGATGTCGGGATGTAGCTAGGAGGGCGGCGGGAGGCGGCATCTTCCGACGCCACGACAATGAGCAAGGGACAAAAGCAACCGTGCCGGATTTGTGAGAGAGAACATCAGGGACCCCTGATCGGGACACGCCGACAGTGGGTTTTCACCCTCACCGACGGCGATCGCATCTACACAAAACATCCTCCCCTTCCCCCGGCAGACATGATCCCCACGGATGTGTGACTAGAGATGTGGCCACAGTCATTTTATGTGAGAGAGTGTGAATAGAGAAACCCCAACAAGCAACCGTGTAGACTCCTGGCTATGTATATAGTGGAGCGGTTTCTTTTTCTGTCCATATGAACCTATTTATATTGCGTACGTGCCACTGAAGAAAAAAACTTTATTTATAAATAATGAAGCACCATTCATGCGTGGTTCCCGACCCTTCATTAAGTGAGTAACTACTACACGCGTTAAATTATCACGTGGGTTGCATCTTCGTACAAAAATGAGCTCCACCATGTAGCCGCACGTGTGTGATTGGGGAAGACGCAAAGAGTACGTGCGTGGGTGCGTGCGTGCACCTCTTCTCTTTGAGCATGGTTATTAAAAGTATAGCCAACTACTCTACCACACGGTTATTAAATGGGCAAAGAGTATATGCAGTAATAATGACTAATGAGCCATCAAATCACGAGGCCCACCTTTCCCTAAGTTTGACGGAGGAAGCATCCATCATTTTCACTCCTCGCTGAATATCCATCCGCTGCTACCACCGCAAAAAGATAAAAATCTGCTGCTACCTCTACATCATGGTTTATAATATAGCCATGTTAATCACGATGTAGAAATATCATTCACTTATACAATAGGGCTGGCTCTAAGGCTGGTGATTTTTTTTACTTTGTCTCTTTCTCCTTTTCTCTCATTTACTCATTTTACATAGGAGCACGTGTAGAGGATGGCTATTCCTTTTGATGGGACTTCTTCATGGGGTTTAAGACTAAGAAGCTCTGAACATTATTCCCGCTGCCCACCACTCTGAATCATGCCATCTATGATACGTACTTGTATGATACTCCCATTGCAAAAATGAGGTCCACTAGGTCTAGCACGTCCTGTAAGAAGAAACTGTCACACAAAACTTACATTCTTGTTGCCTTCTTCCTCATACACTACTACTACTCATTCTCCTATAAACCTTGCGCTTGGCATCTAAAAAATATTAACCTTGCGCTTGGCTCTTCGCCTCTTTGAGAAGTTGAACAATGATGGTACTACAGTATATGCTTCTCTATCTGACACTGAATGAATTGTTGCATGTCCACCACGTGGGCGAGGGGTGAGGGGCAAGGGAGAGTGCGTACTACTACGTCTGTTTCAATATGGACTACATTCGGAGCAAAATGAGTGAATCTACACTCTAAAATACGTCTATATACATTAGTACTTGCAGTATGTAGTTCATATTGAAATCTGCTAAAAGACATATATTTCAAACAATATGATAATCTCTCTAGCCAAGGTAGGGACGAGGAGTATACGTCTAACAGAGGGAGTAGTAAAATCTTCTCCTCGTCCTACGAGCCACCGCGCGCGTGGGTGAGGGAGAGGGCGTAGGCGTAGTAAGCAAGCTTCTCCTCGTCCTGCGACTCTGTGAGCCACCGCGCTCACGGGCGGGGGAGAGGGCATACTAAGCAAGCTTCTCATCGTTCTGTGAGTTGACGGGACACATCAAAAGTAGTACATAAGTGCCTACTTTCCGGTCTATATGGCTCAATTTGAAATCTCTCTAACCAAAATAGATGGTGAGTGGTGGAAAAAATTTGTTACTACCATAGTTCGCAAAAGTACTGAACATGTGATGGTGAACGGAGGGAGTACGACACCATTAGTACTACAGTTCTTTTGGAAGGGTTGTAGTAGTCCCTCCCATTCAATGTTCACATTTCAAGCTTCAATAAAAACGTTGCATGCAAGGATTAAGAGAAAACTCAGCAATGCATGTACTCCCTCAATCCATATAGGGTCTAAAATGTGTTTTTGAGGCTAACTTTAACCACATGTTAGAGCAATAACATGACATGTAACTTACACAAATCATACCATCAAATTCGTATGTGGTCATTGTACTGCTAACACATGCATGTGTTACAAGTAGTACGTACATGATAGTAAACACTCACTATCTAGTAGTACTAGTTCATTGCTTGGTTTAGATTTGGAACTGAGGCCCATAAACCGGAAGGGAGGGAATATTATTTTCTGGAACCATCCCCATACGGCCATAATTGATGTTTTGTATAATGGTTATATACCTTGCTGCAACAGTATCGTCCAATCTTCACGTGTGGTGTTTTTCTTGGAAAATTATTACGAGAGGATTCTACGATGTGTGAAACGATGTGTTGTTCGTGCGTCCAACTTACTGTTGGAAAGGTGTGGCTTTGAGATTTGACGGCTCATTAGTAGTATTCCTTGCGGTTGTGCACTTACAAATTGGTGCATGGCACGTGGACTCGGATGTTGGATGTCCCACATGTCGAGGAAAGGAAGTTCTATGCTCCTAGAATGGTTTCTCGCAATCCTATCAACCTTTCACCATTTTTTTAATATATTGTGCTAGTAAATATAATTTCTCAGCGAGATAAAATTATACTAGTACAATGCTACGAAGCTTTTAGCTTTTCTTTCATGTGTCTTGCCTTGAAGATTTTCTTGTTACAACATTCCATCAAATACAGAGGACACTAACATGCATGCTAATGCATATCAATGGTTCACATATCAGACCCAATATTACTTCACAACTTAAGACAACGTTGTGAGAAGGTGTACAAATAAAGAAAAAAATGATCGATCAGGTCCCTAGGCATGCTTTCATTTCCTGGCCACGGTGGACATGTTGGTAGCCACTTTCACATGGCTCGTTGATGCCCGCCAAGACATGTAGAAGTTGGGTGCATGCACCATCCCATCATTTTGTGCAGTTCCACTAAAATGGAGCTGAGCATCCCTGTTGACAAGGATATTTAATAAGTGTGATTGTAATAATAGTGGCACTATTGATGAAATATGGAAAGTAAGCCGACCGAGATACAGTACGTTTAGGCAAAGAACTAGAGAAGATCCACATGCAGCAACGTGGGAAGACAGGCAGTGGCACAAGGCCGGTTCCAGAGGAAGCTGTACCTGAGGGTCGTCGGGATGTAACAAGGAGGGTGGAGGCGGGCGGGATCTTCCCATACTGTGGCAGTGAGAAAGGGGCAAAGGCCCTACTGCGCGGAAGCTTCCTTAGAGAGAACGGCGGGTACCGCAGATCGGGATGCGCCAACAGTGGGTTTCCTGCGTCGACGCCGACAACCAGAGCAACGTTGCACATCCTCCCTTTCCGCCGATGGACTGGATCCGGCCGGATCAGGGACCAGCGATGAGAGAGAGAGAGTAGCCACCGCCATCTTGTGTGAGAAAGTAGAAGAGACCGACCCCAGCAAGCAAGCATTGAGGCTCCTGCCTATATTATATAGTATACTGGAGCAATTTTCTTTTCTCTCTCGATAACAATTAGTTTATATTCTATACGTGCGCCATTGAGGAATAAAACATTTTTTTAATAACACGCCTACTAGTCAAGTCACACTTTGTCTGTTCACATGTGGTACACAATCCTCCATCAACTAGACAACCACTAACGTGTCAAATTATCACGTGGGCTGCCTTTTCGTACAGAAATGAGCTCCACCGTGTACCCATGCGAGTGTGGTTGGGAAAGAGATGGGAGTACGTGCATTGTGCGTGCACCTCTTCTCTTCGTGCATGTACCCTACCTACGTGGGTGTGTGTGAGAGAGATACGAACCTAGAGAGAGATAGTCTATGTGTTCGTGAGGGTTTGGGGGTTGATTTTGTGACTGTATTTGTGGGAATATGTGTCGATGATATCTCAAAAAAATGTGACACATGCAATGTGTGTCAAATAGAGGCCTAGCTATATCATATACAGAGGGGGCGATCCACGAGAAGAGAGGGAGGGATCATCAGCGTGAGATATCGATAGAATCGAAGAGAGCATCAGGCACTACTGGAGGATGCTGCTAACATGACACTACAATCAGAGACCCTTCGACGAAACTGTGTGTGATACATTAATCGCAAACGATGATGTAAAAACCCATAAAAAAGATGCAAGACGTTTGCGATGGCGGATACATCAAACACGGTTCATATTGTAATTATGTGTGCGATGCATAGCATACGGTTAATCCATAAGAACTGTTTGCGATGAGACAGAACAACACGACGTACAGTTTGCTCGGATGAACTGTTTGCTATTAGGGAATGCAACAGAAACGGTTAGCCAAATCAGGGTGTGGTGCGATATACGGCATACGGTTCACTCGGACGAACTGTTTTCGATTAGCGAACACAACAGAAACTGTTCAGTTTAACAAGATGTGTGTGATATGCGGCATACAGTTCACATAGATGAACTGTTTGCGATGAGCCAAAAGAACACAAAATATTCGTGTAAACAAGATGTGTGTGATACACGGCAAACAGCCCACTCGGATGAACTGTTTGCGATAAGAAAATATAACACAGACGGTTACTACAGTTAATTCATGTGCGATTCTGTGTGTAGAAAAAACTAGCAGAGCGCGTGCGGAGGGACGCGACCCGAGCGAGCCTTGGCGCCTAAATGGCGAGCAGAGCGCGCCGCGGCCACCTAAACGGCGAGCAAGAATATGCATAATTATTGCATATAGCAGATGAACAGAGCCGGGAATAGCCGTCCAACAATATTATTTTTGATGACATGCATCAATATATTCTTAATTAAATTTAAGGTCAAAGTTTGGTACTACAAAATACGAAGGGGGCCAATAAACTACGACGGAGGTAGTACCTATACGAACACAGACGCCCAGTGCAGAAATAAATAATGTTATACACGTGTCCCGCAATCCACGCCTATATTTTATTACAATTGTATGGAAATGTCGCATATCGACATTTTAAGTCACTAAGCATATGTAGCTCGTGTGTGTTTTGGTCGTTGCCGCATGTGGCATTTTAAATTATCCTGAATATGTGAGACAATTATTAACCGTTGCAACTGTAAATTTGCCTCAACGGCGAGCAGAGCACGCGCAGGGACGCTAGAGTGGAGCGCACCACGGACGCCTCAATGACGAGCAAAACGCGTGGACGGATGCAAGAAGAGGGCGCCGCGGTCGCCTCAACGACGAGCAGAGCGCACCGCGGTCACCTGAACAGCGAACAACCACACCTGCATATTGCAATTCTGGTCAACCTTCTGGCACCGCGTGGGAGACGCGATGGCCCATCCATCAGACACGATGGTGATATCTGGACTGTGTGTGATAGTGGGCAGATACGTACACGTCCAAGAAGACGGGCCCACGTACGTCATCCGGGAACCGTTTCGGGCTTCGAGTCTAGAACCATCAATAAATTTTGAGCTTGTTTCTCGTCACATTCCAGATTACCATGCAATAAGTAATTGCAAATCCGTTCACACCGATCAAACCTAAACATGTTCCCACTTAGCACTGGGCTATAAAAACTACGCACTTGAAAATTACTTCACAATTCCTCTCCTCATCACCCAAAAAATAGGTCTTTGCCATGGCCGGTAGGAGAAGTTTCGGGTTGACATAGAACCAGGGAGCAAAGACCAAGGCCGCGGAAGCACTAGAGAGGTCCCGCTGCTATGCGGCAGCTGCAACAGCGATGTCCTGGCATGCCCCGGAGCCCTCGAACGAGCTCTCACCGGCACACAAGGGCTCTCACAAGCATACTCGCCGTGTCGGCGATCGCGATGAGCTGGCGCTGCTGAAGTCCTTGGCCAGCGACGACGACATTCTCGCTGGCCTAATTAAGCAGCAGGAGCTGGTCGATGGCTTGATGAAGCTGCTCGAGATTAGCGATGCATCGGTTGAGAAGGTGACTGGCCTCGTCTATCAACTCATGGGTGACAATGCGAAGCTCCTCAAGGCGCTCGCCGAGACGGAGGAGGAGGCCGCCGGCTGGAAGAAGTTGCATGAGCAGAGCAGTGCCTCAGGGATGACGCTGAAAGTAGTCATTGATGAACTGATGGTGTTGGAGATATGCCCTAGACGCAATCATGTATGATGATATTTCCTATGTGTTTATGAATAAAGATAGTCCTTGGACATTATCAATGATGTGTATTAGCAAGTACGTGACTTGTTTGTGGGACTATGCATTGTATGATGACTGTCCTAAAAGGTCCCTAGTCGAAAGGGCTATCTGGACGCGCAGCCGACTAGACTAGCATATGACATGGTCGATGACTTGGTCTCACTGGCCATGGAGCATTGGATGCTAACCGGATAATATGGACTAGGAAGGATCTAGTCGGATTCGACGTAGTCGGATATGAGTCGAGATAAGGTCCGAGTCGGACAGACCCAACTATGAGACGCAACGATATGTCATCTGTGAGTCTCTAGTACAACATATGTTCTATGTCCTAGGACCTGAGCTGGCGCATGTACTCGGGATGGTGACAGACCTGCTTTGGGCCGACCAAATGCTACTTCGTAACTGGGTAGTTACAAAGGTAGGTTTCGGGCTTGTCCAGACCCATGCTGCGATACATGGTCGAGCAAGATGGGATTTGCCCCTACGATCAGGAGAGATATACTCTAGGCCCCTCGTGTGATCCGAGCAAGATAAGCATGGCCATGCGACAGGGATTATGAGATAATCTGGTTAGTGGCCGGCATCACTGGAACGAGAAAGACGTCGGGCTAGCACAAGGATGACAGTCTCGCCTTGAGCCCGACAACATATATCGTGTGGCAAAGGGAACAAAAGTGTGACATGTTGTACAGGTTCGCCAACCGGCTTCATTGTCTACTTGGTGGTCGGCACGCCTTGCTAGAGGCCGCTACCAACCGAGCTAATCAGAGGTGATCCGACCTGCGACCAAGCCGACTTGAACCTAAGGGGTCGCACGCTTAAGGGAAGGAGCCTGTAAGGCCGGATCGGACTCCACGAGTCAAATGTGATCCTACTCGGACTCGGATCCAGGCCAACAGATTTTGGGCTTTAGGGTCCGTGTGAGGCCCAAGTGTTGAGCCCGTGACAGACGCCTATATAGAGTGGAGGTGCGGCACACTCATTTGGTTGATCGCTTCTGCGCCGTCACTAGGTCTTGCATGTGTTGCGAATAGCCACCTCCACTCGCCACCGACTGTGTGATTGGACCTAGCAGTCCGCCGCACGGTGTTCCTCCTGCATGCGCGGATACCGTTGGAAGCGGTGCACTTGCGCTGCTCCGGCGAACCTGTACGTGGGATCCGACGACCGACTGTTTGAGGGAGATCGGACGAGGAGGAGACGATCCACGCGGACGCTCTGCCCCAACTCTTCTTCCGCTGCACGACACTACGCGTCTAGTGGTAACGATCTGTGATCCATCTCCCATAGCTTGTTCTTGGATGTTCTGCGCGTAGGAAAATTTTAATTTGCAGTCGACGCACCCTACCATAGATCCCAACTGATGGGTGACTTTAGGAAGCTCTGGATCGAGCGCGAGCAGGAGGTGGAGGAATCTGTGGCTGCTGTCAAGCAAAGTTATGAGGAATTGAAGAAGGAGCTTGATGTAGGGTAGAACCCTAGATGCCCGATCTTTCACGAAATGGAGGGGATCCCACGAAGAAAACGAGGGAAAACGAGAGGAACACTCAAGAACAAGTCCAATCACACATCCACTAGACAATCAAACACACAAGATCCACAAGAGTACATGAACAACAAAAGGAAAGATACAAGGTAAAGTTCATCCCAAATCCAAAGGAGATGGGGGCTTGATGATCTAGATAGATCCTTCACCAAAGGGGTCTTGATATCCCTTGGGATCTTCTCCGAAGAGGCCTTGGCCTCCAATGGAGTAGTCTCTCTCTCTCAAGAGGAGAAGGTAGGAGCAAAGCTCACATACAAATGAGCTATCACTTTGCTAACCCTAGAAAGGAGAAGGGGAAGTTCTATTTATAGTCTAAGACACAAAGGGGTAAGTGGGAGGGGGATACAAGGCCAAAGGCCCGCGGCTGCGCACAGGCAGGTACCGGACGTACGGTCGGTGTCGGACGTCCGACGGCTCGAGAAGGACCGGTCGTCCGGCGCACGTCGGAAGTCCGACGTTTCTTCTCTGGATAGGTGGCACCGGTCGTCCGGTCGGCGTCGGTCGTCCAGTCACTGGTACTTGTCGGACGTCCGGTGGTCGTCGGTCGTCCGGCCGTTGTAGCTCTTGTCGGTTGTAGTTCTTCTGGCCGTCTGGTCTACGGGTGGTCGGACATCCGGCGTCCGTCGGACGTCCAGTGGTTGTAGCTTTGCTGCAGCTCCGTCTTCTTCCGATTTTGCATCCACGCTTCCCTCGTGGATGGTGTAGTCGTTCCTTGGTGCTTGTACTCCTCCTCGTCGTCCGTGAAGTTCCGGAAATACCTATGCATGCACACGAGTGGAATGTCAAGTAGCATACCATCGTCGAAGGGGTCAAGTGAGCACGTGTAAAGGAGATGATTCACCTTTATATATGTGAAGTAGAGGTCGCACGTGTCACTTGCCAAACGAACTCTTGACATGGTGATGTCTGTAGGATGCTCTGCATCAGAGCTGGAGGATCTCGTCACCCGGCGATCCATTGAGGAGTAGAGACAGTAGCGACCCAGATCGTTGTCTATGATTTCCTTCTTCTCTTGCCCCCGTGTCTTTCGGGCTTTGCCGCATGTGGCATTTTAAATTATCCGGAATATGTAAGACAACTATTATCTGCGCCATTGTAAATTTGTCGTCGTATTATCCGTTGCCGCATGTGGCATTTTAAATTAACCGAAATACGAGTTGAAAACACGAACAAAGCAAATGCTAAATTTGAGCGGGGTCATGGGATCACAAGCAAACACCCTCCGTCTAGGTGCTTTAATTAACCGCGTGTTAAACAACGCCTTGGCCGCCATTAATGGAGAAGTTGTGAGCGAGGCGAGCGGCTGGTGGATGGAGGTCAAAGAGCTCGCTTCCCGGTGAGCATGCACGGCCTTGGTTGCTCGCACGTGTCGCGTTGAGTCAGCGCGGTGGACAGGTCACACGCGTTCCGTCGAGCCTACGCAGCGGACTGCTCGCATGCGTCCCGTCGAGCCTGCATGGCGAACTTCTCGCGCTCGTCCCGTCTAATCAAACAGCTGCACGCATGCCACCGAGTATGGTTAAATTTTGGCACAAAATACAAAGATGACCAATGAACAAGGACTGAGGTAGTACTCTCCCATAAGAAAAGAGGGATGCGTAGCCGCACTTAAATGGTTAGAGGAACACACACGGTTCATATAATACAACCGTTTGCGATATTAACGTGTCAGCTATTTGTTTCAAAAGGAATTTGTTGGCTATTAATGTGTGCGCCTTGTCTCAAACTAGATGATTTTTTTACCATAGCATATATGTTCCATGTCATGAAACCATGCCAAGTTTCATGATTTTTGGTTGAGTTTTGGATTTATTGGGATTTAAAAACCGAGATTCTCAATGTTTCAGGACGACGAGACGTTTGTAATTCATTCTCATTCCTTCAGTGAGACCCAAACATGCACCAATGACACATGTACGATTTTCCACCCATTTTGCTTCACTAGAGCATGTGCTTGTAGTTCAAATTTGAATTATGGACATTAAATGCCTAGAAAACTCAGTTAGTATATAAAATGGCCAAACGAATCGTGAATAGTTTCAAATTTCAGCACGACACTCCTTTTATTCTATGTTGCCTATAGAAAACAAAATACAAGGCGAGAAGAGGCAGCGATTATCGTTTTGCCCACAAGAGGGGCATCTTTCCCTACCGGAACCATGAGGGTTGCAAGAAGCTGTGGTTTGTAAGAGGCTTGTAATATAGCTTGGCCCAAATTGGACAATTTTTTTAGCACGACATATATGTGCCATGTCGTGACACCATGCCAAGTTTCATGATTTTCTGGTGAGTTTTGGATTTACGAAGATTTAAAAACCGAGATTCACAATGTTTGGGGCTGAGCCAGGACACCGAGACGATTGAATTCATTCCCATTCCTTCCATGGGACCTAAACATGCACCCAAGGACACATGTACGATTTTGCTAGCCAATTTGGTGCACTGGAGCATGTATTTGTAGTTCAGATTTGAATTATGGATATTAAATGCCTAGAAAACTCTATTAATGTATAAAAAAGGTCAAACAAACCCTGAATAATTTCAAAGTTCAGTGTGAATCTCTCGTTGTTCCATGTTGCCTATAGAAGAAAATACAAGGCGAGAAGAGGGAGCGATTATCATTTTGCCCACAAGGGCGACACGTTTCCCTATCGAAACCACGAGGGTTCTTGCGAGAGGCTCCGGTTTGTAAGAGGTTTGTAATAAAGCTTGGCCCAAATTGGACAATTTTTTTACCATGATATATATGTGCCATGACGTGACACCATGCCAACTTTCATGATTTTCTGGTGAGTTTTGGATTCACGGGGATTTAAAAACTGAGATTCCCAGTGTTTGAGGACGAGCCAGGACGCCGATACGGTTGTAATTCATTCTCATTCCTTGCATGGGACCTAAACATGCACCCAAGGACACATGTATGATTTTTCTAGCCATTTTGGTGCACTGGAGCATGTATATGTAGTTCATATTTGAATTATGTATATTAAATGCCTAGGAAACTCAATTAATGTATAAAAAGGCCAAACGAACCCTGAATAATTTTAAATTTCAGCACAGATATCCTGTCATTCCATGTTGCCTACAGAAAAAAAAATACAAGGCGAAAAGAGGCAATACTTATCGTTTCGCCCAAAAGGGGGACATGTTTCCCTATCGGAACCACGAGGCTTCTTGAGAGAAGCTCCGGTTTGTAAGAGGCTTGTAATAAAACTTGCCCCAAAATGGACAATTTTTTTTCCGCGACATATATGTGCCATGTCGTGACACCATGCCAAGTTTCACGATTTTTGGGCGAGTTTTGGATTTACGGGGATTTAAAAACCGAGATTCTCAAAATGTCCAAGGCCGAGCCAGACACCGAGACGGTTGAATTCATTCCCATTCTTTTCATGGGACCTAAACAACCCAAGGACACATGTATGATTTTTCTAGCCATTTTGGTGCACTAATTTGAATTATGCACATTAAATTAATGCTTATAAAACTTAATTATAATGTATAAAAAAGGCCAAACGAACCCTGAATATTTAAAGCGGTTTGGGTCAACCGTGTGTCACCCGTGGGTAAGCACTGTGCGCATGCGTCGTGCTAGCTCACTCTTCATTCTTTACTAAGTTTTCTATATTAATGGTGTTAGATATCCAAACACGCTACCATTTCCCGTCACTCCTCCCATCGATTTCCTGCCTCTTCTCCCATCGGTTTCCCGCTGCCAGTGTTAGTGCTCATAGAAGGCTAGGCAGCGACACACCAGCCATGTAAATATTGCACACGGTTTCTAAAAGCACAAACGTGTGTGATATTACGGAGTAGGTCCCATACGGTGACCAGCGTGAAACGCCTTGAAGGCAAGGAGGCAAGTCTTATCAGCAAGGGGCGGCTTCCCATCCGCTAACTGAGTGGAATAGAACACAGAAGTTAAGCGTGCTCGGGCTGGAGGAGTCTAAAGATGGGTGACCCGGTGGGAAGTTGCATATCTCAAGCTTCATTAAAGCGCCATGCTACGGTCATTATAGACATTTATCATCTAAATGTGTCTGTAGTGACCTGTCATGACGATTATATAAACCTTGGGATCCATGTTTTGGTAATTTGTAGAATATATTTTTTATTCGTTATTTCTTGTTCTAAAAAATCGGAGAATGATCGAGATCTGTAGGCCCACACAATCTATCCCTTTGACCCAACGTACGTGAAGGGTTTGACCATGCCGTTTTCCTCTTGCTCTGTGTGCTATGTTAGAGCAAATCAAGTTTGAGCACATGCGTTGGACCACACCCACTACCCCCCCACCCGCCTCGAAGTTGCAGAACCGACATCGTACGTCTTTAACCTGGTTGGGGGGTACGATGTTCAGTTTGTAATGTTACTAATGTATTTGGTGCACCATCAAAGTTGTGCATTCGGGATTTGAACAAATCACACACCACCCATGCATTTTTTTGGGCCGCATGCAGGGTATAGGGGGTGTTCTGATCGAGCACGTCTCCCTTGTGCGGTTTAGACGACATACATATTTGTTGGCTCCCTGAGGTCTATATATATATATATCATCCTTGATCGATAATGAGGGGGGCCCACACAATCTATCCCTTTGACCCAACATACGAGAAGGGTTTGACCATGACAGTTTCCTATTACTCTGTGTGCCATGTTAGACTAAATCAAATTTGAGCACATGCGTTGGACTACACCCCCTCCCCCCCCCCCCCGCCTCGAAGTTGGGGAACCAACATCGTACGTATTGAACCTGGCTTGGGGTTTGCTACGGTCTTCGGTTTGTAATGTAGTTGGTGCCCAATCCAAGTTGTGCATTGGGGATTTGAACACATCACACACCACCCATACATATTTTCGGCCCGCATGCAGGGTATAAGGGGTCTTCTGATCGACCACGTCCCCTTGTGCGGTTTTTTGTGACGACTTGAACACATCACACACCACCCAAACATATTTTCGGGCCGCATGCTGGGTCTAGGGGGTCTTCTGATCGACCACGTCTGCCTGTATGGTTTTTTGTGATGACACACACATATCTGTGGGCTCCCCGAATCTATATATATCATCCCTTTGACCGATAACAAGGGGTACGTGTTGGCCATGAATGGATTCCTCCTAGTTCGTGTTAGGGCCGGTCACCGCCACATGTCATTCGAGCAAAGTTCGAGCTCATGCGTTCTCAGGATTCCCTCCCACACGATCGGATTGGTGGGTTGGACCGACACCGTACCCTGTGTATCTCGTCCTTAATTGCCTGGCTTTCATGGTGGTTGTCTATATCGTGAGGCAGGCGCCACATCTAAATTGTACATTATTTGATATTGAAAACACATCACCCCTTCCAACATGCATCATTTTGGGCCGCATGCAGGCGGTGCTGGTTTTGTGGCCCCTCTCATGCGATATTTAATGATGGTCCAATCTATTGGCCAAAGTGGTTTATATACATTTTTGATCGAGAACAATAGTTGTCGTTTGACCAAGCGATAGATTCACTGGTCCGTCTTATGGTAGGTCATGGTGACATGCATGTATGACCAAAGTATCAGTACGTGCATCCGTCCCACCGACACGGAGTGGGTGGTGGGTCAAGCACCCTAGCTAGGTAGCTACGACATTATGTCATTATAGATATATCCAAGGGGGCTTTCTAGTTTGCGAGGCAGGTACCACAAAGTTGTGCATTGTGTATTTAAACATCACACCCTATATTCCTACATATATTTGGCCACTTCCAGGTGGTTCTTGACTTCTGGCCCCTCTCATCGATCTTTGACGACGCGCCCAACCATGGGCCCGGGCGGTCAAATTTGTGCATTGGAATTTTGAACATCACATACCACCCTTTTCATTCGTATATATTTGGGCCACATGCTGGTGTGGCTGTCTTCTGACCCTCTCTCATGTTTTTTTGCTGCGAAGACAAGGATGACGCTCAACGGACACGGGTGTACTGGCTTAACCGTGTGCGATGCAAGTGTGCTGTGAAGTCACCACGACTGTGCATGCACGAGCAAGGCTGTAGGTAGTGGATTAACCATGCGCAATGCTAGTGCGCTGTGAAATCACCATGACTGCGCAAGCGCAAGCAAGGGTGTAGGTAGTGGCTTAACCGTGTGCGATGCAAGTGCGCTGTGAATCACCACGACTGCACAAGCGTGAGCAAGGGTGGAGGTAGTGGCTTAACTGTGTGCGATGCAAGTGCGCTATGAAATCACCACGACTGTGCAAGCGCGAGCAAGGGTGGCACTGACTTAACCGTGTGCGATGCAAGTGCGTTGTGAATCACCATGACTGCGCAAGCGCGAGCAAGGGTTGTACTGGCTTAACCGTGTGCGATGCTAGTGCGCTGTAAAATCACCACCTATGCAAGCTAAAGGCGGGTAGTTTATTTAGAATGAATTCCACGTCTACGTTTGAAAATTAGGACGAACCGTGTGCGATAGACCAGCTAGCTAGAAATCTAAAAGCAAACTACCCGCCTTGAGCGATGCAAAAATCGACGGTTCCGCCACTTTTCCATATTATCATACACGCATATTCTTATTGGACCGTGTGCGATCTTGGCTGCTCCCGCCCCGCATCAATTCCTTTTCCCAAATTTTAGTAGCCGCGGTATTTCAACCGTCGTCCCCACTCCTCCACCATCGACCTTTATAGTAAAATTCCAGTAGCCGAGGCATTTGAACCATCGCCCTCCCTCGTCCACCACCATCTCCACCCACCATTACTAAAATTTTCAGTAGCCGCGGCGTATCCTCAAACACCACCCGCCAGCCCCTGTCGGTCTGCCCGTGCCTCCTAGCTTAGATAATAAAGTTCAGGTTACCTAGCGATTCCCATACCATCGCCCCCCTGAGTTTTTAGATGAGGCCTGCGGTGTCCCTCCCCGCAAGATCCACATCCCCTGCTCTAGAGAGTCGCAACCTAAGCCCGACCACGTATCCCGGGGAGCCCGACGAGCGTTCGGCCAAAAAGAGGTTTATCATGGCCTCTCCGGCGGACGTTGGCAAGGCGGCTGCCATTCGTCTCGTCCTGTCAATCCCAGAGAAACACCTCGCCACGGAAGTCGGTGAGGATGTTGACTATGTTGCCATGCTGAAGGCTTCACGTTAGCAGGCCAGCGTATTACTGTATCTCGGGAAAGCTGGATACGACATCAAGCTCGTCGAGAGCGATGGCTTCACGCGGGCCATGTCACAGTTAAGTGGTCCATCCCCAACCCCTCTGGTTCAACTACCGTCGACCTCTTCGACGGCCCTGCCGCTGATATCCTCCGCCACGCAGTCAAGGATTTGCGATCCTTGTACGCCATCAAGCCCGTTTTTGTCATTTCTGAAGGACACGTTCTACGGCGACGACTTGGGATCCTTTGCCAAGTCAGATCTAATCGACCACGACCACGAGCAGGGCACCCACAAAGGTTCTTCCAAGGTGAAACAGCCCATCTGCAACATCAGAGAGCACACCGTGGGTTTGTGCTCTTCCAACTGGAAGGATCCTATCCATGACATGTGAGGCAACATCCTATCACCAAATCTTACCTTTTCTAGCTAGCCAACCCGTACCCTTTGTTGTAGTAGCTTTTGCCATCCGGTGTTTTAACTGTGCTGTGTTTAATTATTTCAATTATGCAAAAATGTAATGTTCAATAGGGCTATGTGATGTTTAAGTATGAATTGTCCACTTCAGTTTCACGAATGGCTATATTTGGTTGTTTATAGTGAGTAGATGCCTTGTTTATATGTATTTGGTTGCTAGGTTGGTTGCAGTGAGCATTTGTCCAGTTATCAAGCAGATGCCTTGTTTATTTGTATTTGGTTGTTAGGTTGGTTGAAGTGAGCATTTGTCCAGTTTTCAAGCAGATGCCTTGCTTATCTGTATTTGCTTGTTAGGTTGGTTGCCGTGAGCATTTGTCCAGTTTTCAAGCATATGCCCTATTTATCTGTATTTTCTTGTTAGGTTGGTTGCAGTGAGACTCTGTCTAGTTTTCAATGGCTATATTTGGTTGTTATACTGATCATTTATGCCTTGTTTATTTCAGTCATTCACAATGTGATGTTCATTTTGTGCAAGTCGGAACTGTGCCGCTCGATTTTATCAATACCAGTTTGAACGGCTATATTTGGTTCCAGATATGCCTGGTGTAGTTAACACATACCCTTTATTTCAGTTTTACACATTTATCCAGTGTGATGTTTAAGCATGATCTATGTTCTATTCATTTTCAGTGATACCAGTTTGAATTGCAATATTTGGTGGCTGTTAAGCCTGTTGTAGGTAACATTCCCTTCCATTTTATATCCGCTTTAACAACATGCTGAAACCAACAGATTCAAGCTATCATTTGGAGATGTTGTTTACCTTGGCTATATTTGTTTGATGTTAAGGTTGCTATACTTATCATGCCTTTCCACTACTTATGCAGGACAACACAGGAGTGGCCAGCATTTTCCACCGAGCTTAGTTTCATCCCTTGGCTTATACTCCCCCCGTCATTCCATAATGCAGTGCATATAGTTCCAAGCTTGGACACTTTTTAGCTTCTAATATTGACTTGTTGCTTGTAGGTACATATGCCCTTGGCAAAGATCCACGCATCGACCCTTTTTGTGTATGGGGCAATGAGATATTCATGAACAAGCATCAAGTGAGGAAACTAATAAGGATTATTAGCAAAAAGATACAATGCTGGCATGCAATTATTTGTGTCGCTCTATCCAACACAACAGTGAGATGTAGGACAGTAACTAAAAACTTTGCAGCCTTCCCTTTTTACTGCCCATAATGAGTTGTTAGACAACAATGTCTGAATCTTTTTCGTTTGCAGTGGTTCCCAAAGTAGTTTACTCAAGATTACCTCGCAAAGTACATGATTAGTGGACACGCAATGAAGGTTAAAGTATTTCATCCAGACTACAATGAGCATCGAGAAGTACTAATGAAGACAATGAAGGATGGGCGGGAAGCCATCACAAGGGGTTGGCCTAGAGTCGTGCGTGCATTACACATGGAGGAGGGCACAATATGGGCATTCGGTTTCACCTTCTCCAGCAACCAGAATGTCTTTCACCTCTCTCTTTACAGTCTTTAGTACAACTGTGGTTCATCATTATTTACTTGGTGCTTCTGTAGTTCTTCAGTATATGTACCTGTGCATCGAATTATGCATTCGTGCTTGAACCTATATTTTTAATAAACATGGTTTGATATGAAATAAGAGATTTCCTACTTTCAAATTCAAAATCTGTGATTTTTAAATTAGGGATTACACTGCACACGGTTTGCGAAAGCAAAACATCTGCGATAAACGTGGAGATTAGACACGTTTCTCGGATCCACTACGTGTGCGATCAATCTCTACTGCACACACGACCAGCCAAGAAAAACATGTGAGATTAACAACATCGTCACACATAGTTCCTTCTTATTAAATGTTTGCGAAAGTCACCTTATCACACACACTTGGCAATTATGGACTGTTTATGATGTAGTGCGCATCGCAAACGTTTGCTCATAGAATAACGCATGCAATAGTTCATCCGACGTGGGTACGACAGATGAATCATGTGGGATATATTCAAGTTTCGCATATAGTTTTATAGGGACAACTGTATGCACTCTTACATCAAATCATATACAGTCGAGGAAAAGTAAATGTGTGTGATTGTCTGCTTATCATACATGTTCTATAATCATGAACTATTTGTGATGGGTCGCGCATCGTAAACGTAGCACCACAGAATACCGACTGCGATGGCAATGCGAGCACAAACGATTAGCAATGATGGAGTGTTTAGGATATTCGAGATATCAAAAACTGTTTTATAGGGACAACTGTATGCATCATGGCTCCCTATCCCCAACGATTTCTGGTTCATGTGGGAAGGACCCCCCCTATCGCCCACACTCGCCTGGCGACGGTTTAAAATGCCGTCACGGAAAGGGGTTAAAACCGTTTGTATAGCAGCTCGCTGTACCAGTGAAGTGTGTGGGTGCGAGATTGATGAAGAGAGCCAACAAAATTGTGTGTGCGCACATCAAAGATATAGGGTGACTGACCTACCAGAACGTCAGAGGGGAGAGGGCAAGTTTGTGTGTGGCAGAGAGACATGACTAGAGCACTCGATCTATCGGTGTCTGTGGGGTGGGGGGAGGCAGAGACCTAACTAGAGAGGTAGATTGACTCATATATGTGTGGAGAAGGAGAGACCTAGGTATGTCTTGAGGGAGATCGATCGACATCCATACACAAGTGTAGGACTGGAAATAGGTTGAGAGATAGAGAGAGAGAGCTAGAGTGTCGGAGGGGTGGTGGTGGAGTTGCTTCTCGAAGATGGTGGGAGAGGCCTACAAGACAAACGGAGGGTACAATTGCAATATCAAGAAGAGAGGGGATGTGTTTCTGTGTGTGTGTGTGTGTGTGTGCGCGCGTGATTGACATGTCAGGAAGCATGCATGGATGATGAAAGGGGAACCATATGTGTTTGGTAAGCAGACCTAACTAGATTGGTAGATCAATTGTTGTGTGTCGGAGAAAGGGAGAGACATAACTAATGAGGTAGATCGATCGGCGCATGGGAAAAAGAGTTGTAGACGACATAGCTAGCTATATGTATAGAGGGAGGTCGGTCAGTGTACATCCATATGTTAGAGGAAAATAAGGCCTAGAGAGATGGATGGAGGTAGGAGGTGGTGCGAGAGGCCTACTAGACAGGGGGAGTGTGCGATTGCGAGATCGATGAAAAGAGGGGCGAGAGTTTACACGTGTGTGGGACCGTATGAGAGACATGGGGCATGGATGGGGAGAGGAGGAGATGGAAAGTGTGTGTGTATGTGGTAGGCAGACCTGGTTAGAGAGGTTTATCGATCGGTGCATATCGGAAAGAAGGAGTTGTGGAGACCGTGGGTGAACGACCTAAAGAAAATAAACGAATGTGTGCGATGGAGAGAATGCTGAGGGAGGGGGAGGGCGTGTGCATGCACGAGAGAAAGTTAGTGCTAGCTACAAAGATAAGAGGATTGTGTGGCTGTAAAAGACTAATAGAGATCATAATTCATTATAAAAGTGGATTCATATATCTGAATAAGAGATCATAGTGTTTTAAACCTATGCATGCATGAATATAGTGGTGATACGCGTGGTGTGGGTTTGGACATGTTATACTATAATGTGATATTGCGTGGCATTTGCAACTCACAGCTAAATATCAAACAATCTAAACCATACTATATATCAAACAATCTCACATTTTATTTGAATTTGTGATAATGTGTGGTGTTTGCAGCTCACAACTAAATACTTGTAGGCATAGGGGGCGGGGCACCATACATTATGTGATAAACACATTATACATATGAGACATGGTTTAGATTACGAAAATATAGCTAGAGCTTGAAATGTACTATCATTTGAAATCAGCATAAAGTGGATTCAAAAATTCGAGTTTGAGTTCATACAGTACACATAGTTCATATCTAACTCGACAATAATCATGTGGTGTGTTGTGAAGATAATATACAGATGATGGTTTAACTTGATAACAATCATGATTGTAGATCTTATTAAAATAGAGAAACGAATTCAAATTTATTTCGTATTGAAGTGGTAGTATATACATTTGGAATGCACTAAAATGTTCATTTGAGTAGCAGGTTACATGCATTATACACCCAGCGAAATATTTTCATTGAACATAACATGGATTCAAAGTTTTGAATGGCATTTATAGTAACTCATACAATAAAACGAGACTAGACTCACTTAGGTGGTG
Organism: Thinopyrum elongatum; assembly: GCA_011799875.1. Classification (NCBI taxonomy): domain Eukaryota; kingdom Viridiplantae; phylum Streptophyta; class Magnoliopsida; order Poales; family Poaceae; genus Thinopyrum; species Thinopyrum elongatum. Next base: position 201,688,246 of record CM022300.1, read on the forward strand.
CGAATTGATTTTTTTTTGTTTTTTTTCATCGAGGGAAGTGCGAATTGATTTGGTATAGTACACGTTAGGCTTGTCCCGAAATTTCAACCCGCGCCTTGTTATCCCAAAATTTTGAGATATCTCTTTATCTCATTGTGCTCCGAAACTCCCTCCTTTTCAACTCGTGCGTTGCTATCCCAAAATTATAACGCGCGTGAAAACTCCCACCTCCTGTGAAATCCTGACACACGAAATTCCCGTTATACCCCTAAACCGAAATAACTGCCTAGTTCAAAGCGGCGGCGGTGCTTTCATAACTTACCCCACATTTCGGACAAGCGCGTCCCTAAGCCATGGTTCCCCCTCCCATCCCCTCCGCCCCCATTCGTACAACGAGGCCAAAACCCACAAAGCCCCACACCCTCCTCCGTCCGCCACCCGACCGCAACCCAGCCGGACCCTCTTCCTCGACGACATCGTCCACCGCAACAGCTCGATGCCCCTCATCCACTGCACCGGATGAGGATCCGTCATCAATCTCGTCTTCCCGCCGGTTCAGCCACCCCGTCCTCCACCTCCTAGGAGCTGCCCCGAGGTTTGACTCGTTTATCGCGCCACCTCCATTCCCACAGTGCCATCTTCACCTGCACCACCAGAAGAGCAGCACCATCACCGATTCCTCGGATGAAGCTGAGGCCTAATCGGTGCCACCAAAGAGGTTCTACACTAATCGCTACATTTTCTTCTAGATTTGATCTCACGATGCCGCCGGTGCTCGATCTCGAGCCGCTATGGCATGGCTCCATCTACGGCGGCGTCGCCGGCCACTTCCTCCACGGCATCGCTCCCTCGATGGCGACATCCACATCAGTAGGAGCTGCTACTGCTCCGGCTCTCGCTGGCCCTGCTGCTGCTGCTTCACCTCTCGCTCATGCTGTTACTCTGCTCTTGCTCTCGGTCCCATGCCTGGTCTGCTCTTGCTCTTGCTCGTGCTACTGCTCTTGCTCTTGCTCTTGATTGCACTGCTACTCTACTCTTGCTCACACTGCTGCTGCTACCCGAGATGCTGCTACATGACCAGCTGCCCCAGCTCTCGCACGCACTGCTGCTGCTGCACGACTAGCTGCCCCAGCTGCTCTCTGGTAGTTCATTCCCTGCTGGAGCGGCTACTGATTTAGATCACTGCTACTCTGCCACTAGTGCTTGAGCAGCCAAAAATATTAGTGCACTGCTTTTCTGCTACTAGTGCATTCAGTTTTGACAGTAAAATTCAGTTTTGACAGCAAAATTCAGTTTTGATAGTTAAATTCAGTTTCGACGGTTAAATTCAGTTTCAACAATTAATGTTGTCTCTCTTGTCCTGCTTCAGCCTCGCCATCGTACACCTCACCGGAGCTGCTCCAACGACGAAACCCTCCATCACAGCGGAGCTGTACCCTCGGGTCCATCTCCAGATGCCAAAGATCTTCTTCCCCGTCTCTGACAGCCACATCAGCCGCAACATCCTCAGTGACCAACCCAATGATGCTGAGATCGACATGGCTTAGCCAAAGAGGTTGTACACTTGTTGCATCGCTTTTTTACTCTACATGTTATATATATTGTCCATGGAGCATGCATAGTAATGTGAAGTACGATTAGCTTTTCCTAATGACAAGCAGTGAGGTACCAGGCAACTTAGCTATCCGTGATGGACTCTCTTGAAAGCCATCATTATTTATTTCTGCGTGTTTGAGCTGTGCATGTGTAGATGGGCCTAGGAGTTGAGCTAGTAGGGGAGTGGCCTGTGTTCAAAGTAGTAGAAGTAGGACAAAAACATTTTTGGAGTGTAAGCTTTTGCCTGTTCAAGCCTGCCTACTAGAATCGCCAGTGGTTGAAAGGAAAAGTGAAGGAAAACATAGGAATTGGAAAGTTTCCTATGGTACTACTATTCATGCATTTGGTTCAAAGGAATGGAGCAAAGGAAAACTATAGGATTTGTTCCTTTAGTGTCTCTTTCAAAGAAAAATCGTAGGAATTTTAATATCCACTTGGTCCTCCTTTTCAAATTCCTATTCATGAAGAAGAAGACTAAGTGATAGTAGCATAATAGCATTATAACTGTACATTTTTCTTGTGGTTTGACTTAATTTGAACATGCTTGTTTGCATTCCTGTGATCTTCCAATTCCTGTGAACCAAACACCCAGATTGACAGAAATCATGTGTTTGCAAATACTCTGTTTTGCATGTGCATTCCTATCCTATTACTGTGTATTTCCTATGCCTGCGTTGTTAGAATCCTCCAATCCAAACAATCCCTTACAGAATTACTTCTGTTACAGATAGGTGTCAAATCAAACCATGTGTGGTTTGTCCCGCTCCTGTCGCGCCATCGTCCACCCCAGCTCAGCTGCTCCAATGACGGAAGGGTCCCCTCCCTCCAGACTGTTTTTCATCGCCTCAGATATTCTTCCCCACCGCCGGCAACCACCACAACAGCATTACCATCATCAACTGAGCATATGACCTTGAGGACTACACGGGGCCGCAAGAGAGGTCACACTCTTTCGTGTCTGCTTATGTTATGCATCGCTTAATATTACTTGCTACTTTATCATCCTATTCACCTCTTAGACTCCGAGTCAGGTCCAAACTAATGCTTAAACTTGAGTTTTTAAATGGTTGTGGGGTACATATCGGGGCAGCAATGAATAGTATATGTCTACTATCTGGTTAATCTCAGGTGTGTACTATGAGTTTCATGTTGGGTGGGAAACAAACACTAAAGGAGCCATTATCTGTATTTTTTAACTGAAGCTATTGTCTGCCTGCTATCATTGGTTTTGGGTCTATCCACAGGTTGCTACCACCACTCTGGATTTCTGCATGCACTCCTTACATAATCTCACTATGATTTATTCCTATGCATGTCAGTTATTGTACATAATGGTACTGAACATGTAGAGCAAAAGAGACGAGCCTTGTGTGGCAATAAAATTTCATGCGGACGTCGCTCCATGGTGGGCACAAAGGCAGCCCCTCTCCCCCCATTCCAGATTGTAATCAAGAGGGAGATAACTGTTCAGAGGGGGATTCAGAAGGAGCAGACCACTCCCATTTACCCCCTGAGGTCTTTGCTCTAACTTGGCATGCTGATGTTGGTCATATCATGCATATGGCGCCTTGCATTGCTTACTTTATACATCAAATATGTCATCTGCTTAGTTTAGACATGCTTTGTGTGAATGCCATCTATTTAGTTTCTATATCGTATATGTGAATTATGCAACGCCATCTTGTTTAGCCAGGCATCATATATGTGAATTTTGCAATACCATCCTGCTTAGCTAGTAATCTTATATGTGAATTATATCATGCCATCATTTTTTATTACGTATTACATTTGTCAACAATGTTATTACATTCAACTACTCTTCCTATGCATCAGCCATTTGACACGGTGATGGAAAATCTGGAGAGAAAACAAGGTCTTTAGAGTAGACAATGCTATCTGACGAAGCGCATATCTTGCTGGTTACGGATAGCTCCTCAGAGGAGGATTCAGAGATAGATGACCAGTCCTATACCCACCCCCGAGGCGGATGCTCTAACTTGGCAGGGTTATGTTGCTCATATCATGCGTATGGTGCCTTGCATTGCTATGTCATTTTCTTAGTTTAGACATGCTTTGTGTGAATGCCACCTGTTTAGTGTCTAATTACCATATATGTGAATTATGCAATGCCATCTTGTTGCAAGACATTATATATGTGAATTATGCAATGCTATCGTGTTGCAAGGCATTATATATGTGAACTATGCAATGTCATGTTGTTTAGCCAAGCAACATATACGTGAATTATATCATGCCATCCTTTTTTTGTATTACGTATTCCATTTGTCGACAATGTTTGTATATTCAACTACTCTTCCTGTGCATCAGCCATTTGAATCAGTGATGGAAAATTCTAGAGTGAAAACAAGGTCTCCAGAGCAGACAATGCGAAGTGCTGAAGCAGATATCTTGCTGGTTACAGATAGCTCCTCGAAGGAGGATTTAGAGACAGATGACCAGTCCTATTTTCCCCCTAAGGTGTATGCTCAAACTTGGCAGGGTTATATTACTCATATCATGCATATGTTGTCTTACATTGCTTAGTTTTTACATCATATACACAATATTGAATGCCATCTGCTTAGTTTAGACATCATATATGCGATTTCCATCTGCTTACTTGCTTAGTATATAAATCATATATTTGAATTATATCATGCCATCATGTTTACATAGGCAACATGTATCTGAATTATGGCATGCCAACCCATTTAAGAAAGACATCATATAGTTATATCATCTCATCATGTTTACATAGTCATCATATTTTGAATTATGTCATTCTATCCATGAATTATATCATGCCATCATGTTTCCATAGACGGCATGTATGTGAATGCATGCCAACCTATTTAATAAACACATCATATAGTTATATCATATCATCCTGTTTACATAGTCATCATATTTTGAATTATGTCATTCTATCCTGTTTAGTTAGCCATCATATATGTGAAATTGTGTCATGCTATCTTGTTTAGTTAGCCATCATATATGTGAAATTGTGTCATGCTATCCTGTTTGGTTAGACAACATAAATGTGAATTAATTCATGCCCTCTTTTATTCCTAACTATACATTGCAGCTCTCTATCATACAATGTTTATACATTCAATTACTTTTCTTGTTTATCAGCCATTTGCATTGGAGGGGGTGATGGCAGTATCTAAGGGAGTAAAAACACGGTCTTCAGAAAATATAGTGATACCCGTCGATCCAGATAGAACCACGGTTGTACTTGCCCACGAACCAGCCCCACCACACATAATCCAGACTCTCACAGGTTGTACCCCTACCCAGTTGGACAGAGAACCGGCTACACCCCTTCTAACCCCAACCCCAACAGATAGTAACCCAGTTCTAGTTGACACAACACCATCTCCACCACAGAGCACCCAAACACGAGTAGTTAGCAAGGCAACTGCAGTGCCCAAAGCACGAGAACCACCACTCTGAACTCCAACTCAACGCTTAAAGTAGAAGAAGAATTGTTCTCAGGTCAGGTTCCGTAGCTATGGTTAATACTCCTTTGCTCTTGCATCACTGTATTTACTCATACCAACTAATTTCAAATTTGAAGGATGCAATTGAAACTCCAATGGTGCAACAGGTATGTTTTAAACCTGTTTCTTTAATTGGTTTGCTATTGTAACTTGCTCTATGTTGATTTCAGTTTCAATTGTATAAACAGTTATGTTCTCATGTCATGCACATTACAAGTGTTGTTAGTACTGTGTAGTTTCCCACACTTATATTCTGTCTATGCTGCTTTGTCTTAAACAGATACGTTTTGAACTGTGTCTCTATCTTGATTTGGCAACATAAACTAGAATGCTATAGACCATACAGTGACCATAGTACATAGATATATGTTTGTTTCATGTGGTTATCCTGTTCACTTTACTACTGAACTGGTTTACCAAAATGAGTTTCATATACAACATGCTAAACCTATGATGTGTCTGCTTGTTTCTCTTTTAGAATGCAGACAAATATTGGAGAAGAGTACCCCGTTATGCAATGGTAAAGGAAGTAATGCAGATAAGGTTCAAGATAGTGAGACATCCCTGTTAGTCTCCAAGAAATTTGATAAAAACTATCTTGAAGACAATGAGACAACCCCAAAGTCCTGTCTTGATGTAGTGTTCGAGTTACTGGCCACTACTGCTGGCACAAGCTCTTCAAACTCGCTGCCTGAATCAGTTCGGCTTCTTGAGTCTCAACTACAAGTTGAAAGACATCGATCAGATGTGCTGCGACAAGAAGCCGAAGGACTGAGGAAGTCCCTCCAGAATTCAGATACATACTTTCTCGTGCAACAGCAAGCGCTGGAGGATTTAACCGCCAAACAAGAGAAAGCTAATAAGCTTGCTAAGCTTCTTGCCAGCATGGTAGCTACCCAGGATATTGTTTCTTGAGCTCTTCTCAAGTGGTTTCAGTTCTGGACTTGTTTTGCTATGGTGTTTATTTGCACTGGTCGCCAACTTTGACAACCAGTGTATGTAATATGCTGCTTTGTTCCCTATATTTGCACTGGTGGCAAACTTTGATGCCCAGTGAATGTAATATGTGTAATGGCCATAATAGCCTAGCGTAAGTTGCTTGCTTATTTATTTCCTTATTGTCTTTTTTATTTGTTTGCTTGTAGTCACTGCAATTCTTTTTCCGCGGTTTGCTAGTGGCCACAATAACCTATTTTTTTAGAACTAGGCCACAATAACCATGGACAATGTATGAACCGTTGTAACCATGGTCCTGCTACCTGTTGTAGTGACCATGGGCCTCCTACGGGCTGTAGGATCCATGGGCCTTGTACGGGTCGTATGATCAATTGGCCAAACATGGGCCGTACTATTCATGGACAAATAACAGACCGCAATATGGGCCTTAAACGGGCTAGAATGGGAATGTATAATGGGTCAACCATAATGGGTCGTTAATAGGCTGATATGTATAATGGGCTTAATTCTATCGACAGGCATAACGGGTCATTAATGGGCCGTATTAGATGACGCTATGAAAACGGCCCAATGGATTAACGAGCCACAAACGGGCTGACTATAACCACGGGCTGAATTTGGCACACGAGCGGAACAGGCCAGTAACAGACCGTAAGTAATCGAATGCTGGAAATGAGCCCGAGAATAAATGGGCCCTTAGAAGGCTGAAAGATAACACGGGCTAGAAACGGCCCTATGGAATAATGGGCTGTTAATGTGTATAAAGCGATATACTATTCATTATGGGTCAGTTTCACCACGGGCCGTTAAAGGGCCAAGAGTTACAAAGGGCCTCATATGGGACGAAAGACGTCATGGGCCATACATGGGCCGGAAGTTACAACGGGATGGAATCATATTGGACGGCCTAGATGGCGCTACTAGGCCTAATTCGAATAGGCCATAATGGGCCGTGAGTTAGCGGGCTGTAAGTGGGCTATATGTGAACATGTCGTTAACAGGCTTTCCGTGGGCCAACCCGCCACCTTTTGACCAAGTCAAACAGTCCGGCCTTTTGACTTAAATGGGCCACTGTTGGGCCGAGCCACGTGTCGACGTATCATAGGCGCATCCCGTCCATTCGCTGGATGACGTCTGTCCCAACGCGGAGTTGACACGTGGTTCCTTCGGCCAATGAGAATTTTACACGTGGAAAATTGCCTTTAGTCATTGTTGTTAATGGGTTATCGGATCCAAAACCGGACCCGATAGCTTAACGGCGACTTGTTACGGTGGATGCCACGTGTGGGTTACCCTTGACGAAAACACTTCCATGACGCGCCATTTATCGTCATGGAAGTGGACACTTCCGTGATGATAATTTGAGTATTGTCATGGAACACTTCTACGACAGCACATGTATGACTATCTTGATTCTGTCATAAGATTTTCATGGATGTACATGCATAAAAGAAAATGTGACATACTGTGACAAACACATATCATCACGAAAGTGTTTTTTTTGTAGTGTTGTGAGCTGCGTTGGGATTTCCTCGAAGAGGAGAGGATGATGCAGTACAGTAGAGATAAATATTTCCCTCAGTTAAGAACCAAGGTTACCAATCCAATAGGGGAACCACGCAACACCTCATTAGCAGTACCTTTACGCAAAATTACAAATACTTGCACCCAACACGAACAAGGGGTTGTCAATCCCTTGGCGATTAATTGCAAGGATCAAATCTCGTATTGATAGATATATAGAACAAAAACACAAAATAAAATAAAGTTAATAAAATTGCAGCAAGGTATTTTTGGATTTTAATATATGATGAAAATAGACTCGAGGGCCATAGTTTTCACTAGAGGCTTCTCTCTTGAAAATAGCATACAATGGGTAAACAAATCACGGTTGGGCAATTGATAGAAAAGCGAATAATCATGGTGATATCCAAGGCAATGATCATGTATATAGGCATCACATCCGAGACAAGTAGACCGACTCCTGCCTGCATCTACTACTATTACTCTGCACATCGAACGCTATCCGGCATGCATCTAGAGTATTAAGTTCATAAAGAACAGAGTAACGCCTTAAGCAAGATGACAGGATGTAGAAAAAGTAAACTCAATCATGAATGAGCCCCATCATTTTATCCTTAATGGTAACAATATACATATGTGTCTTGTCCCTTTTTGTCACTGGGATATAGATCACCGCAAGATTGAACCCATCACAAAGCACCTCTCCCATTGTAAGAAGAATCAGTCTAGTTGGCCAAACCAAATCAATAGATCGGAGAGAAATACAAAGCTATAATAATCATGCATAAAAGAGTTCAGAGAAGACTCAAATAATATTCATAGATAATCTGATCGTAAACTCATAATTCATCAAATCCCAACAAACACACTGCAAAAAGTGATTACATCGAATATATCTCTAAGAACATCGAGGTGAACATTGTATTGAAGATCAAAGAGACAGAAGAAGCCATCTAGCTATGGACCCGTAGGTCTATGGTAAACTACTCACACATCATCGGAAGGGCAGCAAGGTTGATATAGAGCCCCTCCGTGGTCGATTCCCCCTCTAGCAGAGTACTGGAGAAGGCCTCCAGATGGGATATCTCAGGAACAGAAACTTGCGGCGGCGAAAAAAGTATTTCAGGTGGCTCTCTGATGTTAGGGGAATATTTTAGAATTTATAGAGGCGGAATTAGGTCAAGAGGTGCCACGAGGAGTCCCACAAGCCTGGGGATCGACCCCTAGGGCACGCCTCTTGAGCTTGTCGCTCCCTCGTGGCTCGTCAGGTCTTCTCCCGAACCTTCTAGGGTCTCTTCTGGTCCAAAAAAAATCCAAAGTTTTTTTCTCTGTTTAGACTCTGTTTGATATTGATTTCCTAAAAAGCCAAAAACAAGCAAAAAAACAGCAACTGGCACTAGGCACTAGGTTAATAGATTAATCCCAAAAAATGATATATAATTGCATAATAAACATCCAAGATTGATACTATAATAGCATGGAATAATAATAAAATTATAGATACATTGGAGACGTATCACAGGCCAAGATGAATCCACCTTTCGTCAAATGCCTCTCGCTGTCGGTGAAAACAGATAAGCTTTGCGGGCTAATGAATGGGCACATCGCTGATAACCTCACAAGGGTGTGTCTGAGGATCACCAATTAATGCATGCATGTGGCCTGAACATGTATGTATGAAAGGGTTGTGTAATGTTTTTTAAAAACAAATTGACGACTTTGATGTGGCACATGTCTCACAAAATGGTCAATCCCTCACGGAGGCTCACGACTCGTAGTGTACTGTCGGACCCCCCCCCCCTCCCGCCCACACATACCGCACCACCACCGCCACTTCAAGGCATGTCAAACTTTTTCTGCAGTGAACATGTGATCAAAGGAGTGTCGTGTTAAAATTGAAAAAAAAACCAGAGATCATTCGGCCGTTTTTATACATTGATTGATTTCCTAGGGATTTAATGTGCAAAAATCAAATTTGAGCTACATGCACACGTGATAGTGCACCAAAATGGATTGGAAAATCATATGTGTGTGTCCCTGGGTGCATGTTTAGTCCCCAAGCAAGAAATTTCAAACATTGAGAATCTTGATTTTGAAAATCCAGTAAACCCAAAACTTAGTTGAAATTCATGAAACTTATCATGGTGTCATATGGACACCAATAGACTATGATATTGATTTTTTTTGTCAAATTTGAGTCAAGTTTTGATATAATCTTCTTACAAATGGAAGATTATTATTAATTGGCAACCAGTATCGCAAACGGACTATTTATTTGAACCGTTGGTGTTAGACCAACAATGTACGTACCGTGCTTCGGTTAAGCAATAAAGTGGCAGAATTAATCATCAAAAGGAAAAACAATATACATGCCGCCACGCGTCCCGTGTGCCGTGCGAGCAGGCGTGAGTTGACAGTACACACGCGAGCAGTCCGCCACATAGGTAGACCGGGAGACATGCACGTGTTCGTTGTGCGGTGTCACCTGGAGGCATGCTAGTAGCTGTGTGAAATGACGGTTGGCATGCCAGCAGTCCGCTGTGCAGGCTCACCTGGAGACGAGCTAGCCCTTTGACCGCCACCCGCCTCGCTCCCACTGCTCCATATTAAAGGCACGCCTGAGCCGCTGGTCATAATAGGCGGTAGCACCCCCCATCCACAGTGGTCACCGCCGCCTGGAGTGTATGAGGATGCCGCCGAAGCGTGCCATCGGAGGGAGTGGCGACGCCGAGGCTGGTGAAGCACCCACGCAACGCATGAAGCTGGGCATAGAGGTTGCCGTTGCCGCCAACGAGGTCTCACGCGGGCAACAGCGTGACCATGATGTCATCGCCGCCGTCGTGCCTCCCCAGCCGGAGCCAAAGGTCCACAGAAACTCCGGCAACGACTCCGACTCCGACGGAAAACCGGTTAGGCATCTATACCCATTTTTGCGGCAAATATATCATGTATTTTCTCTGGTTACTCCTGCGCCCCTCCCCCCTTCATTTTTTGGAATAGAAATCCCATGGTTATGTTCTCCTAGTCAATGAAATCAGAGTAAGATTTGTTAGATCCGTGTAGTGTATTGATTGTTTGAATGGTATCCGTCTAGGGTTAATGATTAATTGTTTGTTCTGTACAAATGATTTTTTCTAATAATCCGACTAGGGTTAGCATTCGTGCTAATAATTCATAGCCAGATCATGAGAATTGCTTTTGATTGTCCTACATATATATTTGTGCCATTTTTCTTTCAGATCTTGAGAATTGATTTTGAATGTCCTACATATATGTTTGTGCCAAATTATTTTCCCATATTGGTATGTACACTGATGAGGCTCCCGCCAGCAGTGTCGCCGGTTGTAGATCCTACACCCGACAGCACAGGCAGAAGCGGCCACGGCCCCCTGGATTCGAGGAACCCGTAGAATCTCGGGCGGACCGCATTAGCGATCTCACAGACGCCATCCTTGGGGGGATCATCTCCCTTCTCCCCACCAAGGATGGCTTACGCACACAGGTCCTCGCATCTTGGTGGAGCCCTCTATGGCGTGCCGTGCCTCTTAATCTCGACTGTCGCCAGCTATCTGTCGTTCATGATTTTGAACTCCACGGAGCCATCATCTCCTTCCACCAGGGCTCCGTTCAATGCCTCTGCATCCCGGCATGCTGCCTACTGCACATACCCTGCGTGGTTAACACCTGGCTGACATCCCATCAATTCAAAAAACTTCAGCAGCTTGAGTTCTACCATTACTATGAAAATAGCTTACCACCAACCGTTGTATCTGTGCCCTCACCACCGATGTCTATCTCATGGTTTTCCTCCTCTCTCAACACCACCACCTTGGCTCGGTGCCATCTAGCAGACAATCTGGTACAAATGCTTCGACTCACACTGCTAAAAAAACTTGCGGTTGTGGTGGTTGATCTGTTGGAGGCCTCACTGCATAGCATCATCCACTCAAGTTGCCCTGCCCTCGAGCACTTGCTGCTTGTTTTTGGAAAAGAAATCTATATCCGTTGTCTCAAAATAAAGTCACCTCACCTTGTAAGCATTGGAATTTGTTTTAAAGGACAGGAGCTCATCATCGAAGATGCCCCTTCACTTCAAAGGTTGCTCCTTGATTAGTGTTATGCACCTTCTCAAATAACTATGGTCTCTACGCCTAAACTGGAGACCTTGGGTGTAATTCGTGATCTGTTTAAAGGTTACAAGATGGTGGTTGGTTCCACACTTATTCAGGTACTGTATATTATCATAAACACTTTCATAATCATAAGCTGCATTTTTTATTTGTGCGCATAAGTTTTATATCATCTTGGAGTACACTTTTGGTACTAATATTATGTTTTATGCTCAATGAAGAGTTTGTCCATGGATAGCCTGTCAATGGTGCTGGATTCTGTGAAGACCTTACATATTAGTATGTGGTGTTTTGATCTGAACACGATTATTGGCTTGCTTCGATGCTCTCCATGTCTGGAGAATTTGTATATAGAGGTGATGATTTCACGCACATTGAAAGCCCATATATAATGTACTAGAATTAACCATTAAGCTGTCGCTCCTTCGACATACTCTTTTATTTAGGCATTAACTATTTTCAATCTTCATGTCTATTTAGGCACTATTACATGGACAAAAAGGTATAACCAATCGGTGGCATAAGAAGCACCGGTATTTTCTCGGTTCTCATGACCTTCATTTGAGGTCAATAACGCTGGAAGGATATGCATCCAACAATGCAAACACTAGCTTTGTCACGTTCTTCCTGTTGAATGCGAGGGTACTATTGTCTGTGAGGATTAAGTTTGTTCTCACGGATGGACACGTTGAACAGGATAAAAAGAAGTTTCAAGTGGACAAAAGAGCTTCTGAACATGCTCGGCTTCTATTTACAACTTGTCTTCATGTACCAGTAGAATTTCTGGCCCAGGATCTTAATTTTATGGATCAGACCGATCCATTTGATTGTGACTGCCAAAAACTTTGGTTGAGTTAGATGTTATTGCCCTATTCAATCTGGGTTTTGTCTAAACCGGATGAACAATTAATCCTCGTGCTTTTGTATGTACTGTTTGTAAGCTGGAGTTAGTTGTTATTGCCCGTTTCAACTCGGTTGTGACTCATATTTTCTTTCAAACAGGCCCAATAGCTTGCCATTTATTTAATTAAATGCATAGAAATCATAAATGTGTCCTTGGGTGAATGTTTAGGTCCCATGCAAGAAACATGAATGAATTTCAAACATTTGGGCGTCGTGGCGCGGCCGAAAACATTGAGAAACTTGATTTTTAATTCCTGTAAATCCAAAACTCGCCTGAAAATCATTAAACTTGGCATGGTGTCTTGACATGTCACCAGAATGTCATGGTAAAAAATTTGTCCAATTTTGGGACAAGTTTTGGTATAAGCTTCTTGCAAACCAGGGCTTCTCTCACCAAGCCGCATGGTTTCGATAGGGAATGTGCACCTTTGTGGGCGAAACGAGATACGCTGCCTCTTCATGCCTTGATTTTTTTACAGAGGCAACATAGACCAATAGGGGTGCCGTGCTAAAATTTGTAATTATTTTGGGTTCATTTGGCCTTTGTTATACATTAATTGAGTTTTCTAAGCATTTAATCTGCATAGTTCAAATTTGAACTACATGCAGATACTCCAGTGCACCAAAATGAGTTGAAAAATCATAAATGTGTCCTTGGGTGAATGTTTAGGTCCCCTGCAAGAAATGGGAATGAATTTGAAACATATGGGCATCGTGGCTCCGCCAAAAACTTTGGGACACTTGGTTTTTAAATTCATGTAAATCCAAAACTTGCCTGCAAATCATGAAACTTGGCGTGTTGCCTTGACATGGCACAAACATGTTGTGGTAAAAAAAATTCCAATTTGCGAAGGCACACACATTAACAACCAACAAAGGAATTTTGGAACAAAGAGATGTCACGTTACAATCGGAAACACAAGTATTGTTGAAACCATGGGCATTCTACTAACCATCTACGTGCCACCACGTGTCCAATTATATGGCTAGGAAGCGCAGTGCGGGGTAGGTATTTGACTATATAGGAAGCGTGCGAGCAGACCGCTAAGCAGGCTCACTGGGAGGTGAGCCCTTTGACCTCCATCCACCGCCCACCTCGCTCCCAACTTCTCCATTAATGGCGCCCGAGCCCCTATTTTAATGGCATGGCTAGGTCTCGGTCGACTGAGATTTAAGAGAGAGAAAAGAAAATCTAAAAAGAAAATTTCACACGGATCTTGATGTAAGGTCTCATGGACATAGCATCGACTGAGACTTAGCAAGACTGATATATATGACAATGATGGCAATGGATAATTATAATTGTCTTACATATTCAAGAAGATAATTAAAGATGTCACATGCGGCAACACCCGAAAGACACAAGGGCAAGAGAATAAGGAAGATGCAGACAACGATCTGGGTCGCTGCTCTCTACTTCATGTCGATCTACTCCGTCATCTTCGTCATTTCATCCATGTCGTAGGAGTTCTCGTGGCGAGCAGTGATGATCTCTTTCACGTCCTCAATGGTGCTTGAGAGCATCCATGGATTCCTCCACCAGCCTTTCACGCTCGATGCGGACCTTAGCATTCTCGTCCATAAGTTTCTTGACCATGACGGTTGTCTTCTTCAACACGGCAGTTGTCTCCTCGTGCTGCTTTGCCCTGCCGGTGATCTTCACCCTCAGCAAGTCACGCTCAATGCGGAGCCTTGCCTTGTCATCACTTAGTCGCTCGATGACGTCGGTCACCTTATCCAACGATGCATTGCTCTCCTCCTGCAGCATCGCCCAGCCGGAGATGTCATCCATCATCTTATTGAGCATAGCGCGCATGCTCCTGTGAGAGCCCTCGACTTCCCGCAAGACATCTTTTGAGGCTGCCGCGGCATGGCAGGACCTCTCCACTGCTTCTACGGCGTGGCGAGACATCTGTGCCGCTTCCGCAGCATGGCTGGACCACTCTGCTACTTTAGTGTCGTGGCGGGACCTCAGTGCTACTTCGGCAGCGCGACGGGACCTCTGTGCTGCTTCAGCGGTGCGGCGGGACCTCTCGGCTGCTATCGCGGTGAGGCAGAACATCTCTGCTGCTTCGCTCGCCACTCCATGGTCATTTCTCGACCAAGAACTCCTCCCATGTGGCATGGCAGACACAAGGAACAACAAAGACCTGTTTGTTTGTCGATGAGGAATTGAGGAGGAATGTGCAGCCATTTTCGAGTAGGTAGTATTTATAACCTAGTAATAAGCTGCTAAGTGGGGAACCCATTTAGGTTTTGATCGGTGTGAACATGTTTGCAATTAAATATAGCATGGTAATTTGGAATGTGGCGGGAACAAGCTCAAAATTTATTGACGGTTCCGGTTTTCGAATTGCGGCACGATTCCAGGATGGCGTATCATGGGCATGCGTTCTCGGATGTGTACGTGGCATGGGCACCGTAGGACACACCGCAGTCGGTAAAGTCAGCACACGACTTGTTCCATCAACCATGCGCGCTCGTTATTACCATCGCGCATGATTCTTTTAATTAGAATGTGTGCCCATCTACCGCACATGTGTATATATAACATGACTAATTTCTGCACTGTGCGTCTATGTTGGTACTAGGCATGAGCTGGTATATCATCCACCGGCTTGTGGATGGCTGTTCCCTGCAATGTACAACTGCTATATGCAATAATTATGCATGTGCTTGCTTGCTGTTGAGGCGGTCGTGGCACACTCTGCTCTCGCGTCCATCCACGCGCTCTGCTCATCGTTGATGCGCCACGGCGTGCTCAGGCCGCGTCCCTCTACGCGCGCTCCAACGTTTGGGGCCGGCGCACGATCATGTTGGGGCCCCATATGCACGCGGTTGCGCCGCATGTGTCGCCATGATGCAGTTATGTGCAGCATAATGGAGTTACGCGCTGCAAAAACTGCCATCCGGACATATCGATATTCCAGTCCGTTCGGCCACCCCATTTATTCCCGCGGCCATTATAACCTTACTCACTTCAACCTTTCAATCACGCCCCATGACACAAACAAGTACACCCATGACGACACATACAAAGAGGATATATATCTAGCGCCGCTCCAATGGAGTTCGACGTGCATCAACTGGAGACCCACGTAAGGGAGAAGGACCTCTCGGTGGTGTACACTAACGATCCGGCCGTGGTGGAGGACTCTATCAACACCATGGAGCAGTTGCTTGCTCAGGATGACAAGTACAAAGTGGTCGGCATCGACCTCCAGTGCACCAACGGTCATGCCAGGTATGATCAGAAGATTGTTGTGGCCCACTTGTGCGTGCGCCATCACGTCCTTGTCTACCACTACTCCCTAGCCACAAGGCCTTGTGAGCATTTCGCCAGGTTTGTCAACAGCCCCGACTACAAGTTCGCTACGGCGGACACCATCAATAATGTAAAAGTGCTCAAGGTTACGGGCTTGGCCTGCAAGAAGCTTGTCGACATTCGTGGCCACTACAGGGTCTGGGGCAGCAAGAAGGAGGACTCCCTTGTTGACCTCGCCTCGGCTATCATCGACACCTACTGCAAAAACATGAAGGAGGATGCCAAGAAAAATCCCGAAGCTTGGCACGGGGCCTAGATGCGGAGACGGATCGTTGACATGAGGGTGTGCCTCCTTCCTGTAATCGTTCGCGGCCAAGAACGTGTACACATGCTACGAGATGCACAGGTGGATCGTTGACATGAGGGTGTGCCTCCTTCCTGTAATCAATGAGGGATCGAGCCACCCGCAGAGCAGTGGCCACAAGCGTCACAAGAAGAAGTAGATGATGATTAGATGATCATTTATCCTAGTTAATTATGCATGTAATAGTTTACTTTGGTGTGTGCAAATGTCATGTGTGTACTAGCCACCTATTTAATTGGATGTTTAACTTGGTTTTGCAATCATGTCCATATAAGTATATATGTTGTTGTTATGTAGATGGAGAAAATCACAACGCACACGGACCAAACTAGGGAACCTGTCGGTGATTATTTCATCAATCGCTGACAATTGTATACCAGCAAGTGTTTGCCCACAACACATATGGCTTATTAGCAGCAATCGTCTGTGTTATTATCAGTCGTCACACACATTTCTGATTACGGACCTGTTTGCCGCGTATCACACACATCTTGTTAAGTTGAACTGTTTTTGTTGTCTTGTCTGATCGCAAACAGTTCATCCGAGTGAACTGTATGCCGTCTATCGCACACACCTTCATATGGCTGGCTGTTTTTGTTTTTTGGCTCATTGCAAACAGTTCGTATGGATCAACTGTATGCCACATATCGCACATGCAACTCTAATCTGAATCGTGTTTGATGTATCTCGCATTGCAAATGGTTCATATTATTGGGGACGGTTTTATTACAACACCATTTGTGATTAATGCATCGCACACAGTTTGGTCGAAGGGTCTCTAATTCATGTGTCACATTCGGACCATCCTGCAGTAGTGACACCATGAGACAACAAGCACACCCTCAAAACAAAAGTACTTGGACGATACTGTACTAGGATCCTACAACAATAAGGGAATTATTAAGTCCCCAATCCACATGCATGAGCACAAATCCGGATCAGATTCTCACCCGAAGCACGCCGCCGGAACCTGGCGGATTTTCATCTGTTTAATAAACTTCAAAACCTAACTAACAGATACAAGGGCAGCGCCCAGACCTTTATATGGCCGACCAGATAAGACTTGGCCTAGACTCCTAAACAAAAACTTCAGCTCAAGCTGACTAACCAGACACGATGCAACATAAAGTACTAGTCCAACTCTCTCTCCTATCTTAAATTTAATCACTAATTAACTAATTTAAAAATACGGCAAGTTGATCACAAAAGGCCAAAACAAACTTGTACTACTCCCTTGTATGCTCACGTAGATGTGTTTGCCTGCATGGAGTTCTTGAAAGTGCAGGTTTACTACTAGAGGGGGTGAATGGGAGATTTTTAGAAATCTGTCAAACTCTGATCAATTTGACGAAGATCAGAGTGAAGAAATAGAAACACAAGGCAACTAATTCGTCACAGCAACAGAAAACATGCATACAAGATACATATAGGTGAAGATCATGCAATCATACAGGCATACAAGCATGAGGAAGATGAACTGAAGAAATGAAAGACAACATGATGAAAGTCTTTAGTTCAAATTCGTCAGAAGGTGGATCACAAATTCTTCAGAATCGAAATAAATTAAAGGTAGGCATGAGGAATTTGAAACTAGGTAGGCTCGGTGAACACACAACAATTTAGTAGACCAGTTCCAGTTGTTGTATCAACTGTACGTCTAGTTGAGACGGCTGAGACGAATTCAGAGGACATCTAGTCCTCACTGTATTCCTCTTGAGCCAAGGCCACTTAGACCTCACCCAATCACTCGTGGTAAGTCTTCAAGGTAGACTTCCAAAACCTTCACACACTTGTTCACCAGCACACCACAATGACTCTTGGGTGCTCAGAACATGATGCCTAACCGTCTGGAAGAATGACAGTCTTCAAAGGTAACAGGCGTCGGATCACACAGATCAATCTATTCAGTGATGCTCAATCACTTTGGCTCTGGTTGGGTTTTTTTCCACTTAGGATTCTCTTAAAGTCGTCAAAGGATGGGTTGCTCTCAAATGACAAGTGTCAAGTTCTCTCTCGAGCAGCTAACCGACAAGTGGTTGTGGGGGCGGCTATTTATAGCCAGGGGCAACCCGACTTGAATTGTCATAAATGCCCTTCTCAGACATGACCGTTGTCAGGATAAGGATCCACTCGACAGCTGGCACGTGGTGCAACAATGGTCGGCAAATTGAACTCTCAATTTTGTTGGGGCACTCAATTTCCTCATGATAGGCAAATCGCACTGGCGAAATCCTAACTCCTCAGTCTGACCAAATTCGTCAGCGACCAGATGAACTTCGTCACCATCACTAGCAAATTCGTTAGTTGTACCGGAGATTTCCAAAGGCTTCACTTGAAGCATCTTGAGTATCTATAGGTTTAAGCATCACTTTGGAAATGTGAACTATGATTCACCTGGACCCCCTTTAACAGTATGGTTTTTCCTATGACTCAAAATAAGAAGAAAGAAACTATGAAAACAAAAGTCTTCAAGCTTCAAAGTGTTCACATCAATTTCCTCAAAGGCCATACCAATTTCATCACCAAGTTCTTCACTTGAAGAAATATATTTTTAGGGGTCGTCTTCCATGGGTTAAACCAAATCTTCAGGGACTATAACTCCTGCATACACTCACAAACACATTAGTCTCTCAACCTATTTGTCTTCAATACTCCAAAACCACTAAGGGGGCACTTGATGCACTTACAATTCTGAATCATGGCTTGACGTCCTCGAGTGAAACAAGTTGAATAGGAACATGTCCAATAGAAATATGTATTGCCGTCTTGTTGCAATGTACATCAGTAGCTTGTTTCTTTTTCTCATAGCATCTGGCAAGAACTACATACTTTTCAGTATTTCTCTGGTTCACCTTATTAACAATATTTTTAGTGACGGTATTTGGGGTCACATCATCCTTCCTCCCTTGAAAGGAAACCGTCCTCGGTTTCAAACTATACCTTGCAGATTTTTTCTTGAACACCTCAATCGTACACTTTATATTCTTTGCATCCTTGGGAAGAATAGCATAGAACTCACCCTTATGCATAAAAGTGTACTTGTTTGTTCGTCCATGATGAAGAGCGTTAACATCATGTTGTCACAGACGCCCCAAAATAAGATGATAGACATGTAGTGGCATAATGTCACATTCCACTTTGTCAACATCGCCATCAACAGAAAAAGGCACCTTCACCATGTGTGTTACTTTCACTTTGCCCACATCATTTATCCACTTCATATAGTATGGTTTTAGGTGCTCCCATGTTGGCAATGAAAGAGACTCCACCAAATCCTTGCAAATCATGTTGCTAGCACTACCACCATCAATTATCAGTTTGCACACTTCTCCCTTGATGGTACATACAGTTTGAAAAATACTCCGTCGTTGTCCTGGTTCAAAATGACCTTGTCATCTCGCTGGAACTTATGTGCTAGCAATCTCTCTATATCACTTTGAGGATAACATAGCATGGTATTACCATCACCTCTTTCGGTCTCATCCTCTAACTTAGGTGTCTCATCTTTAGATTCTGAAATATATTCTGCATCAACAAGTAGAACCCTTCTTTGATTGGAACATTTATGCTTCATGTGTCCACATCCTCAACACTTGCGGCAAATAATATTACGGTGATGAGATGACATCGCACTAGATGAAACTTGGGAAACCTCCTTTGGTGCAGTAGCCACTTTGGTTTGTTCAGTGCTTCCCAACTTATAAGAAGTAGACGGTTTAGCACTAAAGCCACCCTCAATAGGAGAAGAACCACGCCGCCCACTGTTGCAAGTTGGACGAGTCTCTCAAGCTTGCTTCTCCAATACCCAACATTCAGCAAGCTCCGCTTGATGAAGTAACTCATGAATATCATTATATTGCATTAAATCAACACGGTCATGAATCTTTTCTTCTAATCCCTCAAAGAAACGTACCATGGCCGCCTCTGCAGACTCACACACACCTGTACGGATCATCAAAACTTGCATCTCTTTATAGTACTCATCAACTGATTGTTTACCTTGCACTAGACGATGCAGTCTACTATGAAGTTGGTGAGTGTAATAAGCAAGCACAAAATGTTCCCTCATGATTCGCTTCATGTCAGCCCATGTTGTTGGTCTCTCGTGAGTACGGTTCTTATTATCCCACCATACGAGAGCATACTCTGTAAATTCCATTGATGCAACACGAACCTTCTTCTCTTTGGAGTAGTTGTGACCATAAAAAATCTGATTTATGTGCATCTCCCACTCAAAATATTTCTCCGGTTCAGCACAACGTCCCGAGAATTCAGGTATAGTTATCTTGATTCAACCCAAACCATCATCCTCCTGGGCACCATTACTGGCATGGTCACGGCGCCACCCAGCTTGGCGGTGAGCCCCAGCCTCATGCCGTGGTCGGTGAGGTAAGCCTCCACGGGCATCGGAGTCCTCAGAAAAATCACCATCATCATCGTTGTCGTGGTCACAACATCGTCGTGGTCAGCGGGGGTCACATCCCAGATTTTTCCCAAATCTGGTATGTTAAAATTTTCACAGGGAATTAAAAAATTTCTAGGAATTACCCATGATTGCCTAGGATTGTTTAAAATGACTTTGATTGCTTGATTGTTTGCTTAGAAGGATGGAAATCCAAATGCCACTAGTTGAAACCCTAGCTAGCCTTGGTAGGAACCCAATCCATTCTGAAATATTATTTGGGCAAAAGCATCTTCAATAAGTCCCAAAGTAATATTCAAAGCCAAATTAATTTCCCAAAAGAATTGAGTTGGATTCATTTTGAAATCAATTCAAATCAGAAGAGTATTGTTCCAAAACGGATTGCATTTTATTTGGCAGATATTTCATAAGTCCAAATAATATCTTGACCCTCTGCCAATTTTCTAAAATGAATTTGGAACATATTTGGTTTTGAAACCAAATTCAAAATGAAAATGCAAGTGCAGTAAATATATGTCCAAAATGCTCCACTGAAATGCTTAAACATTTCTAAATATTCCATTTGGAATTTAGGAAATAATATTTGTACAAAGAAAATTCAAATCCATATTCATTTGAATAAGACAAAAGCAGATAGAAAAGAAAATCAGAAAAATGTAAAAAGAAGAAAAATAATAAAAGGCCCAGCAACCAGCCGAGCTAGCCCAGCCAGCGCGCCCCACCTTTCTCTCTCCCACTACCAGGCGGGACCCACCTGTCAGCTCCCTCGTCTCCCACCTCCAACCACTCGCCCACGTGCCGGCACACAACCCACATGCACGATGTCGGTGTACTAAGTATTGGGCCATTAGTACCACGTACTTGTGCACGGGCAGTTGTAGCCATACTCGCGGCAAGGCTTGTCGGGGAACAGTTCGAGGTTGACTCAGGCCACCAAAGAAATTCTCAAGTCAAAGATCTGAGGATCAGCAGATAAGAAGAGCTGGAATCCGAAAGCCAGCTTCCCCAGCAAGATCTTGCCGGGGTGGCCTGCGAAGCCCGGCAAGATTCGGCGCCCGGCAAGGTTCGGCGCCCCGCAAGATTCGGCGCCCCGCAAGGTTCGGCGCCCCGCAAGATTCTGTTGCTGTGTCACCGCTCTGGCACAGCAACAAGCCCGACATTCTGGGTCCTTCTTTGGATGCGTGGCGACGCGCCAGTGGAGGAGAGCTTAAGCGGTGCTGATGGGATGGCCCCTTTTTCCATCTCCAAGAAAGTGAGGACACCCAAACGGACACCTCACGGTGCATTAAATGCGTTTGTCCTAATCCGTCAGTGATTAGGTATGATAACCCTATAGCTACTTTACACCTCAATGTATATACATTTTGCCACTATGGTGACCCCTTGGAACATATAAAAGGAGGCCCAAGGCAACTGCTACAGGGAGGAGGATCTTCTGGCCCATTCTGCATGCGTAGCTGCTCTTTGAACGTACTGTTCATTGCGAGTGCTCCTGGAGCCTGGGCTCAAGAACACTGATAATAAAACAAGGCAGGAGTAGGGTTTTACGCTGATTAGTGGCCTGAACCTGGGTAAAATCGCCCCGCGTCGATCGTTGGTTCTGCTCCTTGCGCATACCTCTCCCCCTGCCGAATCGTAAAGGGATTCTTTGAGGGTCCCATAGGTGGCGCGCGGTCGCATGACCGTGACGGTGCTCCTTCTAACATGGCTAGGAGTCATAGCACCTCACGTACCTCGCACCTGTCGCCGCAGCCTACGCCGGCGGAAGCCTTGGCACGTGCGCAGCTGCTCCTCGATTTCCCTCCTGCTCCGGAGAAGATGGAGGAGTGGCGAGCTACTATCCAGAGCCTCATTGGCTTCGCCAACAAAGATGGGCCACAAGAGGCAGGGCCCTCACAGCGACGGCCCATCGATCTGGCGCGAGCCGATGTGGAGAAAACCGGAGGTGGTGCAACCACGGTGCACTCCCCTCCGCGACACCAGCGGCGGTCGACAACCCAGCAGGTCGATCGCCGTGATGATGATTCCACGGCGTCGTCCGATCCACAGATGCGCCGCGACCAGCGTCAAGTTCTCCAGGAACGAGGCAAAGAGGACGCTCAAACTACCATCGAGCGGCGACGGGAAGCGCGCTATCAGTCTGATAAGCGCGCAGGGCCAGCTGTCAACGAGCCTACGCCAGGGGACGCAGGTGACTTGCCTTACGAGGTAGGGACTCCAGCGTTTACCCGTGAGCTGCGGCAAGTCCAGTGGCCCAATTCCCGAACCTTCAAGCCAGAGGTCCCGGAGAAATATGACGGCAAGACTCATCCCTCGGAGTTCCTGAGCATCTATACCATTGCGGTGCAGGCTGCCGGGGGCCGAGATGACAAGATACTTGCCAACTACTTCCCGTTGGTGCTCAAACCCAACGTCAGGTCGTGGTTGATGCATCTGCCGGAGAATTCTATTTCTTCTTGGTCAGATCTGTGCCATCAGTTTGTTGGCGCCTTTGTTGGAGGCCACCAAGCTCCTGGCCAAGAGAGTGATTTGCATATCATCCCTCAGAAGGAGGGCGAATCCCTGTGCAAGTTTATCCAGAGATTCAGCCGGGTGCAGTACAATATTCCTGACGTTCACCCTGCCGCTGTCGTTAGCGCGTTTCATCAGAACGTGCGCAACCGCAAAATGCGGGAAGAATTGGCAATGAACAAAGTCAGGAGTATTGCCGAGCTTTACGCTTTGGCCGACAAATGAGCTCGAGCTGAAGAAGGGAGGAAACTCCCTGGTGAGGCTGTTGGCGCGGGGGGCGAATCAGAAGATGAAGACGCTGCAACCCCGTCAAGGAAAGGCCGGCGGCGGAACAAGAAGCGCAGAGGCAAGGCCGTGCTTGCTGTCGAGGAATCCAGCAACCTCGGCACTGCCAAGAAGGCCAAGGTTGACGACCCCGGCAAGGGAGTTGCCGGGTGCTCTTCCTGCCAAGTCTTGGCGGCGGCCGACAAGTCGGAAAGCTCCGGCAAGCAGTATTGCAAGATCCATCGCACCAAGGGCCACGATCTCCAAAACTGCCGGCAAGTTGAACAGCTGCCGATAAACAGAGGGCTGAGTATGAAAGGCGAGATAAGGAGAAGGCCCATGACAGTGCTGGCGGATCCGGCAAGAAGCGCGATTGCCGAGGGGGTCGCCGCGGCAAGGCCAAGCAACAGAGGGAGAGGCCCGCTCGAGGCCGAGACAAAGAAGAAGATGATGACAAAGAAGACGATGAGTCCATTGAGCAAGAATTCTAGAAAGCTACAGAGGCCATGTGTATCGATGGGGGCGCCTCGCTGCATTCTTCCCACCGTCGACTCAAACAGTGGGTGCGAGAAGTCAATGCAGCAGAGCCATCACCGGATGCATGTAAGCCCCTGAAGTGGTCCAACATGCCTATCATTTTCGACGCCGAGGATCACCCTGATCGCACAACCGCGGTCGGGTGCTTGCCATTGTTGGTCTCACCAACAATCCGCAACCTCAAGGTGACGAAAATGCTAGTTGACGGTGGGGCCGGGCTGAACCTAATCTCACCGGATATGCTCAAGAGGCTCCAAATTCCTGATGAAGATCTCGAAGAAGGGGCATGTTTCAAGGGGTTAATCCAGGAAGAACCCAGCCAAAGGGCAAGATTACGCTACCGGTGACATTTGGTAGCGAGCTCAACTACAGGACCGAGAAGGTAGTGTTTGATGTCGCCAAGATCCCTATGTCATACAATGGGATCCTTTGTCGGCCAGCGCTGGCTAAGTTCATGGCGGCATCACACTACGCGTATAATGTTTTGAAGATGCCCGGGCCGTTGAGCATCATTACTATTCATTCCGATAAGAATGATGCGCTCATCTGTGCAGACCAACTCTACCGGGAAGCAGTTGCAGCACCTGTCGTCAAGGCATCTGCTCCTGCCGCTGGAACTCCCGGGGGGAAGAAGAAGACCGGCGAGAACCTTGGTGCGAACTCCGGTAAGCGCACCTCCTCGGAATGCTGCGCTTCCATTGAGGATGCACCAGAGAGTTCCACCGGCAAGAACAAGAGATCCAAGGCCGCTCCACCAGAGACCAAGAAGGTGCCCGTCAGGGAGGACGGAATGGGAGGAACTTTCACCATAAGTTCCACCCTAGATGACAAATAGGAAAGCGCGCTCATTGCCTTCCTGCAGGCGAATGTCGACGTGTTTGCATGGCAACCGTCTGACATCCCCGGTGTTCACAGGGAGGTAATTGAGCACCACCTTGTTGTCTGTCCTCACGCATGGCTCGTCAAGCAGAGGGTCAAGAAGCAAGCCTTGGAGCGGCAAGAATTCATTGCCGAAGAAATCAGGAAGCTGGAGGCGGCAGGATTGGTTAGAGGAGTGCTTCACCCAACCTGGTTGGCCAATCCGGTTGTAGTGCGCAAGGCGAATGGGAAATGGAGGCTGTGTATCGATTATACAGATATCAATAAAGCATGTCCAAAAGATCCCTTTCCCTTGCCGCGCATCGACCAGATTGTGGACTCCACCGCTGGTTGTGATCTACTGTCCTTCCTTGATGCCTACTCAGGGTATCATCAGATCTTCATGGCAAAAGAAGATAAAGAAAAGACCGCATTTATCACCCCATGTGGTACATATTGTTTTATATGAATGCCTTTCGGGTTGAAAAGTGCTGGTTCTACATTTGCGAGAGCGGTCCAAAATGGTTTTGAACCTTAGCTCCATAGAAATATAGAGGCATATATGGATGATATAGTGGTCAAAACCAAGGACAAAGCGACGCTCATACAAGATTTAGAAGAAACATTTGCAAATCTGCGCAAGATCAACTTAAAGCTCAATCCTGAGAAGTGCGTGTTTGGTGTTCCTTCCGGCAAGCTTCTCGGATTCTTTGTATCTTGTCGG
Source organism: Thinopyrum elongatum (assembly GCA_011799875.1). Lineage (NCBI taxonomy): Eukaryota > Viridiplantae > Streptophyta > Magnoliopsida > Poales > Poaceae > Thinopyrum > Thinopyrum elongatum. The sequence continues at coordinate 201,713,784 of CM022300.1, forward strand.
GGAATCGAAGCGAATCCCGACAAGATCAAAGCTATTGAGCAGATTGAAGCGCCAAGACGCGTCAAGGATGTCCGTCGTCTTGCCGGCTGTGTTGCTGCTCTAAGCAGGTTTATTTCCAAATCTGCTGAGCGCGCCCTGCCCTTTTTCAAAATTTTGAAGAAGGCAGGTCCGATGAAATGGACTCCGGAGGCGAAGGCTGCGCTGCAAGATTTGAAGAAATACCTTTCTTCTCCGCCGACGCTAGTCGCGCCTAAACCACGAGGGCCGTTACTGCTATATTTGGCATCAACAAATCAAGTGGTTAGTGTTGCGTTAGTGGCGCAGAGAGAAGCTGATGAGGAAGCAACACCAGTGGCAGGACCGTCAGGTGACGCGGCAGGATCTTCCCCGGCAAGGGTTGATCCCGGCAAGACAAGATCTGTGCAGTCAGAAGAATCATTGCAGAAGAAAAAGGTGGTGCAGCGCCCAGTTTATTTTGTTAGCTCTCTTTTACAAGGAGCTAGGTCAAGATATTCTGGCGTGCAAAAGTTGCTTTTCGGCCTCCTTATGGCCTCGAGGAAGCTGCGCCATTATTTTCAAGCACATGAAATCACCGTCGTCACTCACTTTCCGTTGCAACGGATTTTGCGAAATCCAGAAGCAACCGGCAGGATTGTGGAGTGGGCGTAGGAGTTGTCGAGATTTGGTCTCAAGTTTGAAAGCACTTCGATAATTCAGAGCAGGGCCTTGGCAGAGTTCGTTGCGGAATGGACCCCAACGCCAGACGAGGAGGTTCAAGAAACAATTCTCCCCGGCAAGGAAATTGACCAGCAATGGGTTATGTACTTTGACGGGGCTTTTTCACTGCAAGGCGCCAGTGCTGGCGTGCTGCTTGTCGCACCCACTGGAGAGCACCTCAAATACTTAGTCCAGATGAATTTTCCCCGAGAAAGTTCGACGAACAACACTGCGGAGTACGAGGGCTTGCTTGCTGGTCTCAGGATCGCGGTAGATCTTAGTATCAAGAAGCTCGTCGTCGGAGGCAATTCGCAGCTTGTCGTCAGGCAAGTTAATAAGAGTTATCAGAGTCCATTGATGCAAGCCTACGTGGATGAAGTGATAAAAATGAAAGAGCACTTTGACGGTCTGCAGATGAAGCACATTCCTCGTACCAAGAACAGTATTGCCGACGACCTGTCAAAGCGCGCCACCCTCAAGTTACCTGTGGAACCAGGAACTTTTGTGCTCCATTTGACTCAACCATCCGTGGTGCCATCAATGCGGCAAGAAAAGAGAAGAAAGTTGAACACCGGACAGTACTTTCCGGCAGAGCTCCCCGGAGCCGCCGGCAAGGAACCTGTCGGGATCAACGACAAACCTGCTGGGGAATGACAGGCTCCGGCGGAACCTCGTGCTTTCGCTGTCGAGACAAATGTTCCCCCGGCGGAGGAGATGCCTTTAGTCCTAGCTGTCGAGCCTCAGGCTCCAACATGGGCGCAACACATTGTCCATTTCCTTCAGACAGGAGAACTCCCGGAGGAACAGGAAGAAGCGGAAAAAGTAGCCCGTCGGTCTGTTATGTACAAGTTTGTCGATGACGTCCTGTATAGAAAGAGACCAAACGGTGTGAAATTGAAGTGCATTCCTCGGGAGGATGGACTAGAACTGTTGGCGGAAATACATGGAGGCATATGTGGCTCTCACATAGGATCAAGAGCACTTGTCGGGAAAGCATTCCGGCAAGGTTTCTTTTGGCCCACTGCTCTCCAGGATGCAACTGCACTAGTAACCAAGTGTGAAGCGTGCCAGTTTCATTCGAAGAAATCGCATCAGCCAGCTCAAGCTCTTCAGACGATCCCTCTCTCCTGGCCATTCTCGGTCTGGGGGCTCGACATACTGGGCCCGTTCCCCCGTGCTACCGGGGGCTTTGAGTACTTGTACGTTGCTATCGACAAGTTCACAAAGTGGCCGGAGGTGGAAGCAGTGAGGAAGGTGACAGCACAATCAGCCGTCAAGTTCTTTAAAGGGATAGTTTGCCGTTTTGGTGTGCCCAACAGGATCATCACCGACAACGGCACGCAATTCACAAGTCGCACCTTCATGCAGTACGTCCAAGACCTTGGCAGCAAAATTTGTTTTGCCTCTGTTGCTCACCCGAGAAGCAACGGTCAAGCGGAGAGGGCCAATGCTGAAGTGCTGCGCGGTCTCAGGACCAGAACCTTTGACAGGCTGAAAAAGTGCGGAAGACACTGGATTGATGAGTTGCCGGCGGTTCTTTGGTCAATCAGAACGACACCAAATCGAGCCACCGGCCAGACACCCTTCGCTCTGGTCTACGGAGCGGAAGCAGTTCTCCCCACAGAACTCACGTACGGATCACCTCGAGTGCTCGCTTATGATGAGCTTGAGCAAGAGCAGCTGCGGCAAGATGACACTGTGCTCCTTGAGGAGAATCGTCTTCAGGCTGCTGTGCGAGCTGCACGCTACCAGCAAGCTTTGCGCCGCTACCATAGCCGCAAAGTTCATGCCCGAAGCCTTGAGGAAGGCGACCTTGTTCTTCGACGGATTCAGTCCTCCAAGAATTCAAACAAGTTGACGCCGAAGTGGGAAGGCCCTTATCGGGTAGTACGAGTCACCAGGCCCGGCGCTGTCCGCGTGGAGACCGAAGATGGCGTTCCAGTGAGCAATTCCTGGAATATCGAACATCTTCGCAAGTTCTACCCATAAGGCGCGGTTGCCGGGGGCCCCCAGCAACCACCCTTTTGTACAAGTCTTGCCGTCAAGGCATATAATCCTTTGCACAAAGCCAGGCGCAGACCCTGAGCCCAGATGAATAAATTTAAGTGTTGTGCATTTCCTTATTGATTTCCATGTTCATATATATATGCATGTGTGTCTAAGATGTTGTATGACACTTGCTCCCGGTAAGTTCTAACGAACCGCCAAGGTTTCATATCTTTATTTTCTCTTCTTTCTTTTTCTCAAAAGACAGAAGGATTCCTCGCGTACACGTTTGCCGGGGGGAAAGGAGATATGAGTACCAGTTGGTGACGTTCAGAATTGACGCTTACCGGAGGAAGGACAGCGACAGAAAGCTAAGTTCTAAAACTTAGGGCAAGTTTCCTTTATTGCAAAGTTATTTTCCTTGGACGATTTCGACTTTTGTATGGAAAACCTGCACGCGAAGGAACCCTTGTTGTAATCGGTTGCGCCCTTATTTTGTTTCGAGTCCGCTAAACGATTTAAGTGGCTGCACTGAGAACGCCAAGGAGTCTTGCCGGCCGCTGCACCTCCAGCAGGCTGCTGAAGTCCCGCACCCAGCGCTCGCGGCAGGTTGTGCACCGGCAAGTTTTTCAGTAAGCGTAGGGTGAAATCCATACATAAAGGAATCAGACAAGGGAGATAGCATGCATGTACCCAAACATAAGCAAGTTATATTACATTAATAAGTTGCCGCAGTTCTAACTTAAGACTTAATTGTCTTTGGCATGGAATGGCGACGGCAAGAAGAGGTGGAGCAGTTAATCTCTGCACTGGCCTTCGACTCTTTTCATTGAATCCACCTTCTCGAGGATAGGCGCGACAAGCTCCTCAAGTGCCTCGAGATTTGCGTCCTTTGGCAGGCAGCCGAGCATGTTGGAGAGGTTGATGCCAGGATTATTATGCACCACCTTGATAAGTACCTTGCGGAGGACGGCCCGGCAAAGCTGGCGGGACTCGTTGGCCAATTGGGTCGCCCGGTTAGACTGAAGCAGCTTCAGAGCATCAATGATGCTTTCGAAGAACATAGTCAACCTGGCGCTCGAGGATATCCTTTCTTCGGAAGAATACCTGAAGTTTGACAGGCCCATGGTTGACAGTTCTGTCATGAGCTTCTCCGCAGCGTCGATGAGGCGTCCAGTCCAGATTTTCAGCCCCTTTTCGTAATCAACTTGGGCGGCGGCAGCGCTCTTGAGCAGGTTCCTCTCTTCCTGGAGATCTTTGTAAAGGGCCTTCTCACGGGCCCTACCGTCCTTGAGAGACTTCTCCAACGTGGTCAGCTTCAGTCCCAGATCGGCAATAGTATCATTTGCTGAGGAGAGCTGCTTGGTCTTGTTAGACATGGCAACTTGCATCTCCGCCAGGGTGTGGAGGGTTTTTTCCCTGTCACCTTTGAGCGTCGAGAGCTCCTTGCCGTGTTCTTCAAGATCCACTTCCAGTTTCTTGACTTTGTCACTCAGCTTATTCTTGGCGGCCTCTGCAGCCTCGGCAGCATCAACGGCCTCCTTGAGCTTGCCGGCGTGATCTACAGTTAGAGCTTCGAGCGCCTCTTTGTGCTTCTGCTCCAGCTCCTGGGTCCACCGCGCGACAAGCTTCTCGATGTCTTCATCTTTGCTGTGAAGCTTGGCGGCGAGCGCCTGCTCAAGTGCGGCAAGGTCTTCCTCGTGAGCATCAAGCGCAATGTGACACCCCGTCAGGAGAGCATCTTCAGCAGTAATTCTTTGCATAGCCTCCTCTTGCGCCTTCTCCATGTCAGATTGTTTCAAGAGGATCTCTGTCCACTTTTGGCTCACTTGTTCCCGGCCGACAGTCAACTCTTGGAGGGCCTCGGCTTACCAGACTTGCATTTGTTCGATGCGCCTCTGAAAATCTGCTTCAGCCGCCTCGACAACTGCCATTCTGGAATCTGCTTTCTCTTTCCGGGCACGGTGAAGTGCCTGGAGCTTGCGGAAATTTTCACCCATGGCCTGAAGGAGCTGATCCTCTTCAGATTTGCCGCTGCTGGCGCTTGGATCATCAACAACCTCGAGCCCGGCAGCAGCGATGACTTCTTCATCAAAGACCTCCCCTTTGGCCGGTGCCCCAATGCTTGCCGTCCCCGGCAAGTTGACAAATAGGTTCTCGCCAACTTTGAGATATTTGCTGGATGAGGGGACTTCGGACGTTGACGGTTGATCCTCAGCAACCGCCTCACCAGCAGCAGGGGGCTACGTGGCCGGCGCAGCGCCTGGCGCTCCTGCGGCAGGAATGCCGTCAGTATGATCACCAGCCTCCTTGCCGCCATCTTCAGTAGACTCCTTGGCGGGTTCCTCCTGTGCAGTCTTGGCGGCCTCATCGGCAAAAACACCGCCGGCTTCTACGGTGGCATCCATGGAGGCCTCGCTGGCAGCGATTTTGTCGGCTTCGGCGGCAACATCCCTGGCAGTCTCCTCGATGACAACGTCGATGTCCATGTCTTCCATCTCAGGGAGTTCTAAAGGACAAGGGGGAGAAACAGAATGAGATCAAGATTGAAGTTCAAGAAGACAAAAGAAAGAGAGATAAAGGAAAGAATAGCAAGCGCGCTAAGGCAATTGGTTACCTGCATCAGGCTGTCGAGAGGTGGCCTCGCCCCTCCCGGCAACCTCTGTTGCTGGGGGTAAGATGCCAGTATCCATGGTTGTTGGCTCCTCCTTAACCAAGACAAGCACGTCGGTGTGATCACTTGCCGGGGACACGCTTGTGGGCGATGTGGTTGACAGAGGTGGCACAACGAGGGTATCTCCTAATAACTCCCTTTGTTGCCGTCCTTCTCCTGCAAGCCCAAAGATATCAGCGGCAAGGATAGGAACCTCAGCATTCCCCAACTGAAAAGAGTAATGAACTTATGCTGGGGGCTGCGCTGGGGCTACGTCGAGGACTAAGATCCGGGCTGATGGTAGTAGTTTCCGGCGTGCTCATGAAGCCTGCCGGGGGCTCGTCGCCCGTAGAAGTCTTTGCCCTCTTCGCCATCCTCTCCGTCAAGGTTTCTGCATCACTGTAGAGACAATACAAGCAAGTCAATAAGATTGATCCAGGATTGGAAGATAAAGGCTGTAGCAAGATACTCACTCTTCCTCTTCTCGCTCCGGACTGAAGCCGGAGATGTCGAAATCGACCTCCATTGCAAGTGTCTGTGTGGGGAGGCGGAGGAGAGGTCCTAGGTCGCTTGGTTGTAGCAGGCGCCGAGGGTTGGCGTGTTTCCATCACCTTAGCTTCCGGCACGGTAGTGCGAGACCCCCCTGCCGGCTCAGCAGTTGCCGCTGATGTGGGTCTCGCACGCCGCGCAGGTTGCTGTCAAACTCCTTGCCGCGGCGCAGTCTTGCCGGGAGCCTCACTGCTCGAGGAAGGTTGGCTTGCCGGGATGCCAGATGCAGCCTTTCGAAGAACACGCTTTGTCTTCTTCGGGGCTGGGAGCTCTTCTTGCGGTTCTTCTTCAGCCGCGTCTTCGTCGGACGAGCTCTCAGCGGCTGTGCTGCTCTGTTTCCCGGCAGCCTTGTCCTTCCCGGCAGGTTTTTTCTCCACCACTACTTCTGCGTCACTGGTTTCCCATTCTGTGAAGCCGGCGCTGCCAGCCTCCGCGGCAAGATTCGCCTCCTCCGCCCTAGTGGCGATATATGCCACCTCTTCGTCGGTGGTGGCTCGGATAAGGTCTGCTTCTTCCCGGACGGCCCTCTCCGTCAAGTTATCAAAGAACTTTTGTGCCTCTTCCTCGGATGGCTCAACCCATGTCGCGTCGAGACTGTGGGCATTGAACAGTGGCATGGTAGCGATGATTGACCCCAGGGCAGAGTTGTTGCACAGAGGGACAATTCTTACCGGCAACCGATGCTTGTTGTCGCGTTGGAATAGCCTTTGACGGAGAGCGCCAAGTTGCATAGCAGTCAAATTGTTGTTCAATCCGGAGCACAATCTCATGACGTCTGCTGCGTTTCGGTATTCCCAAGCTGGTCTCCCTTTGTTTTGCAAGGGGGCAATGTGGCGGCGGAGGAAATCGAAGCCAATCATCTCCATTGTTAGCCCGGCAGCTTTCAGGCGAAGGATCCTGGTGGTGGCGATTGTGAGTTTTTCATCTTCAGCAGCGAGATTGCTCCAGCCACTGCTGCGGACCGCTTTCTGCTGTCGAGGCAGACAGAATGGATGGGGATCTGTGTCGGGGTTCGACACCTATGGGATCTCGAGAGACCCCTTTACGATTCGGCGGGGGGAGAGGTATAAGCAAAGAGCAGAACCAGTGATCGACGCGGGAAGTTTTTACCCAGGTTCGGGCCGCTGATCAGTGTAAAACCCTACTCCTGCTTTCTGTTCTTATTGATGTTCTTGAGCCCAGCCTTCCGGAGCGCTCGCAATGAACAGTACGTTCGAAGAGCAGCTACGCATGCAGAATGGGCCAGAAGTTTTTCTCCCCCGTAGCAGTTGCCTTGGGCCTCCTTTTATATGCTCAAAGGGGTCTCCACAGTGGCAAAATGTACATACATTGAGGTGTAAAGTAGCTACAGGGTATCATACCTAAACCCTGACGGATTAGTACAAGCGCATTTAATGCACCGTGAGGTGTCTGTTTAGGTGTCCTCACTTTCTTGGGGATGGAAAAAGGGGCCATCCCATCAGCACCGCTTAAGATCTCCTCCACTAGCGCATTGCCACGCATCCAGAGAAGGACCCAGAATGCCATGTTGTTACTGTGCCGAAGCGGTGGCACAGTGGCAGAATCTCGACAGGCTCCGAATCTTGCCGGGCGCCAAGCCTTGCCGGGCACCTAGCCTTGCCGGACGCCAAGGCTAGCCGGGCACCTAGTCTTGCAGGGCTCCACAGGCCATCGCGGCAAGGATCTTGCCGGGGAAGCTGGCCTTCGGATCCCAGCTTTTCTTATCTGCTGATCCTCAGATCTCTGACTTCATGATTTCCTTGATGGTTTGAATCGACCTCGAGTTGTTCCCGGCAAGCCTTGCCACGAGGATGGCTACAACTGCCCGTGCACAAGTACGGGGTACTAGTGGCCCAATACTTAGTACACCGACAGGAGCCCCCGGGCCTAGGCCATACACGAGTGCGAGGCGTTGTTGGGCTAGGCCCAAACAGTGCACGGGCACGCGTGGCAGGGGATTAACTGCTCGTAAATATGTTGTTTTACTGTGCCCCCCACTACGCGCACGGAGCGCGCGACGTGGGAAGCGTGCTAAAAAGGCTGCAACTGTATCGCGCCTATAGAGGCGCATTCATATTGGGGAATAAAAAAGGCGGCCCCGCTCCTTCCCCATAAAAAGGAGAAGTCGCAGAGGCACAAACCTATTTACCCCCCTCTTCTTCTCAATCTGGGCATCGCCATCGCCTTCCTCCTCTCGAGCTCAGAGCAAAACCTTTCCCTCTTCCGCTCGCTGCTCCCGCGCTCGCTCCGCCCCCAGCTTCTGTCCTCACAGTCGCCATGCCGCCCAAGGCCAGCAAAGGCAAGGGCAAGGAGGCGAAAGCCGAAGTTCCGGAGAGCGAACTGGCGAAGATGCGGAAGAGGCTCGTCGTCTTCCCTCCGATGCTCGATGCTGAAGCTTTGAAGGGGCGATACCAATGCATGTGGGCGAAGGGAACACAAGCTCACCCCGCCACACGCGTAATCCCAGGTGCTTGCTCCAAAGGTGGATCGGACAGATACCCTTTCTTCACTGCATATTTCTATTGCGGGCTCTATCCCCCCTTTTCTGACTTCTTTAATGACATCATGTACACATACGGCTTCCGCCTTCTTGATTTCACGCCGAATGCAGTACTTTGCATGTCTATCTTTGCTCATCTCTGTGAGAATTTCGTTGGCGTGATCCCCAATTCTGCTCTTTTTCGCCATTATTTCTTCCCTCGTATCCAAAAAGGAGAGGCTCTCTCTGGTTCTATTGCCTGGATTCCAAGGGCTTGGAATAAAGAAATATACCCAGAGGGAGTTTACCGCGAAAAGTGGGACGAGTGGCGGGCCGAATGGTGCTGGATCCAGGAAGCAGATCTCCATCCTTTTTGTCATCCCCGGCAACAGAAGGTGGTCCGCGGCAAGGATTGGAGTGATCTCGCTGCGGAAGACGAGAGGCTCACAATCGCCACCACCAGGATCCTCCGCCTGAAGGCTGCCGGACTGACGATGGAGATGATCGGCTTCGACTTTCTCCGCCGCCGCATCGCCCCTCTGCAGAACAGGGGAAGGCCAGCCTGGGAATACAAGAACGCGGAAGATATCATGAGACTGCGCCCTGGGCTGAACAACAATCTGACCACTATGCAGCTTGGCGCTCTCCGTCAGAAGTTATTCCAGCGCGAAGACAAGCACCGGCTGCCGGCAAGGATTGTCCCCTTGTGCAACAACTCTGCCTTGGGGTCAATCATTGCCTTCCTGCCGATGTTCAATGCCCACGGCCTTAACCCGACCTGGACCGAGCCAAGCGAGGAGGAAGCGCAGAAATTCTTCGACAGCTTGACGGAGAGGCCTGTCCGGAAAGAGTCAGATTTCGTCCGAGCCACCACTGACCAAGAAGTAGCTTACATTGCTACTAGGGTGGAAGAGGCAAATCTTGCCGCAGAGGCCGGCAGCGTCGGCTTCACAGAGTGGGAAGCTAGCGACGCAGAGGTGGTAGTGGAGGTGAAGCTTGCTGGGGAGGGCGAGGTTGCCGGGGAAGAGAGCAGCGCAGCCGCTGAAAGCTCGTCCGGCGAGGACTCGGTCGAAGAAGAAGGGACGCGAGAAGAGCCCCCTCCCCCGAAGAAGAGGACGAAGCGTGTTCTTCGGAAGGCTGCATCTGGCATCCCGGCAAGCCAGCCCTCTTCGAGCGGCGAAGCCCCCGGCAAGAAGGTGGCCGGCAAGACTGGACCGCGGCAGGGGGCTCGTCAACAGCCTGCACGGCGCGCGAGACCCACACCAGCGGCCATTGCCGGGGCGGCAGGAGGGTCTCGTACCACCGCACCGGAAGCTGCCCCGGCGCCTGCCAGAGCCAAGCGGCCTAGGACTCCTCCTCCGCCTCCCCACTCAGACACCGCAACGGAGGTCGACTTCGACATCTCCGGCTTCAGCTCGGAGCGAGAGGAAAAAGAGTAAGTACTTTGCCACAGCTTTTACCTCCCAATCTTGCATCAATCTTACTGACTTGCTTGTATTGTTTCTGCAGTGACACAGAAACCTAGCTGGAGAGGATGGCGAATAGGTCAAGGACTTCTACGGACGACGAGCCCCCGGCATGCTCCACTAGCGTGCCAGAAACCGTCATTGTGAGCCCGGAGTCTAGTCCTCAACGCAGCCCCCAGCGCAGCCCCCAGCACAGCCCCCAGCGTAAGTTCATTGTTCTCTTTCCGCTGGCGGGTGCCGAGGTTTTCATTCTTGCTTACTGATATCTTTGGGTTCGCAGGAGAAGAACGGCAACAAGGAGAAGACGTCCCCATCGTGCCTCCTTCATCGACCGCTCCGCCCACAAGCACGTCCCCGGCAAGAGATCCTGCCGACGAGCCCGTCCTAACTGAGGAGGAGCCGGCAAGCGCGGACTCCGACGACACACCCCCGGCAACCGAAGTTGCCGGGAAGGGTGAAGCCACCTCCCGACAGCCCGACGCAGGTACTCGATTGCCTCAGAGTGCTTGTAATTCATTTTCTCTTATCTCTCTGTCTTCGGTCACTTCAAACTTCAACTATGATCTTATTCTGTTTTCCTCTTTCGCCCTTCAGAGTTCCCTGTGATGGAACACATGGACGTCGACGTTGTGATCGAGGAGACCGCCAGGGATGCCGCCGCCGAAGCAGACAGGATTGCTGCCAGCGAGGCCACCAAGGATGACATTGTCGAGGCTGGTGGTGCTCTTGACGGGGAGGCCGCCAAGACAGCACAAGGGGAAACCGCCGAAGAACCTGCTGGAAGGGGCGACAGGGAGGCCGAGGACCGCACTGATAGCATTCCTGCCACAGGAGCGCCAGGCGCTGCACCGGCCACAGAGCCCCCTGTCACTGGTGAGGCGGCCACTGAAGACCAGCCATCAACATCTGAAGGCCCCTCATCCAGCAAGTACCTCAAGGTTGGCGAGAACCTATTCATCAACTTGCCGGGGACGGCAAGCGCTGGGGCACCAGCCAAAGGAGAAGTTTTCGAAGAAATCATCGCTGCTGCCGGGCTTGAAGTCATCGACGATCCCAGCACTAGCAGTGGCAAATCTGAAGAGGATCAGCTCCTTCAGGCCATGGGCCAGAATTTCCGCAAACTCCAGGCTCTCCATCGCGCCCGGAAAGACAAAGCGGACTCTAGAATGGCAGTTGTTGAGGCGGCCGAAGCAGATTTCCAAAGGTGCATCGCACAAATGCAGATCTGGCACGCCGAGGCCCTCCAAGAGTTGGTTGCCAGCCGAGAACAAGTGAGCCAGCAATGGAACGAGATCCTCCTGAAGCAATCAGATATGGAGAAGGCACATGATGAAGCTGTTCAAAGGATTGCTGCCGAAGATGCCCTCCTGACGGGGCGCCGCGTTGCTCTTGATGCTCATGAGGAAGATCTCACCACACATGAGCAGGCGCTCGCCGCCAAGCTTCATAGCAAGGATGAGGATATTGAAAATCTTGTCACGCGGCGGACCCAGGAGCTGGAGCGAAAACATAAGGAGGCGCTCGAAGCTCTGACTGCAAGTCACGCCGGCAAGCTCAAGGAGGCCGTCGATGCTGCCGAAGCTGCAGAGGCCGCCAAGAACGAGCTGAATGACAGAGTGAAGAGGCTGGAAACAGATCTCGAAGACCACGGCAAGGAGCTCTCGACGCTCAAGGGGGACAGGGAAAAAACCCTCCCCTCCTTGGCGGAGATGCAAGTTGCCCTGTCCGACAAGACCAAGCAGCTCTCCTCTGCGGCTGATAATATTGCAGTTCTGGAGCTGAAGCTGACCACGCTGCAGAAGTCTCTCGAGGCCGGCAAGGCCCGTGAGAAGGCTCTACTCAAGGATCTCCAAGGAGAGAGAAACCTGCTCAAGAGCGCCGCCGCTGCCCAAAATGAGTACGAGAAGGGAGTAGAGATCTGGACTGGCCGTCTCATCGCCACCGCGGAGAAGCTTACCGTAGAACTGTCAACCATGGGCTTGTCAAACTTCAAGTATTCTTCCGAGGAAAGAATATCTCCAAGTGCCAGGTTGACGATGTTCTTTGAAAGCATCATCAACGCGTTGAGGGTGCTCCAGTCTAGCCGGGCGACCCAACTGGCGAACGAGACTCGCCGGCTTTGCCGGGCCGTCCTCCGCAAGGTGCTCATCAAGGTGGTGCACAGCAATCCTGGCATCGACCTCTCCAATGTGCTCGGCCATCTGCCAAAGGATGCAAATGTTGATGCGCTTGAAGAGTGCATTGCACCTATCCTTGAGAAGGTGGACTCCATCAAAAGGATCAAAGGCCAGCGCAGGGATTGAGTGCTTCTTCCTTTTTCTTGCCGTCGCCATCTCATGTAAAAGACAATTAAGTCTCAAGTTAAAATTGCGGCAACTCATGGATGTAATACAATTTGACTATGTTTAGGCTTATGCTTGCTACTTTCCTTGTCTGATTCCTTTATGTATGGAGTTCATCCTACGCTTATTGAAAAACTTGCCGGCGCGCAACCTGCCGCGAGCGCTGGGTGCGGGACTTCAGCAGCCTGCTGGAGGCGCAGCGGCCGGCAAGACTCCTTGGGGTTCTCAGTGCAGCCACTTAAATTGCTGAGCAGGCTTAAAACAAAATAAGGGCGCAACTGATTACAACAAGGGTTCCTTCGCGTGCAGATTTTCCATACAAGAGTCGGAATCATCCAAGGAAATAACTTGGTAATAAAAGAAAAACTTGCTCTGAGTTTTTAGGACTTAGCTTCCTGTCTTTGTTCTTCCTCCGGCAAGCGTCGATTCCGAACGTCACCAACTGGTATTCATATCTCCCTCCCCCCCCCCCCTGGGAAATGTGCACGAGAGGAATCCTTCTGTCTTTTGGGAAAAAGAAAGAAGAGAAAATAAAGGCATGAAATCTTGGCGGTTCGTTAGAACTTACCGGGATCAGGTGTCATACAACATCTTAGATAAACATGCATATATATAAATATGAACATGGGAATCAATAAGGGAATGTACAACACTTAAATTTACTCATCTGTGCTCAGGGTCTGCGCCTGGCTTTGTTCAAAGGATCACATGCCTTGCCGGCAAGACTAGTACAAAAAGGGTGGTTGCCGGGAGCCCCCGGCAACCGCGCCTTATGGGTAGAACTTGCGAAGATGTTCGATATTCCAGGAATTACTCACTAGAACGCCATCCTCGGTCTCCAGGCGGACAGCGCCAGGCCTGGTGACTCATACTACCCGATAAGGGCCTTCCCACTTTGGCATCAACTTGTTTGAATTCTTGGCGGACTGAATTCGTCGAAGAACAAGGTCGCCTTCCTCAAGGCTTCGGGCATGAACTTTGCGGCTATGGTAGCGGCGCAAAGCTTGCTGGTAGCATGCAGCTCGCACAGCAGCCTGAAGACGATTCTCCTCAAGGAGCACAGCGTCATCTTGCCGCAGTTGCTCTTGCTCAAGCTCATCATAAGCGAGCACTCGAGGAGATCCGTATATGAGTTCCGTGGGGAGAACTGCTTCCGCTCCGTAGACTAGAGCGAAGGGCGTCTGGCCGGTGGCTCGATTTGGTGTCGTTCTGATTGACCAAAGAACCGCCGGCAACTCATCAATCCAGCGTCTTCTGCACTTTTTCAGCCTATCGAAGGTTCTGGTCCTGAGACCGCGCAGCACTTCAGCATTGGCCCTCTCCGCTTGGCCGTTGCTTCTTGGGTGAGCAACAGAGGCAAAACAAATCTTGTCGCCAAGGTCTTGGACGTACTGCATGAAGGTGCGACTTGTGAACTGTGTGCCGTTGTCGGTGATGATCCTGTTGGGCACACCGAAATGGCAAACAATTCCTTTGAAGAACTTGACAGCTGACTGCGCTGTCACCTTCCTCACTGCTTCCGCCTCCGGCCACTTTGTGAACTTGTCGATAGCAACGTACAAGTACTCAAAGCCCCCGGTAGCACGGGGGAAAGGGCCCAGTATGTCGAGCCCCCAGACCGAAAATGGCTAGGAGAGAGGGATTATCTGAAGAGCTTGAGCTGGTTGATGTAATTTCTTCGAATGAAACTGGCACGCTTCACACTTGGTTACTAGTGCAGTCGCATCCTGGAGGGCGGTAGGCCAAAAGAAACCTTGCCGGAATGCTTTCCCGGCAAGCGCTCTTGACCCTATGTGAGAACCACATACGCCTCCATGTATCTCTGCCAACAGCTCTAGTCCATCCTCCCGAGAAATGCACTTCAATTTCACACCATTTGGTCTCTTTCTATACAGGACGTCATCGACGAACTTGTACATAACAGACCGACGGGCTACTCTCTCCGCTTCTTCCTGTTCCTCAGGGAGTTCACCTGTCTGAAGGAAATGGACGATGGGCTGCGCCCATGCTGGAGGCTGAGGCTCGACAGCTAGGACTAAAGGCATCTCCTCTGCCGGGGGAACGTTTGTCTCGACAGCAAGGGCCTGAGGCCCTGCCGGAGCCTGTTGTTCCCCGGCAGGCGTGTCGATCCTGGCAACTTCCTTGCCGGCGGCTCCGGGGAGCTCTGCCGGGAAGTACTGGCCAGAGTTCAACTTTCTTCTCTTTTCTTGCCGCATCGATGATGCCACGGATGGTTGAGTCAATTGGAGCACAAAAGTTCCTGGTTCCACAGGCAACTTAAGGGCGGCACGCTTTGACAGGTCGTCAGCAATATTGTTCTCGGCACGAGGAACGTGCTCCATTTGCAGACCGTCAAAGCGCTCTTCCATTTTCCTCACTTCATCCACGTAGGCTTGCATCAATGGACTCTGATAACTCTTGTTAACCTGCCTGACGACAAGCTGTGAATCGCCTTTGATGATGAGCTTTCTGATACCAAGGTCTGCCGCGATCCTGAGACCGGCAAGCAAACCCTCGTATTCTGCAGTGTTGTTGGTTGAACTCTCCCGGGGAAAGTGCATTTGAATTACGTACTTGAGGTGCTCTCCGGTGGGTGCGACAAGCAGCACGCCAACACCGGCGCCTTGCAGCGAGAAAGCCCTGTCAAAGTACATAACCCATTGTTTCTTGAACTTCTTCGTCTGGCGTCGGGGTCCACTCTGCAATGAACTCCGCCAAGGCCCTACTCTGAATGGTCGAAGTGCTTTCGAACTTAAGGCCAAAGCTGGACAACTCCAACGCCCACTCCACGATCCTGCCGGTTGCCTCTGGATTTTGCAAAATCCGTTGCAACGGAAAGCGAGTGACAACGGTGATCTCATGTGCTTGAAAATAATGGCGCAGCTTCCTCGAGGCCATAAGGAGGCCGAAAAGCAACTTCTGCACACCAGAATATCTTGACCTAGCTCCTTGTAGAAGAGAGCTGACAAAATAAACTGGGCGCTGCACCACCTTCTTCTTCTGCACGGGTTCCTCTGTTTGCGCAGATCCTGTCTTGCCGGGATCAACCCTTGCCGGGGAAGATCCTGCCGCGTCACTTGGCGGTCCTGCCGTAAGCGTTGCCTCCTCATTAGCTTCTCTCTGCGCCACTAACGCAGCACTAACCACTTGATTTGTTGCTGCCAAGTACAGTAGCAACGGCTCTTGTGGTTTAGGCGTGACTAGTGTCGGCGGAGAAGAAAGGTATTTCTTCAAATCTTGCAGCGCAGCCTCCGCTTCCGGAGTCCATTTCATTGGACTTGCTTTCTTCAAAATTTTGAAAAAGGGCAGGGCGCGCTCAGCAGATTTGGAAATAAACCTGCTTAGGGCAGCAACGCAGCTGGCAAGATGACGCACATCCTTGACGCGTCTTGGCGCTTCAATTTTCTCAATAGCTTTGATCTTGTCGGGGTTCGCTTCGATTCCTCGGCAAGATACAAAGAATCCGAGGAGCTTGCTGGAAGGAACACCGAACACGCACTTCTCAGGATTGAGCTTCAAATTGATCTTGCGCAAGTTTGCAAATGTTTCTTCTAAATCTTGAATGAGCGTTGCTTTGTCTTTGGTTTTGACCACTATATCATCCATATATGCCTCCATATTTCTATGGAGTTGTGGTTCAAAACCAATCTGGATTACTCTGGCAAATGTTGAACCAGCACTTTTCAACCCGAAAGGCATTCGTATAAAACAATACGTACCACATGGGGTGATAAAGGCGGTCTTCTCTTCATCTTCCTTTGCCATAAAAATCTGATGATACCCTGAATAGGCATCAAGGAAGGATAGGAGATCACAACCAGCGGTGGCATCCACAATCTGGTCGATGCGCGGCAAGGGAAAAGGATCTTTTGGACAAGCTTTATTGATATCTGTATAATCGATACAAAGCCTCCATTTCCCATTCGCTTTCCGCACTACAACCGGATTGGCCAACCAGGTTGAATGAAGCACTCCTTTGACCAGTCCTGCCGCCTCCAGCTTCTTAATTTCTTCAGCAATGAATTCTTACCGCTCCAAGGCCTGCTTCCTGACCCTTTGCTTGACGGGACGCGCATGAGGACAGACAGCAAGGTGGTGCTCAATTACCTTCCTGGGAACACCGGGGATGTCAGACGGTTGCCATGCAAACACGTCGACATTCGCCCGCAGGAAAGCAACAAGCGCGCTTTCCTATTTGTCATCTAGGGTGGAACTTATGGTGAAAGTTCCCCCCGTTCCGTCCTCCTTGGCAGGCACCTTCTTGGTTTCTGGCGGAGCAGCCTTGGACTTCTTGTTCTTGCTGGTGGAACTCTCTGGTACGTCCTCGACGGAAGCGCAGCACTCCGAGGAGGTGCGCTTGCCGGAGTTCACGCCAAGGTTCCTGCCGGTCTTCTTCTTCCCCCCGGGAGTTTCAGCGGCAGGAGCAGATGCCTTGACGGCAGGTGCTGCAACTGCTTCCCAGTAAAGTTGATCGGCACAGATGAGCGCATCCTTCTTATCAGAATGGATAGTGATGACGCTCAACGGCCCAGGCATCTTCAAGACGTTGTACGTGTAGTGTGATGCCGCCATAAACTTAGCCAGCGCTGGCCGACCAAGGATCCCATTGTATGACATGGGGATCTTGGCGACATCGAACACCACCTTCTCAGTCCTGAAGTTAAGCTCGCTGCCAAATGTTATCGGCAGCGTGATCTTGCCCTTAGGCTGGGTTCTTCCCTGGTTGATCCCTTGAAACGTACCCGTTTCATCGAGGTCCTCATCGGGAATCTGAAGCCTTCTGAGCACATCCGGTGAGATTAAGTTTAGGCCGGCCCCGCCGTCAACTAACATCTTCGTCACCTTGAGGTTGCGAATCGTTGGCGAAACCAACAATGGCAAGCACCCGACCGCAGTTATGCGATCAGGGTGATCCTCGGCGTCGAAGATGATAGGCGTGCTGGACCACTTCAGGGGCCTACACGCATCTGGGGATGGCTCTGCCGCATTGACCTCCCGCACCCACTATTTGAGTTGGCGGTGGGAGGAATGCAGCGAGGCACCCCCATCAATGCACATGGCCTCCGTAGCCTTCTGGAATTCTTGTTCACTAGATTCATCATCTTCCTCATCATCATCTCCTTCCTTATCTCGGCCCCGAGCGGGCCGATCCTTTTGCTGCTTGGCCTTGCCACGGCGATCCCCTCGGCCACCACGCTTCTTGCCGGACCAATCAGCACCATCTTGGGCCTTCTCCTTATCTCGCCTCTCGTATTCGGCCCTCTGCTTCTTGGCAAGCTGCTCGACTTGCCGGCAGTTCTGGAGATCGTGGCCCTTGGTGCAATGGATCTTGCAATACTGCTTGCCGGAGTTCTCCGACTTGTCGGCAGCCGCCAAGGCACGACAGGAAGGGCACGCGGCAAGATCCTTGCCGGGGTCACCAACCTTGGCCTTCTTGGCGGCGCCGGGGTTGTCGGATTCCTCGACAGCAAGCACGGCCTTGCCTCCGCGCTTCCTGTTCTGCCGCCGGCCTTTCCTTGACGGGGCCGCGGCGTCTTCATCTTCGGACTCGCCCGCCGTGCCAACAGCCTCACTAGGAAATTTCCTCCCCTCTTCAGCTCGAGCGCACTTGTCGGCCAGAGCATAAAGCTCGGCGATACTCCTGACTTTGTTCATTGCCAGCTCTTCCCGCATTTTGCGGTTACGCAAGTTCTGATGGAACGCGCTAACAACGGCGGCAGGATGAACGTCAGGAATATTGTACTGCACCCGGCTAAATCTCAGGATAAACTTGCGCAGGGACTCGCCCTCCTTCTAAGGAATGATGTGCAAATCGCTCTCTTGGCCAGGAACTTGGTGGCCTCCAACGAAGGCGCCAACAAACTGATGGCACAAATCTGACCAGGAAGAAATAGAATTCTCCGGCAGATGCATCAACCACGACCTGACGTTGGGCTTGAGTACCAACGGGAAGTAGTTGGCAAGTATCTTGTCATCTCGGCCCCCGGCAGCCTGCACCACAATGGTGTAGATGCTCAGGAACTCCGAGGGATGGGTCTTTCCGTCATACTTCTCCGGGACCTCCGGCTTGAAGGTTCGGGAATTGGGCCACCGGACTTGCCGCAGCTCACGGGTAAACGCTGGAGTTCCTACCTCATAAGGCAAGTCTCCTACGTCCCCTGGCGCAGGCTCGTCAACAGCCGGCCCCGCGCGCTTATCAGACTGATAGCGCGCTTCCCGTCGCCGCTCGATGGTAGTTCGAGCGTCCTCCTTGCCTCACTCCTGGAGAACTTGACGCTGATCGCGGCGCATCCGTGGATCGGACGACGCCGTGGAAACTTCTTCATGGCGGTCGACTTGCTGAGTTGTCGGCCGCCGCTAGTGCCGCAGAGGGGAGTGCACTGTGGTTGCACCACCTCCGGTTTTCTCTACATCGGCTCGCGCCGGATCGATGGGCCCCCGCTGCGAGGGCCCTGCCTCTTGCGGTCCATCTTTGTTGGCGAAGCCGATGAGGCTCTGGATGGTAGCTCGCCACTCCTCCATCTTCTCCGGGGCAGGAGGAAAATCGAGGAGCAGCTGCGCACGTGCCAAGGCTTCCACTGGCGTAGGTGGCGGCGACAAGTGCGAGGTACGTGAGGTGCTCTGACTCCTAACCATGTTAGAAGGAGCACCACCACGGTCACGCGACCGTGCGCCACCTCGGCCGGCAGCTCGGTGTGCATGTTGGTCCCGCGCATCTTGGGATCTATGCGCAGAAACCTTTTCATGGGGACGCCCTGAACCACCAGCGCCATGATGCCGCTCATCATGCACGACCTGGGTAGGTCGTGAGGCTTGGGCCCGCGCGGGAGCTCCAGCAGGCGCCCTTCGATCTCTCGAGTTCGTTGTGCCACCCGTAGGTAACACAGCGCCATCTCTAGATCCAGCGGCGTGCAGGTTACCACTGCCACTGCGAACGATACCGCTCGCTTGACTCGGATCACCAGAACGCCGCGGGGGTTCTAGTCCTCTTCCTTCTGCACCCACGCTGTCGCCAGTACGCGAAGGTGTAGGCAAAACGGACCCGGACGGTTGCGCTGTCGCAGCGCTCTTCTTCTTGGGTGGCATGATGATGAAGATGATGAAGAAACTAAGGCGCCGATAACGAGATCAGGTTCACGCAACCTTCAATCCCCCTACCTGGCGCGCCAAAGATGTCGGGGTTCGACACCTATGGGATCCCGAGAGACCCCTTTACGATTCGGCGGGGGGAGAGGTATACGCAAAGAGCAGAACTAGTGATCGACGTGGGAAGTTTTTACCCAGGTTCGGGCCGCTGATCAGCGTAAACCCTACTCCTGCTTTCTATTCTTATTGATGTTCTTGAGCCCAGCCTTCCGGAGCGCTCGCAATGAACAGTACGTTCGAAGAGCAGCTACGCATGGAGAATGGGCCAGAAGTTTTTCTCCCCCGTAGCAGTTTCCTTGGGCCTCCTTTTATATGCTCAAAGGGGTCTCCACAGTGGCAAAATGTACATACATTGAGGTGTAAAGTAGCTACAGGGTATCATACCTAAACCCTGACGGATTAGTACAAGCGCATTTAATGCACCGTGAGGTGTCTGTTTAGGTGTCCTCACTTTCTTAGGGATGGAAAAAGGGGCCATCCCATCAGCACCACTTAAGCTCTCCTCCACTGGCGCGTTGCCACGCATCCAGAGAAGGACCCAGAATGTCAGGTTGTTACTGTGCCGAAGCGGTGGCACAGTGGCGGAATCTCGACAGGCGCCGAATCTTGCCGGGCGCCAAGCCTTGCCGGGCACCTAGCCTTGCCGGACGCCAAGGCTAGCCGGGCGCCAAGCCTTGCTGGGCACCTAGTCTTGCCGGGCTCCACAGGCCATCCCAGCAAGGAACTTGCCGGGGAAGCTGGCCTTCGGATCCCAGCTTTGCTTATCTGCTGATCCTCAGATCTCTGACTTGATGATTTCCTTGATGGTTTGAATCGACCTCGAGCTGTTCCCGGCAAGCCTTGCCGCGAGGATGGCTACAACTGCCCGTGCACAAGTACGGGGTACTAGTGGCCCAATACTTAGTACACCGACAATCTACTTCCTTAATCCAACACCACTCAGCCCGCCACTCGTCACACTTCTCGCGGTAAACTCCTTCTGGGTATATTTCCTTATTCCAAGCCCTTGAAATCCAGGCGATAGAACCAGAGAGGGCCTCCCCTTTTTGGATACGAGGGAAAAAGTAGTGGCGGAAAAGGGCAGTATTGGGAACCACTCCGGCAAAATTTTCACAAAGATGAGCAAAGATGGACAAGCACAGTACTGCATTCGGCGTGAAATCAAGAAGATGGAAGCCGTATGTGTACATAATGTCGTTGAAGAAGTCAGAGAATGGGGGACAGAGCCCGCAATAGAAATATGCGACGAAAAAGGGATATCTGTCTGACCCACTGTTGGAGCAAGAACCTGGAATCACGCGAGTGGCGGGGTGAGCCTGCGTCTCCCTCACCCACATACACTGCTACCGCCTCTTCAAAGCTTCCGCATCAAGCGACGGGGCGAAGACGACGTACTTCTTCCGCATCTTCACCAGCTCGCTCTCCGGGACATCGGCTTTCGTCTCCTTGCTCTTGCCTTTGCTGGTCTTGGGCGGCATGGCGAATGCAAGGGCGGAAGCCGGGGATGAAGCGGGCATGGAGGCGACGAGCGGATGAGGGAAAGCTTTGCTCTGAGCTCGAGAGAAGGAAAGCAATGGCGACGGCCAGATTGAGAAGAAGAGGGGGGTAAATAGGCTGTGCCTCTGCGGTTTCTCCTTTTTATGGGGAAGGAGCGGGGCCGCCTCTTTTACTCCCCAATGTGAATGCGCCTCTGCAGGCGCGTTGCAGTTGCAGCTTTTGATGCACGCATCCCACGTCGCGCGTTCAGCACGCGTAGTGGGGGGCACAGTAAATGGGATATTTACGAGCATTTAATCCCCTGCCACGTGTGCCCGTGCACTGTTTGGGCCTAGCCCAACAACGCCTCGCACTCGTGTGTGGCCTAGGCCCGGGGGCTCCTGTCGGTGTACTAAGTATTGGGCCATTAGTACCCCGTACTTGTGCACGGGCAGTTGTAGCCATACTCGCGGCAAGGCTTGTCGGGGAACAGTTCGAGGTTCACTCAGGCCACCAAAGATATTCTCAAGTCAAAGATCTGAGGATTAGCAGATAAGAAGAGCTGGAATCCGAAAGCCAGCTTCCCCGGCAAGATCTTGCCGGGGTGGCCTGCGAAGCCCGGTAAGATTTGGCGCCCGGCAAGATTCGGCGCCCAGCAAGGTTCGGCGCCCCGCAAGATTTTGTTGCTGTGTCACCGCTCTGGCACAGCAACAAGCCCGACATTCTGGGTCCTTCTTTGGATGCGTGGCAATGCGCCAGTGGAGGAGAGCTTAAGCGGTGCTGATGGGATGGCCCCTTTTTCCATCCCCAAGAAAGTGAGGATACCCAAACGGACACCTCATGGTGCATTAAATGCGTTTGTCCTAATCCGTCAGTGATTAGGTATGATAACCCTGTAGCTACTTTACACCTCAATGTATATACATTTTGCCACTGTGGTGACCCCTTGGAACATATAAAAGGAGGCCCAAGGCAACTGCTACAGGGAGGAGGATCTTCTGGCCCATTCTGCATGCGTAGCTGCTCTTTGAACATACTGTTCATTGCGAGCGCTCCTGGAGCCTGGGCTCAAGAACACTGATAATAAAACAAGGCAGGAGTAGGGTTTTACGCTGATTAGCGGCCCGAACCTGGGTAAAATCACCCCCGTGTCGATCGTTGGTTCTGCTCTTTGCGCCTACCTCTCCCCCTGCCGAATCGTAAAGGGATTCTTTGAGGGTCCCATAGGTGTCACAAAGCCGACACACGAACACCCATGTTTGCCACTACGCGCACCCACCGTGCACCCCCAGCCCCAACGAGCATGTCCCTATAGAAACCCCTGCCCCGCTCGTCATTTTGCCCCACCTAATTGGACCCGAGTGCCGCCAAGCTACCGGCGAGTAACCCACGACCACCGCCTCTCACCTGGCAACTCCGGCGTCAATTCCAGCGAACCTAGCCCTCCCCTCGACCAACCTGTGCCACCACTAGAACCAGCACACGCCAGCAAACCCCCTGGAGACCTCCGCCGTACCCGGAGCCCCTGGACCGTCGACCTTGCCAGCATCTGAAGCCCTCCGCCATACTTTCGTCGTCTCCGGCAAGGTGAGCATGCACCCGGTGATGCCACCTTGTCCATTCTATCCACCATGTTAGCACACACGCATTGACACCACTCGTTCGTCCCTAGGCACTCGGAGTCGAGCAGAGCGACCACACCCGAGGAGACCCGTCGTCTGCCCCATCTCCGGCGACCTCCTGACGTCGTCCCCGATGACCCCAACCTCCACCGACGCCACCCCCGACCTTGCCGTGCCACCCAGCATCCATCCGTGTCGTCCATGCCACCGGAGGACCACTAAAGCACCATCCTCGTTGACTCTCGAAGCCGCACTTCCGTCAAGATCAACGCCGGCTAGATTTTCTGGTGAGGACCAAAACCCTAGCTCCTCTGGTCTATTTTCAGTCGTAGATCTTCAATCCAACACACAACACGAGTCCACTTAATCGAATCGGTATCAGCCAATCAGAGCATGCCACGTAGCCAACCTTATCCAAAACATTATCCACTCGAATTTCTGTTAATTAAATTAAATGGTAATTTTGCAGAAAAGCCCCAAATATAGTGATTCTTTTTGCAAAATTATCCTCATGAAATATAGTTTCACCCTGTCCATAAATATTTCATATTTGAATAGTTTAAAATTCAAATTCAAACAAAATGAATTCAAACTTAGAATGGGCATAACTTGCATTTAATAAATCCAAATAAATTGATTATTTTTGCAAATTGAACCTAGTGAAATGTATTTTCACCTCAGAACACTTTGGTTAAAATTTAGATAATTTTCAAATATATTTTAAACAGAATAACAAATAGGCCAGAATTCAAAAATATAAATTAAACCTAATTAGGTTTAACTTTGAAATAAAAATTGTTTACTAAAAAAATTATGGTACAAATGAGTTCGGAAACTATAATATGAACTTAGTAATTAATTTTGGACTATTATTTGACTTTAGGGAAATTCAAATGATAATTGAATTCAATTCAAACATAGTTTGATTGTAACAATGAAACCCTAGGTTTAATTTGAATAAAACAAATGCAATATGATTTAGGGAAATGAATTAATCCTAGTAACCATTATTGGAGTGAATAATTGACTTTAGGGAAAGATGAGCTCAAATTAATTCAAATGTAGTTTGAAAACTATTTGCACATAGCAAATCATTTGATTCACACTTGACCTTAGTATAAACTAAAGATCAAATAAATAAACCTTAGCAACCACATTGGATTGGTATTTGACTTTAGTTGAACCAAATTGAGTAATGAACCATAGTCATCATTGGATTCATATTGAATTTTAGCTTGAACTAAATCAAATAAATGAACTATAGTAGATGTATTGGATTTATACTTGACTTTAGGGAAGCATCAGTCATGTTGAATTATTGAACCAACTTAGTCAATCATGAAACAGTTCATAATTCAACTTAAATAAATAGACCAAATCAATTGGGAACCCAATTCAATCTGAATTCAAATAAGATGAACCCTAATTCAAATCCGAATTGAATTGGAAGCCAGACCAAGTTATCATTTTTAGACCTTAGTCTATTCAAGCTCATGAAAGGTCAGCAAGTTTGAATTGTCATTCAAACTTGAACATGAACTTGGCTATCCAAGATTCATAGACCATGACTCTGTTGTTTAGATTTTTTTTAGAATCAAGCAACCACAACTTGACATCACATACTCCTTATGTGATGAACCCTTTTATGTTGATACCTGCATGTGAACCCTTATGTCACATGTATTCCAAATTTCCAATTAACAATCACTATGTTGTTCCCAAACTCTTATGAGTTAACCCTGACACATGATCTGACAGTACAATGACACAAACACCATGCACAACACCTATTGTATGTTTGATTGTATTGTATGATTGTTTATGATTGCTCTTTACTTACAATAGATTCTACAGAGAGCAAAGAGTAACGTGATCAAGATTGTGAGATTGAAGAATCGTCATTACAGGCAAGTGGAACCTTTGATAATAACCCATGTTTTCATGCATTGTAGTTGTTTTCAACTAGAAATCCCCTATAGGATTTTTACTTTATGCTTGACAGAACCCAGTAGAATGATATAGGTCCATTTATGCCCTGACCTTGTAACCAACGAGTAGTTGCTTAGCTGCTATATCGTGGATTAGGAAACACCTATATTATTCCACCATACAACCTCATGGTTGACTACTTAACTACAACTTAATTAATGAATCATCTGGGCGGTGCTTCGGTATTGCTTTGGTGGCCGCGTGTTTTGTGGGCGACTGCCCGGGCTCAAAGGGATTGCACGAGTTCAAAGTTGAGTAGCTTCCATGTGTAACCGTGAGACATTATGGGCTCTGTCTGGACTAGTAAGTTACAGAAACCCTCCTGGGTGGACCAACAGATGTAGTTCATGCATGTAGGTTGGACTCGGTCTGCCATTCGGAGAGGGCTACTGTTTCCCAAAGGTTTTGTCTTGGTCCACCTGGCTACTTCACAAGTGAAGTTTAGTGGCTCAAGGGTGTGATCGGGAATCACGGGTATAGTACACAAACCTCTGCAGAGTGTATAAAACTGATCATTATTAGTCTTGTCCCCGGTTATGGACAACTTTTGAGCAACTCATCCGGGAATTGTCAGCTTGATCTCATCACCTCTTCCCAAAAATAAAATGTATGGGTTGAAACCAGAGGAGTGTGGACCGACCCAGGTTCCTGGCTTTCACACCAACACCTTCATCTGGGGAAGTTTGGACTATCGCATGGCCAGAGTCCATATACTCAAATGCTATTTATTAGAGTAGACCACCATTACAATGGTAGGAAAACTATTCTTGTGCAAAGGAAAAAAAAATCAGTCGCACAACCTTGCATGTTTACTATTTCCAGGAAGCCAATCCTAGTGAAGCTTGCCAACACATTCGGTGTATTGACCCTTGTGGATGCAACATATCATGTTGCAGGTTTACCGTATCAAGTGGAAGGTACGAAATAGGGTCACGACACTAGACTCAACTTCTGCCTGTGAGTGCATGGATGCCACAGGACTAGAATGTTATCTCGGCTGCTTGACTATAATGTAAGCTAGCCTAATAGGTAAGAAGGTGTGTATTGTAAAGCACTGGATCTACGATGTAATAGTTGACACATGATGTATTCTCAGTATTTCATCGTTGACTGTGCATGTCAGCTATTGATCTAGGGACAGACACAGTAAGCACAGAGATGCGGGCCCCATTTAGGGACCGGGTCGTGACAGCGGGACTGTCCAGGTGCCACATTGATACGTCTCCAACGTATCTATATTTTTTTATTGTTCCATGCTATTATATTATCTATTTTGGATGTTTAATATGCATTAATATGCTATTTTATATTATTTTTGGGACTAACCTATTAACCTAGAGCCCAGTGCCAGTTTCTATTTTTTTCCTTGTTTTTGAGTTTTACAGAAAAGGAATATCAAACGGAGTCCAAACAGAATAAAACTTTACAATGATTTTTCTTGGACCAGAAGACATCCACAGAGCTTGGAGAGGGGGTCAGACGATGGCCAAGGAGGCCACAAGCCTGCTAGGCACGCCCCTGGGGCGGCACGCCCTGAGGGCTTGTGGGCCCCTCGGGGGTCTCCTAGCCCTAATTCTTGCTCTACAAATTCCCAAATATTCCCAAACCACCAGAAGCGTCCACCAAAATACTTTTTCGTCGCCGCAAGCCTCTGTTCCCGTGAGATCCCATCTTGGGGCCTTTTCCGGCACTCTGCCGAAGGGGGATTCGATCACGGAGGGCCTCTACATCAACCTTGCTGCCCTTCCGATGATGCGTGAGTAGTTTACCACAAACCTACAAATCCATAGCTAGTAGCTAGATGGCTTCTTCTCTCTCTTTGATCTTCAATACAATGTTCTCCTTGATGTTCTTGGAGATCTATTCGATGTAATACTTTTTTGCGGTGTGTTTGTTGAGATCCGATGAATTATGGATTTATGATCAGATTATCTATGAATATTATTTGCGTCTTCTCTGAACTCTTTTATGCATGATTAAGATATCTTTGTATTTCTCTTCGAACTATCGGTCTGGTCTGGCCAACTAGATTGGTTTTTCTTGCAATGGGTGAGGTGCTTAGTTTTGGGTTCAATCTTGCGGTGTCCTCACCCAATGACAGAAGGGGTAGCGAGGCACGTATTGTATTGTTGCCATCGAGGATAAAAAGATGGGGTTTTCATCATATTGCTTGAGTTTATCCCTCTACATCATGTCATCTTACTTAAGGCGTTGCTCTGTTCTTATGAACTTAATACTCTAGATGCAGGCAGGAGTTGGTCGATGTGTGGAGTAATAGTAGTAGATGCAGAATCGTTTCGGTCTACTTGTCACGGACGTGATGCTTATATTCATGATCATTGCCTAAGATATCGTCATAACTTTGCGCTTTTCTATCAATTAGTCAACAGTAATTTGTTCACCCACCGTATGCTATCTTCAAGAGAGAAGCCTCTAGTGAAACCTATGGCCCCCAGGTCTATTTTCCATCATATATTTTCAGATCTATAAACCAAAAAACCAAAAAATACCTTGCTGCAATTTATTTGTTTTTACCTTGTTTTACATTTTAGTAATCTTTTATACCTATCTCTATTATATCTCACTCTTGTTCGAGACCGTGAAGGGATTAACAACCCCTTTTTCGCGTTGAGTGCAAGTGTTTGTTAGTTTGTGCAGGTGCATAGATTGGAGACTTGCTTGTGCCTCCTACTGGATTGATACCATGGTTCTTAACTGAGGGAAATACTTATCTCTACTTTGCTGCATCACCCTTTCCTCTTCAAGGGAAAAATCAACGCAAGCTCAAGAAGTGGCGGGAAGAATTTCTGGCGCCGCTGCCGAGGAGGTTCTACATCAAGCCTACCAAGTACCCATCATAAATCTCATCTTTTGCATTACATTATTTACCATTTGCCTCTCATTTTCCTCTCCCCCACTTCTAAAACATTTTCAGAAAAACACAAAAATATTTGCCTTTTTATTCGCCCTTCTTTCCATTCGTCTTTTCGTTTGCCTTTATGTCTTACTTGGTTTGTTTGCTCGTTCGCTTGGTATAATTGTGTGTCTATTGAAAATCAAAAAGCAAAAAGTTTATGGATCCTCATCCACTTACTAATCTTTTTAAGAGATCCAATTATGATGAACCAGCTAGTGAGTTGTGTGCACTAGATTATCTTTACGAAGTTTTGCTTGAAATTCATGAATCCGAAAATTATGATGAAATTTATAAAGTGACTCACGGTAGCTCCTTGAATGAAAAGCATGATTGTAATGATGTTATTATAAATTCTACTAATGCCAATTGTGCTAATAATATGCAAAACCCTAAGCTTGGGGATGCTAATTTTGCTATCACCACTACTTATTGCAATGATCATGATTGGGGTGATAATGTTTCTTATGATCTTGAAAATTTATTTAAGCCTCATGATAATAATGTTTGCAATAATATTGAAAGTGGGTTTGGAAGAGTGTCAACTTTAGGAAATAATGATCCCACTACTTTGGAGTTTGATCAATCTTATGAAATTTTCGATAAAAGTCGGCTTGGAGAAGTAATGACTTTATTCTATGTTAATCCCACTATTTTGGAAGAGTGTCAACTTTGCATGCATGTGGATCATGTAGAGAATAGGTTATGTGATAGCTATATTTTTGAATTTGATTATGATCCTACATGTAATTATTATGAGAGAGGAAAATATGGTTATAGAAACTTTCATGTTACTAAATTACCTCTCGTTATGTTGAGATTGCTATTGTTTCTTTCTTCTTCCTTGCATATGCGAGTTTTTGCTTGTCTTGATAATTTGTTTGCTTATAAAATTCCTATGCATAGGAAGTATGTTATACTTAAACTTTTTTTTCACATGCTATATGATGCTCTCTTTGTGCTTCAATTTTTTGTCTTTCATGTGAGCATCATTAAAATTATCAACGCCTAGCTAAAAGGCTTTAAAGAAAAGCGCTTGTTGGCAGACAACCCAATATTTTTCTTTTCTGTTTTGATGAGAATACACATTATTACCTCTGTAGTAGTTGTGTTTTTGTGTTTTAATTAGTGTTTGAGCCAAGTAAGACCTTTGGGATGGTCTACGGTGATAGTTGATTTGATCTTGCTGAAAAACAGAAACTTTTGCGCTCATTGCCAGAAATTCAATAAATCACATAAATGTGATTTCGATATGAATTTTTTACACAAGATTGATATACAGATTTCCCAAGTTTTCCTAATTTTTAAGAATTTTTGGAGTTACAGAAGTATACTAAATTTCCAGATTACTACAGACTGTTCTGTTTTTGACAGATTCTGTTTTCTATGTGTTGTTTGCTAATTTTGATGAATCTATGGGTAGTATCGGGGGGTATGAACCATGGAGAAGTTGGAATACAGTAGATATTACACCAATATAAATAAATAATTATTTCACAACTGTATCTAAAGTGGTGATTTATTTTATTATACTAACAGATCTTATGAGTTTTTCTGTTGAGTTTTGTGTTGTGAAGTTTTCAAGTTTTGGATAAATATTTGATGGACAATGGAATAAGGAGTGGCAAGAGCCTAAGATTGGGGATGCCCAAGGTACCCCAAGGTAAGATTAAAGGACAACCAATCATCTAAGCTTGGGGATGCCCCGGATGGCATCCCCTCTTTTGTCTTCAATCCATCGGTAAATTTACTTGAGGCTATATTTTTATTCACCACATGATATGTGTTTTGCTTGGAGCGTCTTGTATGATATGAGTCTTTCCTTTTTAGTTTGCCAGAATCATCCTTGCTGTACATACCTTTTGAGAGGGACACACATTAATCATGAATTTATTAGAATACTCTATGTGCTTCACTTATATCTTTTGAGCTAGGCAGTTTGCTCTAGTGCTTCACTTATATCTTTTAGAGCACGGCGGTGGCTTTATTTTATAGAAATTGTTGAACTCTCATGCTTCACTTATATTATTTTGAGAGTCTTTAAACAGCATGGTAATTTGCTTAGGTTATGAATTTAGTCCTAATATGATGGGCATCCAAGAGGGATATAATAAAAACTTTCATATAATGAGCGTTGAATAGGATGAGAAGTTTGATTCCTTGCATTTGTTTTGAGATATGAAGATGGTGATATTAGAGTCATGCTAGTGAGTAATTGTGGATTGGTATAAATACTTGTGTTAAAGTTTGTGATTCCTGTAGCTTGCACGTATGGTGAACCGTTATGTGATGAAGTCGGAGCATGATTTATTTTTTGATTGTCTTCCTTATGAGTGGCGGTTGGGGACGAGCGATGGTCTTTTCCTACCAATCTATCCCCCTAGGAGCATGCGTGTAGTACTTTGTTTCAATAGCTAATAAATTTTTGCAATAAGTATGTGAGTTCTTTATGACTAATGTTGAGTCCATGGATTATACACACTCTCACCCTTCCACCATTGCTAGCCTCTCTAGTACCGCGCAACTTTCGCCGGTGCATTAAACCCACCATATATTTTCCTCAAAACAGCCACCATACCTACCTATTATGGCATTTCCATAGCCATTCCGAGATATATTGCCATGCAACTTCCACCATTCTGTTTATTATGACACACACCATCATTGTCATATTGCTTTGCATGATCATGTAGTTGGCATAGTATTTGTGGCAAGGCCACCGTTCATATTTTTTATAAATGTCACTCTTGATCATAGCACATCCCGGTACACCACTGGAGGCATTCATATAGAGTCATATCTTGTTCTAGTATCGAGTTGTAATTTTTGAGTTGTAAGTAAATAAAAGTGTGATGATCATCATTATTAGAGCATTGTCCCATGTGAGGAAAGGATGATTGAAGCTATGATTCCCTCACAAGTTGGGATGAGTCTTCGGACTTTACAAAAAATAATAAAAGAGGACAAAGAAGCCCAAATAAAAAAAAGAAAAAAATGAGAGAAAAGAGAGAAGGGACAATGTTGCTATCCTTTTTCCACACTTGTGCTTCAAAGTAGCACCATGATCTTCATGATAGAGGGTCTCCTATTTTGTCACTTTCATACACTAGTGGGAATTTTTCATTATAGAACTTTGCTTGTATATTCCAATGATGCTCTCCCTCAAAATTGCCCTAGGTCTTCGTGAGCAAGCAAGTTGGATGCACACCCACTTAGTTTCTTTTTTAGCTTTCATACACTTATAGCTCTAGTGCATCCGTTGCATGGCAATCCCTACTCACTTGCATCGATATCAATTGATGGGCATCTCCATAGCCCAATAATTTGCCTAGTTGATGTGAGACTTTCTCCTTCTTTTTGTCTTCTCCACAACCACCATATTCTATTCCACCCATAGTGCTATATCCATGGCTCACGCTCATGTATTGCGTGAAAGTTGAAAATGTTTGAGGACACCAAAAGTATGAAACAATTGCTTGGCTTGTCATCGGGGTTGTGCATGATGAAATACTTTGTGTGATGAAGATGGAGCACAGCCAGACTATATGATTTTATAGGGATAACTTTCTTTGGCCATGTTATTTTGAGAAGACATGATTGCTTTTTTTTTGCGGGTGGATTGCTTTATTAGTATGCTTGAAGTATTATTGTTTTATGTCAATATTAAACTTTTGTTTTGAATCTTATGGATCTGAATATTCATGCCACAATAAAGAAGATTACATTGATAAATATGTTAGGTAGCATTCCACATCAAAAATTCTGTTTTTATCATTTATGTACTCGAGGACGAGCAGGAATTAAGCTTGGGGATGCTTGATATGTCTCCAATGTATCTATAATTTTTTATTGTTCCATGCTATTATATTATCTGTTTTGGATGTTTTATATGCATTAATATGCTATTTTATATTATTTTTGGGACTAACATATTAACCTAGAGCCCAGTGCTAGTTTCTGTTTTTTCCTTGTTTTTGAGTTTTACAGAAAAGGAATATCAAACAGAGTCCAAACAGAATAAAACTTTACGATGATTTTTCTTGTACCAGAAGACATCCATGGAGCTTTGAGAGGGGGTCAGATGATGGCCGAGGAGGCCACAAGCCTGCTAGGCGCACCCCCGGGGGGCGCGCCCCAAGGGCTTATGGGCCCCTCGGGGGTCTCCTAACCCTAATTCTTGCTCTATAAATTCTCAAATATTCCCAAACCACCAGAAGCGTCCACCAAAATACTTTTCTCCGCCGCAAGCCTCTGTTCCCGTGAGATCCCATCTTGGGGCCTTTTCCGGCACTCTGTCGCAGGGGGATTCGATCACGGAGGGCCTCTACATCAACCTTGCTGCCCTTCCGATGATGCGTGAGTAGTTTACCACAGACCTACGGGTCCATAGCTAGTAGCTAGATGGCTTCTTCTCTCCCTCTCTTTGATCTTCAATACAATGTTCTCCTTGATGTTCTTGGAGATCTATTCGATGTAATACTTTTTTATGGTGTGTTTGTTGAGATCCGATGAATTGTGGATTTATGATCAGATTATCTATGAATATTATTTGAGTCTTCTCTGAACTCTTTTATGCATGATTAATATATCTTTGTATTTCTCTTCGAACTATCGGTTTGGTCTGGCCACTAGATTGCTTTTTCTTGCAATGGGTGAGGTGCTTAGTTTTGGGTTCAATCTTGCGATGTCCTCACCCAGTGGCAGAAGGGGTAGCAAGGCACGTATTGTATTGTTGCCATCGAGGATAAAAAGATGGGGTTTTCATCATATTGCTTGAGTTTATCCCTCTACATCATGTCATCTTACTTAAAGCGTTGCTCTGTTCTTATTAACTTAATACTCTAGATGCAGGCAGGAGTCGGTCGATGTGTGGAGTAATAGTAGTAGATGCAGAATCATTTTGGTCTACTTGTCACGGACGTGATGCCTATATTCATGAACATTGCCTTAGATATCATCATAACTTTTCGCTTTTCTATCAATTGCTCAACAGTAATTTGTTCACCCACCGTATGCTATCTTCAAGAGAGAAGCCTCTAGTGAAACCTATGGCCCCCGGGTCTATTTTCCATCATATATTTTCAGATCTATAAACCAAAAAACCCAAAAATACCTTGCTGCAATTTATTTGTTTTTACTTTTATGTTTAGTAATCTTTTATACCTATCTCTATTAGATCTCACTCTTGTTCGAGACTGTGAAGGGATTGACAACCCCTTTTTCGCATTGAGTGCAAGTGTTTGTTAGTTTGTGCGGGTGCATAGATTGGAGACTTGCTTGTGCCTCCTACTGGATTGATACCTTGGTTCTTAACTGAGGGAAATACTTATCTCTACTTTGCTGCATCACAATTTCCTCTTCAAGGGAAAAATCAATGTAAGCTCAAGAAGTAGCACACATCTCTCGCCTGAAGGCGCTGAACTACTGCGGTGAGCCGATTAAGACTCTCAGTCACCACCTGTAGACTATCAGTGCCCTGTCGGTCGCTGGCAGTCAAACACTCATTCAACCTGTCCTTGACACCTACAATATTTGCAGACAACTCCTCAACCCTTGTCCGAAGCTTCTTGTTGTCTCCCATGATTGACATCAGATGGATACGCAAATCATCACTTATCTCCAGATCCACCAGAAGTTCATCACCCTCCTCATGATCAGATTTCTCATGTTGCGAGTTCACCATCTTTAAAACAATTGAATCAAATACCAGAAAAAAATTGTACCATGAGCAACCTTGCTCTGATACCACTTGATGTGACCTTCAACGGAGAATCGATGGTGCGAAATTTTTTCTCAATCTTTCACGGTGTAATTCCAGCAAATAAATTGACCCTAATCTTGTACATCGGGAGTTTATGATCTGACAGATGCAAACACCATGAGACAACAAGCAGACCCTCAATACAGAAGGGTCACAGAACAATTAGGGAATTATTAAGTCCCCAATCCACACGCATGAGCACAAATCCTCGTCGGATTCTCAGCCGAAGCACGCCGCCAAAACCTGGTAGATTTTCATCTATTTAATAAACATCAAAACCTAACTGACCGATAAAAGGGCAGCGCCCAGACCTTTATATGGCCGACTAGATAAGACTTGGCCTAGACTCCTAAATAAAAATGTCAGCTCAAGCTGACTAACTAGACACGATGCAACAAGAAGTACTAGTCCAACTCTCTCTCCTATCTTAAATATAATCACTAATTAACTAATTTAAAAATACGGCACGCTGATCACAAAAAGCAAAAATAACTAGTACTACTCCCTTATATGCTCACGTAGATGTGTTTGCCTGCATGGAGTATTGAATCGTGGCTCGACGTCCTCCGGTGCAACAAGTTGAACAGGAACATGTCCAATAGAAATATGTGTTGCCTTCTTGCTGCAATGTACATCAGTAGCATGTTTCTTTTTCTCACGGCGTCTGGTAGCAACTATATACTTTTCAGTATTTCTCAAATTCACCTTACTAACAATATTTTTAGCGATGATATTTGGGGTCACATCACTTTTGTATGCCAAGGGGTTACCATAATTGCTAGAGATGGCATCACAGGTATCAAAGTTACAGTGGGGCCAGTATACCTACCACATTAAATGTGGGGGCAAGTGTCCTTCTACGGCGAGCCCGAGAACAAACGCATATCCCATCGTCGCTCTATGATTCTACTTATCTCTTATTACCGTATGCACATCATGGCAGGTGTTGAGCCAAGGTTAAAGCATGCAACGTGTTGCCATCGCTCGAGGAGAGGGGTGTATAATAGCCCAAGAGTGATGGGTCCCATTTTGTAATATATCCAACCTTTGTCATGATCTATTTCCATGTGGGCTTTGATATATATATATATGGCTTCATCTTGTTTTGCTTTCGTTCTTTTATTTGTTGCATGCCATGCCCACCATTGTTATGTTGCATTGTGCCTCTTGTCATTTTTACATTCCATCATGCTCATCATGTGCATTGAACTCTTCTTGTGTTGTTGCTAGCTCTATGCATATGACCCATGCACCATCACCTCTCCCTTCCTCCTTCTTTCTTTTATTTTGCTAGTGACTTCATTTCTGCCTCAATTAATGTGCATTCTTTCCCTATAAATCTTGCACCTTGCCTACAACCTCTCTGTCAAATTTCATCCCATTTGGAGTTTTTTTGGTTTGGTTCAAAATTGGAGCAAGTTTGAAGTTAATTCAAACTTCATTTATTTTTCTACCTCTAAAAATGCCCAACACAATTTATTCAAATGGTTCATAAATCAAGGGTTCCAGGGATATTTTCATATCTCTCATACCCCTCTCCTATCTCTCTGGACATTTCTCCCTTCTCTTCTGCTTGAGAGAAATAGAAAAGAGCAGTAGCAGCAGTAGCCCAGCAGCAGCTGCAGTGCAGCCCAGCCGTGGCCCAGTAGCAGCAGCCCACCAGGCGCGCCAGCCCAACTCACCAACCTGCGATCTCTCTCCCAGCCTTTTCTCACCCGTGCGCGCGCACACCCCCGCCAGCCCTCGGCCGTGTGTCGCCTTCGGCCCCGCCTGCCAGCGACTGGCTACAGTCGACTCGCGAGCCCACTTTTCGTCTAGCTCACGCTGCGCCATAGGGACTATGAGCCCAGCGTGTTGTCGTTCCAACCCAATGCCTCTGGCACCCTTTTAAGCCCTCTCCTTGCCCACTGCAACCCTAGGGTTTCCCTCTTCCCCATCCGCCGACGCCAGGTGAGCTCCGCCCACCACAGTCGTCGCCCCAACCTATTTCCGAATGCATCCGGGAGCATGTCGTCGTCGCCGGCGTGCTCTCCGACGGAGCTAGTCGCTGGGACCGTGTCCTTCTTCTTTCCCACCGTCGACTACGTCCATGACGTCGCCTACCTCGCCTGGGAGCGCCAAGTTCGATGTCGTCTTCTTCTGCGTCGGTCACTATTGTCCCATTGTCGATTCCGGCAGTCTTCGTCCACCTCCCGACCAGCCAAGCACCCCGTCGTACTTGTGGTGAGCATGCGAACAACCCCATGCCCTTTTCCCCTCTATTGCATGCTCCAACGCATTCACCGCGTGCGCCCGAACCCGTCGCCGTCGGGCCTCATCTCCGGCGAGTACCCCGACCCCCGTAGGCCCCACGCGCATGTCCATCATGTTCCCCGCGTCGCGTAGGCTCGATCCGTGCTTGCGGACATGGGTTTAGTCCCTCGGTTCGCTGCGTTCAAGTTCGTCGTCGCTGCCCCTATCACCTCATCGTTGGGGTCGCTTCCATCGTCGTTCGGCGCCGTGCGTGTCATGCGTGCATGCGGGATCCAGGGGCGATCCTATCTGTACCCTCCGCCGCTTCGTTAGGTCGCCGGAGACGCTCCGACGAGCTCCTCCGCCGCACTATGCCTGCGCCGGTGTCCTCCCCTGTTTCCCCCTGCTCTGCTCCATCGCCAGCCACTGCCCTATGGGCCCCATGGGACCCACTGGTCAGTCACCCAGGGCGCCAGGTCCCACCTGTCATTCCCCTGTAACCCCCTCTTTCTTTTAATTTTTCATTTAATCCCAGCGATTTCCTTTTCTGGAAAATGTCCATTTTCCAAATCTGGCAAGTCCAAATCCGGCCATTCCATATCTGGCAGTTTCCTTTTCAGTCTTTTACCATTTAAGGCAGTAACTGATACGTCTCCAACGTATCTATAATTTTTGCTTGTTCCATGCTGTTATATTATCATTCTTGGATGTTTTAGAATCATTTTATAGCAACTTTATATCATTTTTTGGGACTAACCTATTGACATAGTGCCCAGTGCCAGTTGCTATTTTTTGCTTGTCTTTTACTTCGTAGAAAATCAATACCAAACGGAGTCCAAACACAGTGAAACTTTTTGAAGATTTTTTCTCGACCAGAAGACACCCGGTGGGCCAAAGAAGTACCAGAGGGGAGCACAACCCACCAGGGCGCGCCTGGGGGCCCAGGCGCGCCCAGGTGGGTTGTGCCCACCTCGGTGGCCTCCCGCACCGCCTCTTCGTCCTATAAATTGCCAAATATTCCAAAACCCCCGAGGGTAACCCTAGATCAAAAGGTCCGCTGCCGCAGGCCTCTGTAACCATGAAAAACCAATCTAGACCCCGTTCTGGCACCCAGCCGGAGGGGGAAATCATCACCGGTAGGCATCTTCATCATCCCTATGGCCACCATGATGACGAGGGAGTAGTCCACCCTCGGGGCTGAGGGTTTGTACCAGTAGCTATGTGTTTAATCTCTTTCTCTCATGTTCTTGAGATGTCACGATCTTGATGTATCGCGGGCTTTGTTAATATAGTTGGATCATATGGTGTTTTCCCCTCTGTATCTTGTGATGAATTGAGTTTTCCCTTTGAGATCTCATTTTATCGGATTGAATACTTTTATGGATTTGAGGGCACTTGATATATGTCTTGCATATGAATACCCGTGGTGACAATGGGGTATTATATTGACTCACTTGATATATGTTTTGGCACTCAACTCGCGGATTCCCGAGGTGACATTGGGGTAATCTATGCATAGGGGTTGATACACGTTTTCTTCCTTGTTTCTCCGGTAGAAATCTTGGGGCACTCTTTGAGGTTCTTTGTGTTGGATCGAGTATTATGAATCTGAAATTGTTTGATGCGTATCGTATAATTAACTCATGGATACTTGTGGTGACATTGGAGTATCTAGGTGACATTAGAGTTGGTTGATGCATATCATACGGTGTTAATTTTAGTACGAACTCTTGGATAGATCGAACGGAAAGAATAACTTTGTGTTATTTTAGTAGGAACTCTTGAATAGATCAAACGGAAAGAATAACTTTAAGGTGGTTTCGTACCCTACAAACAATTTCTTCTTATGATCTCCGCTAGATAAGAACTTTGGAGTGATTCTTCATCACACGTTGAGGGATGGTTATATGATCCAATTATATTAGCATTGTTGAGAGATTGCACAAGCGAAAGTACGGACCCTAGGCCTTGTTTTCAAGCATTGCAATACCGTTTGTGCTCACTTTTATCGTTCGCTACCTTACTGTTTTTATTTATTCAGATTATGAAAATATATTTCTACCATCCATATTACACTTTTATCACCATCTCTTTGCCGAACTAGTGCACCTATACAAATTACCATTGTATTTGGTGTGTTTTGGATACAAGAGACTCTTTGTTATTTGGTTGCAGGGTTGTTTGAGAGAGACCATCTTCATCCTACGCCTCCCACGGATTGATAAACCTTAGGTCATCCACTTGAGGGAAAATTGCTACTGTCCTACAAAACTCTGCGCTTGGAGGCCCAACACGAGTCTACAAGAATAAAGTTGCGTAGTAGACATCAGTAACTTACATAATGCATTTGTGAGCATTTTCATACAGGAACATATGCATATTATATATCAAATTGGGGTAGAAAAATCCAAATAATCCATCTGTGAGTTTAATTCTGTCATTTGAGCAAGTTTTGTCGCATGTCATTTTTGCATAACTTGCCATTTTGTCATTTTTGCGTGAATTAATGCAAGCATCATATGAGGTGGTGTTGGAGAGGAAGTGGAGCATTTTCATGCCATCTTAGTGTTAGAATTTATTCCATGCCATGATATGCCTTGATGTGACTGCCAGAAGCTTGCAAACATGCTATGATATTGTTGTTGTTTTCACATGTTAAAATCTGCTGTGTAAACCTGTCAGTTTTAAAACTTGCCATTTTGTTGCGTCAAATCCATAGATCATATGACCATGCTCAGTAAACATGTACTGTTCTATGCTACCATTACTTTCATGCCATGCCTTTTATTGTCATGAAAAACTACTGTAGCATGTCTTAATCCTGCTCTAAATATGCCATAATAATATAACAGATTGCTATTAACAGAAAGTTGCATCTTGTGATCTCAGTTGTGATTAACCCATGCATCATATGAATTTGCACCAATGGAACATTTTGACCTATTCCATGTCTAATGTAGGTGCATATCAGTTTCTTGCATATTAGAGTTTCTTTCCTTGGTGTAACATCCATGTGAATACTACATGTCAATATTTCTGCCAGCATATACACTCATATTTTCACCAAGTCTTAACCTGTAATAGCATATTTGCATCTTGTGGCCTTCATTGCGATTAATCCATGATGGTAATGAACTTGAACAATTGGAATCATTATTGTGCATCTAGCATAATACAGCCACATATCATGAATGAGCACTTTATGTTAATGTAGCATGATGTTATGTTGCTTGCAAAATGCCATGTTGCTGTTGTTGGCAAATTGCATTGCATATTTGTTGTGCTCACCATTTGAGTTCCGTGCATCTGTTTTCGATGATCTTTATATCCATTTTGACTAAAATATTTTATTATTTCCATTGGCATACTTGGTTTGCCAAGAATTTGCCCATACCAATCATTTCTTCACCAAGTCCTTCCCGACATCGTAACCTTCATTCCGGTAGAACCGTAGCTTCGATCGTAGCATTCTTCACATGCATTCATGATAGAATTGTGTGTAGAATATGTTCATTGCCATGACATGGTTGTTCGTTTATTGGATGCTTGTTCTTTCTTATGGTTAGTACCGGGAGACGAGTTTGAGTTCGAGGATCCTGTTGAGAACGTTTACGAGGAGCAAGGTTTCGATCCCACCGAGGACATTTCAGGCAAGATGATCATTCCTGATATCACTACTATCTTTGCTTCGCTAGTTATCTCGTTGTTGTCGCTATGTCTTGATACCTACCACTGTTTTTCAGCCTCCCAAATTTCCATGAAATAGCCCCTAACCCCACCTTCCTAGCAAAACGTTGTTTGGCTATGTTACCGCTTTGCTCAGCCCCTCTTATAGCGTTGCTAGTTGCAGGTGCTGTGTAGGTTTATCCATGTTGGGACATGGATATCATGGGATATCACAATGTCTCTTATTTAATTAATGCATCTATATACTTGGTTGTGTGTGGAAGGCTCGGCCTTTTGCCTGGTGTTTTTTCCACTCAAGCCGCGTTAGTTTCTGTCAAACCCGTGTTATGTTCCTTGATTTGCATTCCTCACACGGTTGGGGTTATGGGCCCCCTTGAATCTTCACCTAAAGTAAAGCTTTCCTGAAGAGATCCAACTTTGGTTTTACCATTTGCCTAATAACAACTAAAACTGCATATGGAGTAATTAACTCGAGGATTCTTAATTAACAAATCGGGCCAGTGCTCCTCATGACTGTTGGTCCACCTACCTAGCAGTCGGCGATGCCGCCTCGGGGCAACTCGATGGTATTCAGGTTATCGTTCACTTCGCATAGACAGATGAGCCCGTATATATTGAGCGCGCGGCTCTGGACACAGATCTGGCTCGTCGGGAGATCTCCTTGGGATAGTTTTCCTTTCTGTGAAGAACTTGTGCACCGGGATTCTGAGGACACTTCGGGCTATCTCGAGGTTGAGGTTTTCTAAAGCGGATTGTGAGAGCTTATTATGGGCTAAGTTAGGACACCCCTGCAGGGTTAAATCTTTTCAAGGGTCGTGCCCGCGGTTACGGGCGACTTGGAAATTTATAATATACGGTTATAGAGAACTTGACACTAAATTCAATTAAAATACACCAACCGTGTGTGTAACCGTGATCGTCTCTTTTCGACGAAGTTCGGGAAGAGAACACAATGGGTTTATGATTGAACCGTAAGTAGTATTCATGATCACTTATTGATCATATCAATTTGCGAGCGATATGCGTGGAACACTCATCTTATTCTTGTACTCATAAGTTAGCCACTTAAACATGCTTAGTGCTTGCTGCAACCTCACCACTTAACCATGCCATACCCATAAGCTGTCTTAATCTTGATATCATGGAATGAGATTGTTGAGTCCTCATGGCTCATAGATTACTACTACAATAGTTGCAGGTATCGATATAGATACAGGTGATGGTACAGAGCTCCAGTGGGAGTATGACGAGGATCGTGGTCATATGTATGTTTCATTTCCGGATGACCAGTAGACGCTTCTAGTCGGGTCGATCAGGATTGTAGCATGGGTGGTTATGTCTTTTCTTGTTTGATTTCGTTCGTAGCCGGACCCTGTCTTCTTCTAGATGAATGTATGAATGATTGGATATTATGTTGTAGACATGTGGCGAGTGTAAGCCTTTATCTACTATTCTCTCATGTTCATTGCATGGTTGTGCAAAGATATAACCATCCTTGCAACGGGCCTAATATGCGCTTATGCCCCTAAGTCATGCCTCAACATGTGTGGGATATAATCGCATATTCGGTGTTTCAAGTTGGTATCAGAGCCATCCCGACTTTAGGAGCATTTGCTTGATCAAACCATTGTCGTTTTTGAGTCTAGAAAGAAAACTACTTTGAGTCCTAGATATATATATCGGAGAGTAGGAATTATTTTTACTCCTTATCCCCTCCGTCGCTCTGGTGAGGAATTGTGACATATGTGTTTTGGCTCTATTACTCTTCCCACTCAATTTTTTTTAGGATCACGCGGGTATTTTGGAATCGTTGCGATATCGATGTGATGGGAATTCTATTCTTGGTGCCTCCTGACATTTAGGGATTCTGGCAGTGTCCTGGGGATTTGAGCTCCAATGTGCTTTCATCATAGTTGTTATCGTTTCAGTTCCGGAATACCAGAGGACGCCGACATCGAAAATGTTTCTATGCGTGTTAGTGGTGAGATAACCTTGACGTCACCTAGTACTGGGGAGATAGTTCGGGAGTATTGCCACAGCTAGTATAGCAGATGTTTTTCGAGGGTCTGAGGTACACGAGTTTCCGAGATTCTTGGTTATGTGTTGAGGAGGCGGTACATTTGGAGTGTAGAATTCTGCTAGGAGTTGTGTGACGATATTTTGCTCCTTGTACTTGTTGTACCAGATTGCATAACCAAAAATTTCGGGAGTTCCTAGGTGAGAATTCAAGTAGTCAACCAGGAATTCTTTTCGACGGATGTATGATTTGAGGTTGGGGTCCAACGTCTAGTGGTTCATTTGTCATGGTCGATTTAGAGTGGTCTCGAGGTGTCTTAAAGAGTCCTTGGCTATGCCGATTCGGGGACGTCTCGTTTATCATTCGTGATGACCGCTATACGTCGTGCCCGGGAGGGGGGGCTCATCATGAACACTTTGGAAGAAACCTCTGTCATATGTTTTTCTCCAGTCCGTTACCTTGTTCGCTAATTCTAACGCTATTCCAAGTGTCGTCTCAATCAGTTGATGGATCATCTTACCTTCGGAATGCATTCGTTCAAATTTCCTGTTTGTATGCTATTTGTGAAGACTTATGTTGCAATCTATCTGGCCTTTTGATTCAGCTTGAATATTCCTCAATTGTGATTCTAACGGTTGTCTCCATCTTCAGGATGGCTCCCGCAACTCGTCTGAATTAGGACCGTAATGATGGAGGCGAGGAAGAACGCCCACCCTCCCCACCTCCACCTCCGGAGGCATGGAGAGCTTTGATGGCGGCCACCAACGCCAATACTCAGATGTTAATTGAGCTTAGGCAAGAGCGCAATCAAGGTGAAGGAAATAACAACAATCAACCTCAATTCGCTACTTTCAATCAGTTCCTCGCAAATCAGCCCAAGACTTTCAGTGCCTGTGCAGAGTCGATGGATGTCGACGATTGACTCGTTGACATCAACAGGCATTTCGAATGCAGCAACGTCAGGCTTGAGGACTATGTCAAGTTCGCTACCTTCCAACTCAAGAACCAGGCAGATGATTGGTGGCAGCAGTACAGAGACTCCAGAGGGGGTCGAGTGGTTAGCTGGACCGATTTCTACTGTGATTTCCAAGCGCATCACATCCCAACAAGTGTTACTGAGGGCATGCGTGAGCAATTCCGCCATCTGAAGCAAGGCAGCATGTATGTGTATCAATACAACATCAAGTTCCAGAATCTTGCTCGATATGCCAAGCAAGACATTCCAGATGAGAAGAGCAAGATCTATCAGTTCAGGGGTGGTCTCAGAGAGGACCTCCATCTTTCTCTCATTCTCTCCGAGCCGACCGAGTTTGACCAGTTCTATAACTTGGCTCTCAAGCAAGAATCAGCTCAGTTACAGTTTGAAGCTTCTAAGAAGAGACTCTGAGATGCAGTTCACTCCTCTTCCTCCTCTCAAGTGGTTGCAAAGCAGCAGAAGTTTTGGCTCCCACCTCCTCCTCTGTTCCGTCTGCTTATCAGCAGAAGCAGTCTGATGGTCGTGGTTCTTCTCACCCACCCAACCCAGTGTACCAGTAGAGGCCTCAAGCTCCTAGGACAGGCGGTCCTCCTCCTCGCCCAGCTTTAGAGGTCACTTTTTACAAATGCGGTCTGAAGGGTCACTACTCTAACAAGTGCACCAACCAGAGGCGCCTTCCACCTCCACCTCCTGGCAAACCACCAAGCAATGCAATTGTCAGGCACAACCCCAAGCAGCAAGGGTGAACATGATGAACTCGGCTCAAGCAGAAGAGTCTTCTAATGTGATCATGGGTAACCTCTCAGTTAACTCTATTCCTGCCAAAGTATTGTTTGATTCAGGTGCATCGCATTCTTTCATTTCTTTGTCGTTCACTGAGAGGCATTATTTGAGTCCCATAAATATATCGAAGCCTCTATCAATAGTCTCTCCGGGAAAGATTATGACCTCTCGATTGGTGGTTCTGGATGTCACCGTCAAGATGAGCAATTATTCTTTTCTGGCTTCTCTGATGGTTCTTGGGAATTCTGATATTGATCTTATCCTCGGCATGGATTGGCTTTCTAAGCACAAGGCTTCTCTTGATTGTGCGGCCAAGGAAGTTAAATTGACCCATCCTTCTGAAGAGGTGATTATCTTTGCGGCTTGTGATAACACCATTCGGCTATTCGCTCTTAATGAGCAAGGCGAGATTAATGCCATATCTCAAATTCCAGTGGTCTGTGAATATGGGGATGTATTTCCAGAAGAGTTGCCAGGAATGCCTCCTAACCGAGCTATTGAGTTTGTGATTGAACTCGAGCCCAGCACAAAACCCGAATGTAGACGTCCTTATAAGCTTGCGCCGGCGGAGCTGAAAGAATTTAAGAAACAGCTCGATGAACAAGAGCGTTTGGGTCTGATCAGACCAAGTTCATCTCCTTGGGGATGTGGTGTTCTCATTGTCAAGAAGAAAGATGGCACGGAATGACTTTGAGTCGATTACTGCCCATTGAACAAGAAGACAATCAAGAATAAATATCCACTTCCCAATATTAATGAATTATTCGAGCAACTCAAAGGTGCAAAGGAGTTTTCCAAGCTCAATCTTTGTATGGGATACCATCAAATCCAAATTCTTGAAGAAGACATTCCGAAAACTGCTTTCAGGACAAGTTTTGGCTCTTATGAGTACACAGTGATGTCCTTCAGTCTTGCAAATGCCCCTCCAACTTTCTCAAGAATGATGAACTATGCGTTCAGTCCTTACACGAACAAGTTCATTCTCGTCTACCTTGACGACATCCTGATTTTCTCCAAAACTGAAGAAGAGCATGCAGAGCATCTCCGCTTGGTGCTTGACAAGCTCAGGGAGCATCGGGTTTATGCTAAATTCTCCAAATGTGAATACTGGCTCAAGGAGGTACTCTACCTTGGTCACATTATCTCTGCCGAGGGCATCTCAATAAATCCTAAAAAGGTTGAAGTGATTGTCAACTGGCAGCCTCCTTAGAACGTCAAGCAACTTCAAAGCTTTCTCGGGCTTGCAAGCTATTGCAGAAGATTCATGGAGAACTTCTCCAAGATTGCCAAGCCTTTGCCTAACCTCCTCCGAAAGAATGTCAAATATGTTTGGACTCCTGAGTGTGATGGTGCTTTCAATACACTCAAAGAGAAGCTCGTTTCAGCTCCAGTCCTTACTCATCTCGATGAATCCAAACCCTTCCAAGTATTCTATGATGCCTCATTGCAAGGTCTTGGTGGTGTTCTTATGCCTCAACAATTGAAGCCAGATGAGAGGAACTACCCCACTCAGGATCTCGAGTTGGCGGCAGTTGTCCATGCTTTGATCACCTGGAGACATCTATTGTTAGGCAGACAAGTTGAAGTCTATACCGATCACAAGAGCTTGAAATATATCTTCACTCAGCCCAACCTCAATCTCCAGCAAATTCATTGGGTTGAGATGATTCAAGAGTACATCCCAAGCATTGAGTACACTCTAGGCAAAGCCAACGTCATTGCAGATGCTTTGAGTAGGAAAGCATATTGCAACAGCCTCATCCTCAAACCGGTCCAGCCCGATCTTGTGAAGCACTCCGGAAGCTCAACCTCCAATTCAGTCCGCAAGGCTTTCTTTCTAACCTTCAAGTGACTCCAACTTTGGAGGATCAGATTTGTGAAGCTCAACTCCATGATACTATGGTGAAGAAGGTGAAAGAT
This sequence comes from Thinopyrum elongatum, assembly GCA_011799875.1. Classification (NCBI taxonomy): domain Eukaryota; kingdom Viridiplantae; phylum Streptophyta; class Magnoliopsida; order Poales; family Poaceae; genus Thinopyrum; species Thinopyrum elongatum. The sequence goes on from CM022300.1 coordinate 201,758,499, forward strand.
GGTGTTGCCAAGGGCATGTCCAAGTACAAGTGCTATCGCACTGATGATAGAGACACTTTGTTCTTTGATGACCAGCTTGTGGTTCGAAAGGGTAATCTCAGGAAGGTCATAATGAATGAAGCTCATAATTCCCTCCTCTCGATACATCCAGGCGGTTCCAAGATGAACCATGACCTCAAGCAAACTTATTGGCGGACCCGCACGAAGCGGGAGATTGCCCAATTCATGAATGCATGTGATGTCTGTCGCAGAGTGAAAGCAGAACATCAACGTCCAACAGGACTCCTTCAACCCCTACCTATTCCCGAGTGGAAGTTCTATCATATCGAGATGGACTTTGTCACTGGCTTTCCCAAATCCAAGAGAGGGAATGATGCTATCTTCGTTGTCATTGATAAACTCACTAAAGTTGCTCACTTCCTAGCAGTCAAGGAATCTATCACTGGAGCTCAGTTGGCGGAGTTGTACACTTCTAGAGTGGTCTCTTTGCATGGCATTCCTCAGTTGATCTCCTTGGATCGTGGAAGCATCTTCACTTCCAAGTTTTGGGACTCCTTCCAGAAGGCTATGCGCACCAACATCCGTTTCAGCACTGCCTTTCACCCTCAAACAAGTGGCCAAGTTAAAGAGTCAATCAAATACTCGAAGACATGCTGAGAGCATGTGTCATCTCTTTCGGTATGAAGTGGGAAGATCGCCTCCCTTATGACGAGTTCTTCTACAACAACAGTTTCCAAGAAAGTTCGGGCAGGGCCCCTTTCGAAATTCTATATGGCAGAAAGTGTCGTATTCCTCTCAACTAGTCCGAGACCGGTGAGCGTCAACTTATTGGAAATGACTTGATCACAGAAGCTGAGGATATGTGTAGAGTCATCCCTGAAAATCTCAAAGCAGCGCAATCACGCCAGAAAAGCTACTATGATAGCAAGCACCGTGACTTGGTGTTCGAGATTGGAGACCATGTCTATCTCCGAGTCTCTCCCATGAAGGGCACTCAACATTTCAGCATCAAAGGGAAGCTAGCTCCAAGATATGTGGGACCGTTAAAAATTGTTGCCAAAAGAGGCGACCTTGCCTACCAACTCGAGCTCCATTCCAACTTCTCAAATGTGCACGATGTGTTTCACGTGTCACAACTTCGCAAGTGCTTTAAGATGCCTAAGCGCACTATCGACTTCGAAGAGATTGACCTCCAAGAAGACTTATCCTACCGCGAGCATCCCGTTGCCATTCTTGAAGAAACCAAGCGCAAGACTCACAACAAGTCTATCAAGTTCCTCAAAGTAAAGTGGTCACACCATTCTGACCGAGAAGCAACTTGGGAACGTGAGGACCATCTCCGTTCTGAATATCCCGATTTCTCCCATTCCTAGATCTCGGGACGAGATCCTTTTGTAGTGGGGGGAGTTGTAACAGCCCAAGAGTGATGAGTACCATTTTGTAATATATCCAACCTTTGTCATGATCTATTTCCATGTGGGCTTTGATATATATGGCTTCATCCTGTTTTGCTTTGGTTCTTTTATTTGTTGCATGCCATGCCCACCATTGTTATGTTTCATTGTGCCTCTTGTCATTTTTGTATTCCATCATGCTCATCATGTGCATTGTACTCTTCTTGTGTTGTTGCTAGCTCTATGCATATGAATCATGCACCATCACCTCTCCCTTCCTTCTTCTTTCTTTTATTTTGCTAGTGACTTTATTTCTGCCTCAATTAATGTTCATTTCCCTATAAATCTTGCACCTTGCCTACAACCTCTTTGTCAAATTTCATCCCATTTGGAGTTGTTTTGGTTGGGTTCAAAAATGGAGCAAGTTTGAAGTTAATTCAAACTTGATTTATTTTTCTACCTCTAAAAATGCCCAACACAATTTATTCAAATGGTTCATAAATCAGGGGTTCCAAGGATATTTTCATATCTCTCATACCCCTGTCCTATCTCTCTGGACATTTCTCCCTTCTCTTCTGCTTGGGAGAAATAGAAACCAACAGCAACAGAAGTAGCCCAGCAGCAGCTGCAGTGCAGCTCGGCAGTAGCAGCCCACCATACACGCCACCCAGCTCACCCACCCACGCTCTCTCTCCATGCATTTCCTCACCCGTGTGCGCGCACACCCCCACTAGCCCTCTGCCGCGTGTCGCCTCCGGCCCCGCCTGCCAGCGATTGGCTACAATCGACCCGCGCGCCCCCTTTTCATCTAGCTCGCACCATGCCATTGTGACTGCGAGCCCGAGGGCATTGCCACTCCAACCTGTCGCCCCCGGACCCCTTTTAAGCCCTCTCCTTGCCCCTTGCAACCCTAGGGTTTTCCTTTTGCCCATGCGCCACCGCCAGGTGAGCTTTGCCCACCATAGCTGTCGCCCTAACTGATTCCCGAACGCATCCGGGAGGGCGTCATCGTCGCCGGTGTGCTCTTTGATGGACCTAGTCGCCAGGACCGTTTCCTTATTCTTCCCCATCATCGAATATGTCCACGACGTCGCATACCTCGCACGGGAGTGCCAAGTTCGATGTCGTCCCATTCGTCTTCTTCCGCGTCAGTCGCCGCCGTTCCATCATGGATTCTGGCAGTCTCCGTCCACCTCCCGACTAGCCAAACACCCCGCCATGCTTGTGTTGAGCATGTGAACAAGCCCATGCCCTTTTACCCTCGGTTACGTGCTCCAACACGTTCGCCGCGTGCGCCCGAACTCACCGCTATCACGCCTCGTCTCCGGCGAGTACCCCGACCCCCGTACGCCCCGCGCGCATGTCCATCGTGTTCCCCGCGTCGCGTAGGCTCAATCCGTGCTCGCGGATGTGGGTTTAGTCCCTCGGTTCGCTTCAAGTTCGACATCGCCACACATGTCACCTCGTCGCCCGCGTCGCTTCCGACGTTGTTCGGCGTAGTGCGTGTCATGCGTGCATGCGGGATCCAGGGGCGGTCCTATATGTACCCTCCACCACTTTGTTAGGTCACCAGAGACGCTCTGATGAGCTCCTCCACCGCACTGTGCCCGCGCCGGCATCCTCCCCTGTTTTCCCATGCTTTGCTCCGTCGTGAGCCACAGCCATGTGGCCCCGTGGGACCTACTGGTCAGTCACCCAGGGTGCCAGGACCCACCTCGCATTCCCCTGTAACCCCCTCCTTCTTTTATTTTTTTCATTTAATCCCAGCCATTTCCCTTTCTGGAAAGTGGCCATTTTCCAAATCTGGCAAGTCCAAATCCGGCCATTCCATATCTAGCAGTTTTCTTTTATGTTTTTTACATTTAAGCCAGTAATTTATATAATGCATTTGTGAGCATTTTCATACATGAATATATGAATATTATATATCAAATTGGGGTAGAAAAATCTAACTAATCCATCTGTAAGGTCAATTCTATCATTGGAGCAAGTTTTACTACATGTCATTTTTGCATAACTTGTCATTTTTGTGTGATATAATGCAGGCGTCATATGAGGTGTTGTTGGACAGAAAGTGGAGCATTTTCATGCCATCCTACTTTTAGAATTTATTACATGGCATGATATGCCTTGATGTGACTGCCACAAGCTTGCAAACATGCTATGATATTGTTGTTGTTTTCACATGTTAAAATCTGCTGTCTGAAACTACCAGTTTTAAAACTTGCCATTTTGTCTTGATGATTGCGTCAAATCCATAGATCATATGACCATGCTCAGTAAACATGTATTGTTCTATGTTACCATTACTTTCATGCCATGCCTTTTGTTGTCAAGAAAAACTATTGTAGCATGTCTTAATTTGGCTCTAAAGATGCCATGATAATATAACAGATTGTTGTTAACAGAAAGTTGCATCTTTTGAGCTTAGTTGTGATTATTCCATGCATCATATGAATTTGCACCAATGGAACATTTTGACCTATTACATGTCTAATGTAGGTTCATATCAATTTCTTGTATATTACAGTTTCTTTGGTTGCTGTAACATCCATGTGAATACTGCCTTTCAATGTTTCTGCCAGCACATACACTGCATATTTTCACCAAGTCTTAATCTGTCACAGCATCTTTGCATCGTGTGGCCTTCATTGCAATTAATCCATGATTCTAATGAAATTGAACCTTCGGAAGAATTGTTGTGCATCTAGAATAATACAGCCACATATCATGAATGAGCACTTTATGTTACTATAGCATGCTGTTATGTTGCTTGCAAAATGCCATGTTGCTGTTGTTGGCAGATTGCATTGCATATTTGTTGCGCTCACCATTTGAGTTCCGTGCATCCATTTTCGATGATCTTTATATCCATTTTGACTAAAATCTTCCATTTTTTCTAGTGGAATACTTGGGTTGCCAATAATTTGCCCATATCAATCATTTCTTCACCAAGTCATTCCCGACATCGTAACCGTCGTTCCAGTAGCTCCGGTCGTAGCATTCTTCATATGCATTCATGATAGAATTGTGTGTAGAATATGTTCATTGTCATGCCATGGTTATTTGTTTATTGGATGCTTGTTCATTATTATGGGTAGTAGTACCGGGAGACGAGTTCGAGTCCGAGGATCCTGTTGAGAATGTTTACGAGGAGCAAGGTTTCGATCTCACCGAGGACATTTCAGGCAAGATGATCATTCCTTGATATCACTATTATCTTTGCTTTGTTAGTTGTCTCGTTGCTATCTCTATGTCTCGATACCTATCACTGTTTGTTAGCCTCCCAAATTGCCATGAAACAACCCCTAACCCCACCTTCCTTGCAAACCATTGTTTGGCTATGTTACCGCTTTGCCCAGCCCCTCTTATAGCATTGCTAGTTGCAGGTGCAGTGTAGGTTGTTCCATGTTCGGACATGGATATCATGGGATATCACATTATCTCTTATTTAATTAATGCATATATATATACTTGGGTGTGTGTTGAAGGCTCGGCTTTTTGCCTGGTGTTTTGTTCCACTCAAGCCGCCTTAGTTTCCGTTATATCGGTGTTATGTTCCTTGATTTGCGTTCCTTGCACGGTTGGGGTTTATGGGCCCCCTATGATTCTTTGCCTAAAGTAAAGCTTTCCTGAGGAGATCCAACTTTGGTTTTACCATTTGCCTAATAACAACTAAAACTGCATAGGGAGTAATTAACCCGAGGATTCTTAATCAACAAACTGGGCCAGTGATCATCATGAGTGTTGGTCCACCAACCTAGTAGTCGGCGGTGCCGCCTCGGGGCAACTCGATGGTATTCAGGCGATCGTCCACTTCACATAGATGGATGAGCCCGTACATAGAGAGTGCGTGGCTCTGGACACGGATCTGGCTCATCGGGAGATCTCCTTTTGATAGATTTCCTTTCTACGAAGAACTTGTGCACTGGGATTCCGAGGACACTTCGGGATATCTCGAGGTTGAGGTTTTTCAAAGCGGATTGTGAGATCTTATGATGGGCTAAGTGGGGACACCCTTGCAGGGTTAAATCTTTTCGAGAGTCATGCCCGCGGTTATGGGTGACTTGGAAATTTATAATATCTGGTTGTAGAGAACTTGACACTGAGTTAGATTAAAATACACCCACCGCATGTGTAACCGTGATTGTCTCTTTTAGACGAAGTTTGGGAAGAGGACACAGTGGGGTTATGATTCAACCGTAAGTAGTATTCAGGATCACTTATTGATCATATCAATTTGCGAGCGATATGCGTAGAACATTCATCTTATTCTTGTACTCGTAAGTTAGCCACTTAAAGATGTTTAGTGCTTGCTGCAACCTCACCACTTAACCATGCCATACCCATAAGCTTTGTTAGTCTTCATATCATGGAATGAGATTGCTGAGTCCTCATGGCTCACATATTACTACTACAAAAGTTGCAGGTACCGATATAGATACAGGTGATGGTACAAAGCTCCAGTGGGAGTATGACGAGGATCGTGGCCGTATGTATGTTTCGTTTCTGGATGACCAGTAGACGCTTCTAGCCGGGTCTATCAGGATTGTAGCATGGGTGGTTATATCTTTTCCCGTTTGATTTCGTCCATAGCCGGACCGTGTCTTCTTGTGTGAAGATATAACCATCCTTGCGACAGTCCTAATATGTGCTTATGCCCCTAAATCGTGCCTCAACACATGTGGGATATAATCGCATATTGGGTGTCACACGGTGCGACCGCTAGCCACTTGGCAGTAAAGGTTTGTGGCCTGCTCAGCCATGGGACCGGGCTTCTACGGAGTTGTTCCCTTAGTCGGTCGGGCACGTCCCGAGACGGAGTGGTCTTCTAGGGGGTTGCTATAAGACTCGATCATTCCTAGGGAAATGATGATGTATCATCATTTTGGTCTTATTGCTTGGCGAAGTAGTTGAGGCAAGGGTGATGCCTTACCGAGGCTCGGTCTGGGGGTTTCCAGACTCTTGCCTTACTTGAATCCCTGTAGGGGAATCCAAGTGAGCCTCGGGTTAAGTTGCTACTTTCAGAGAGCTCCTGACAATGATCTAGGGTGGCCCGCATGCAGGAGGTTAGTGAGTACCCGTTATCCACAGGACCTACACTCAGAGCATCTTCTTCAACTCTTGGGAATGATTTATGATTTTCTTGATTGGCTCGTAGCACAACTAGATGAGGTCGAGCTTCATCAACATAGGCCAACTTAACTTGTTTAAGTTGTGCAAATAGTTTTTGGGAGGCCCATTTTGATGTGTCTGGGGAACCTTGTTTTCCTATACACCGATAGAGTCCTTGACTAGGGAGCTTGAAAACTCAATGCCAGTTACCAAAATCTCACCGAGTCCCTTGAAGAGTTTGTGCGGGGTCATAAGAAGTTAAATCTTGGTTATCTAAAGAGGAAGCAATATCATGAATCTAATCAGTGGGAAACTTTGGTTCAATAATGATTCTCTTATTGTGTGGTAAAGTGCCAAAAGAGAACTAAGAAATTCAGTGAACTCTTGAGCATGTAAAGTCACAACTTTCACAAAGAATTTGTTGGACTTCCTTGGCAATACTAGATGAAAAAAGAACCACATGATCATGAGCAGCACCCAAAGACAAAAAATTGTGCTTAGAAAAGTAAAGTAAAATTTGTCTGCTCACTCTGAGGAACATTATGCTCACAATGATGGTGCTTTGTAATTTTTGATCCCATGCACACTCTTAGCAAAGACAAGAATGGGCATACCTTTGCAAGTACATTGAACCATGTGGTCAAAGTCCCACCAAGAAAGTTTCTCCTAAGAAAATTATTGCACCTATGTTTTGTGAACCCAAACCTCTTGTTGTCCCAATCAAACAAGGACCCAATTACCTAAAAGGAACTATTTCTTATAGTTACTCCACTGATGAGAAAGAATTGGTGCTTGATAGTGGACACACCAATCATATAAGTGGCATAAGGAGATGTTCCATTATTTTGATCCTCTTACTACACCTAAATGGAACATTCACACTACTAGGGAAAAGGCTAGTAGTGGCGCGGGTTAAATGCCTAGCAGTAGCGCGGGTACCCGCGCTACTGGTACGGCGCTACAGCTAAGTTTTAGCAGTAGCGCCGCTGCTACTAAAAGCTGTAGCACAGCTATTTAGAGTGCGCTGCTACTAAAGCCTCGCTGCTGCTACGTGCATGCCCCGCGCTACTGTAATTATTTTCTCAATTTTTTTCAGCAACATATTTCCTTTGTAATTGTACAGGTTTTATTCAATAGTCTATATCATATCATACACACAATAGTCTCATCATATCATACACATACAAATCTAATCATATCATACAGATACAAATAGTCTCATCAAATCATGTCATCATCATAATCATCATCCAACACAAATGATGTCGCTCGTCATCATCTCGAAATAGCGATACAAGTTATGACATGTCTCAGATACTTGCAACTACATCGTCATCCATCTAAACAATGATATAGAAGAGAAGAGCTATCACTATGAGTGAGAGCGGAATTATGCAGTACATGAGGCGGCGGTTCTGATTCCTCTCTCGCGCTAGCGTGAACCTCAAGTAACTAGCTTCTGCTTCTTGTCTGCTATCGAACCCTTTATGGCTGGCGCCCGAAAGTCGCTCCACTTGGGCCTGACACTCGGGCCACTCGTCGTACACTCCCGGAACCCTCCCTATGTACACGGCGTAGCACTTCTTCGCCATCAAGGATCTATGTACCTGTTAGAGATGCATCTTCATCAAGCGAATCAATAATAATATGCAACATAATATACTTGAGCAACACAAGAAGAAAGGGTTAGCAAATAGATGCAACATATAGTAAACATAATTAATCAACGCAGGTTCATCATACCAAAACTAATTAACTAGATGTACGTACACAGGTCATCGTACCCAAACTAACAAACTAGCGTTATGCAAGTTCAGCAGGACCGTTGACATCACAAAGTTTCATCGCTACAGAAAGTACAAGTTCAACCGACACATCATCATCGACATCGTCAATCACTGGAAGTTCTATCCTTATCCGGGAAGATGCACCCTAGCTTCGTGAATGGCGTCAGGTCCTGACGTTGTAGGCCTATGCGAGTTCGGACGTCAGCTCGTGATATAGGGTCGTGGTGGAACATCCCCTTCTCTTTGATGACTTCTTTCATGATGATCATTGCAATGTCCTTCTGGATGCGAAAGAAGTCATCTCTGAGTTTATAATCCGGTTCTTCTCCTAAGGATTCTGCCCATTTGCGGATATGATCATCATTTCTGGTTGTCATGCGAAGCTGTTGGTGATCCCTTCTGAACTCCATCATGAGATTGAGGAGGTAGAATCCATCGTTCTTGCTTGCTGTTGGTTGATGGAGGCAGCAGAAGGTAGTTTTATGCGAGAAACCTGGCCTGCTCTTCCTTTGTTTCCTGATCTCAATGTGGCCACCCCTCATGCTGAAGTCGTGGAGTGCATCATCCAGAATATCCATTATGTGGGTGTAGTCCTTCTTCTCATAGTTTCTTGACGAGTCGAAATACACAGTGTGGGAGACTTGCAGGAAAAGAACGATAAGGACAGCATGCCCGTTGCTGCGGGAAAAATAACACCTCAAATTATTCTCCATATGAGTGAAGGAATGATTGAAATGTATGAAAGGGTTGTCTGGCAATGACTAACATTGGATGATAGGGCAAGAGAACCGTTTCCTTGTCCTTATTCGTGATCATGAAGTATTCGATGTGCTCCCTAGCAGCTTTACGTTCAAAGTCGTCGAGACTCAAGAAGGACTCATACATGTAGTATGGATCCGCCACACAGATTTGTGAGATTTGTTCTCTCCTGACGACGAAGCTCATATGTAGTGTAAAAAGGCGGACGATCGCAAAATCGATCCGCCTCATGAGAAACATCTCAAAGATGTGATCAAACCGCAGGAAGAACACCTCTGCAGGCAGTGTGTCGACGTAGCACTTCCCTCATGCACACGAACTGCGTAAAGCGAATATCCTGGATCCTCTGAGGCGAGAAGGCTTTTCTCAGTCGATAGACATGGTCGTGCAGTCTCCTGAGATACCCTGATATGCCCTCCAGCGGTTTCGGTGGTAGGATTGGCTCGCCCGCGACATGGTACATCGCCGCACCTTTGACCGGTACATGGTCTGCAAAATTGGTCGACGGAGCCGACTGGCTGCTAGAAGCTTTGGGTTGTTTGTAGGCAGCAGAGCCTCTCTTTGGCGGTCTCTTCCTCTCCTTTTTCTTGGGCTGACCTTCTAGACCCTTCCTTAACCCCCGCCACCAGTGTTGTCGAGCTAAGCACTGTACGACTCTCAGCTAGTTGACCCTGCGTTGAGGCGGCATCTGGAAGCATGTCCTGTGAGGATTGCATGAAGAGAGACTTCTTGCAATCAACTCTAGGACGTTCCTGCCCAGGACATCATCCATCTCCTCATCTGCATGCTCATAGCCAGAGTCATATCATAGGTGCCGGTATTGAGGAACCAAAGAGGGTCCTCCTCCTCCATCTTATCATTCATTTCTTATTCCAGGGGGCGATTCCATCATCCACTATTGGACCCCCTTCCTCGTGTCGTCCGCCGCTCTCAACCGGCACGAGATCAGGTGCTAGTAATTGCCTAGGAGGGGTGGTGTTCATACCTTGCTGATGTGATGTTGTCGTTGGTGTGCTCTCGGCCGCCTCCACACGAAGAAGATTCTTCGGCCACAGCAGCATCCAACCCTTGCATTGTCCAAGCTGCATTGGGGTCTCATCATCCTCTCCCCCGAGCCATACTAGAAGAGCCAAATCCTCGTGGCCCGCTTTGGCACTCACCAAGGAAACCCTGATGGTGCCAACGGGAATCGACTGGCCATGGAACAAGCATTCCTTGGGCTTTTGTATCATCGCGGTTCCCACGTCCACCTTCTGCCGTTGATCATGTATAGTATGGTGCACGGGGTTTCTTTGGCCTGTAAAGACATGTCTGCGGCATCAGACATCCGAAAGGCAACGGAAGTAGAAGATTATAGATATGTTGGTGCGACGCGTAATTACCATGAGGGCGTCGAGCTCAGGCAAAGTCGAAGCCCCGCCTCGCATGCCAGAGATGGAGGACGGGCTGCTATGAGCGGGTGCGGGACCTTGTGCGGTAGCGGCAGCAGGTGCTAGTGGTGCGATGGTCATCGAGTTTCTCCCGGCGAAGCTGGGCATCGAAAAGTCTTGTGGCCCTTTGTCTGGGTTTTTCTTCGTCCAGTCGACAGCAGCCAGAACCAAGGCATTAACCGAAGATAACAATTCTACTATGCAGGCAGCTACTGCTGCATCGACTGCCGCTTTGACCAACTCAGATTTCAGGACTTCTTGGTTGCCGCTTTGACCAACTCAGATTTCAAGACTTCTTGGGTCTCATCTGCTCTTTTGTCGACTGCAAGCGCCACCTTCTCATCGATGTTCACCTGACTGAACTTCCTTCGTTACCTTATGGCCTCCGAGTCCTCATGGTAGTAGTACTTCCATGTGGCGCCGTCTCCGACGCCGTGCACATGTTCATACTGCGGCCGCTGGCTCTCAGGAAGTCCCTTCAATATGTTCAAGGCCCGATTGAGAGGGGTGTCCCACTTGGGCCTCGCCGATGACTGAGACGACGAGTCGCTTTCGGCCGCAAGCTTGTGTTGATCTTTCTGCAAAAGGAACGTTGACTGTTTAGAAATGTTACTAAAATGTGTAGTCGAATTGATCAGAACTAATATAAGGTGGTAATTACCAGTATTCTCATCAACTTCCTCGTGGGCTCGTCCGCCTAGAAAACCTTTTTTTTCTTTGTCCCACTTGTACCGAGCCCTGATGAAGTCATGCTCCAGCGGGTCGGTGAACTCCGCCAAGGGGTCTGGGATCCTGTGGGCTTCATGTTCCATGTCCTCCTTATCCCATATGGGTTTCTTGCCAATGTAACCACGCCTTCCGAGGCGGTGGTTCCCAGTGTTCCTTAGCTGAAGCCCCTTGAATTTCTCGGACTTACACTTGGCATCTTCGGTAGCGCAAGTTTCCTTGAATTTTTCGTAGTCCTCTTCTGAAAGTGTGGGATTTTCCGCAAAAATCTTGGAGTAGGGTTCATTATTGTCAATCGATAGTTTCACCCTGACTTTCCAGGCGGACAATGCGCCACTGAACTTCCCCATGGCAGCGTTGTTTATCTTCTTCATGCCATCATCTTCCCATGGATCTTTGGTGTCATCCCGGCCGGGGAAATGGTATCTCTGGTGCAACTTCGTTAGGAGGAGGTGCTCCATATTTTTTGGTTTAGCCATTAACTCCTTGTCGTTGATGCTCGTACCTTCCCGTAGGATGCATCCGAGTTGGTTGTCGTAGTTCTTGCGAGCTTCAACCGGCGCTAGTGGCTCAAATTTCCCAGGTGCACCTCTGTGACCACCAGTCTGTCGGTGCCAAGCTTGTTAGGACGTCGTGTCCTCGAACTCTTCTGCTTCAGCCCCGGTGCTTCGGCCCCAGTCTCGGCACTAGTGTCGGTGCCATCGGTGCCGGTGGTGGTGTCGGTGTCGGGGTCGGTGGCAGTAGCACCGTCCGCTATGACAAGGGGGCCCTCAAACCTTGTCCTGCCTGACTACACAAAAAGTCGAGTTAATCATGTTCATGTTGTAAGGGATCATCGACCTCATGATGATCAGAAGCCTCGGCTTCATCATTGTTCAACATGTTTCCTACGTACGGGTAAGTTTGCTCGTTTAATTCTCAAACTATAATAAAATGAATAATGACATAAAAAAGGCCTATGGTTTGCTGGAATGCCGTTTCATTCCCGTCCCGGCAATTCCCGGGCACTTGATATGTCCAACTTTCTAGCACAAGTCATGCCGAAATTCACGGGAAATTTTGGCATGACCTTTGTTAAAAAGTGGACATATTGAGCGCCTGAAATTCGCCGGAATGGAAATGAATCAACATTCCGGAAAAAACATAGGCCACTCGGAGTTTCATTGCATATAGATCAATCAATGGATATCACTCAATGGATATCATCATGTAGTACTCAAAGGAGATCATCATTAATACAGGCCAAGAAATTATTCAAGGAAACATAGGCCAACAAATTATTCAAGATAACAAGAATGAAAAGAATGAACCCTATAACTCAATTCATATTTCTGTCCTAATAAAAAGAATGAACCCTAGAACTGAATTCAGTTCAAATTATGAACCTAGTACTAGCTCTATCCTAATAAAAAATATGAACCCTAGTACTAGCTCTGTAAACTAATATAAGACATTTTAGATTACTTGCCAAAATAACTTGATATCCCTTAAAATAATTTGATGTCCCTTATGTGTCCTGAATTGTCCAATGCCCTCAAGAGGCTGAATTATTTGACCCCATGCCACATCATCAAAAAATATCTTTGATAAAGAACAACACCCCACAATGCTTTTCATTTAAAGTTCTTTCATACCCGAAAAACAAATAGAGGGAACTACTTTAAATAAAATAGTGAGTGCGCAAGGTATAAAATTGTGGTTTATAATCTGTTGCATGAGTAGGAAAAATCTATCATGACCATAGCAGGCTATTCAAAAGCTATGGTCCAGGGAGATATAATTTGTTTATTGTTACACATATGAAATATATCCAGGGAGATATATAATAAATTTTGATTTCACATTTGGCACATATATATTATTTGACTGAACTACAGCGAGCCTACATTGTACTAAATTCCTAGAACTAAATCCTACTGTTGAATTCTAAGAATGAACCGTATAACTAATTAAATCCCTACAACTAAATTCCTATAACTAAAATCCTACCGTAGAGAGAGGATGCTCACCGGAGGGCTGCAGAGGATGGAGGGGGAGGCGGCGACGAGGAGCAGGGGCGGCCTTGGTTGGCGGTGGCTCGTGCTCCGGCGACCTCGGGTGGTCCTGAAGATCCGCACCGGCAAGGAGGGGCTCGAGGAAGATGGCTCCGGTGAGGATAGGCTCGGGGAAGACGGCTACGGCGGTGAAGCGGCGGCAGCGACGGCAAAAGAGGAGTGGGGGGAATCGGGGGGTGGGATCGAGAGGAAACAACGCGCCTGCCTCTAAGTTAAAATAGCAGTAGCGATGGGTTTCAACACGTGCTATAGCTAAGTTAGCTATAGCGCGGGTTGCAAAGCCGCGCTGCTGCTATACTTAGTATCCGTAGCGAGCATTTACAGAAAACGCGCTACAGCTAAGTTAGCTATAGCGCGTTTTGAAACCCATCGCTACTGCTATTTTAACTTAGAGGCAGGTGCGGTTTCCTCTCCATTCATTCCTTTTTTTCCTTTTTTTCTTTTCATTTTCTTATTCCTTTCCTTTTTATTTTTATTTTCATTTTCTTATTCCTTTCCTTTTTTTCTTTTCTTTTTCTTATTCCTTTCCTTTTTTTTCTTTTCATTTTATTATTTGACCGGTAACGCGGGGTGGGTGGGAGAGGAAACCGAGCTAGAACCATGGTGGGAAAGGGGATACAATATATAACTCACGCGATATATTAGTGCATAACATATATATATATATATATATATATATATATATATATATATATATATATATTATCATTTGACCGATAACGCGGTCAAGTGCGTATACAAAATAGGCACAAATATAAATGTTGTTTACTCAGTGTTGACTTTTTCATTTCTGAGTGACCTTCTTTCCTTTCTTGTTCGCTGTTGAATAATTGAGCCCCTCGTTGTGACTTTTCCTTTCCATGGAGTACGATCTTTCTTCAGTAATGTAGTCTTGATTCTTCTTTTGGCATATGCTTCATCGTCATCGTCATCTTCCCTCTTAGGGTTGTCATACTGGTCGTAGTCTTCCTCGTTGGCGACTCCATCCATTCCGATGATGCTCCTTTTGCCTCTCCTCACAACAACACGGCTCAGATTGCTCGGGTCGGTTAGGAAGAAGCATTGTGTCACGCGCTTAGCGTGTACCCATGGCTCATTTTTGGCGATGACGTTCACGGTAGCGCTCTTGACGTCGGGTATGGACATGGTGATTAAAACCCAGTTTTCTCTTTGGACGGACTTAGCCCATCTGACACGGAACATCGTCACACTGTGCAGTCCAGAGTAGTCAAGCTCCTAGATCTCTTCGACCCTTCCATAGAATCTTTCAATTGTGTCATTGTTGCCGGTCATGCATTCCATCATCATACCTGAGTTCTGGTAATCATTGTTTATATCTTTGGCCTCCGTGTAGAACGTGTATCCTTTGATATTGTACGCCTGATAGGTCGCGAGGTTGGGCGCGGGGCCATTTGCTAAGGCGTATATGAGCAATCCGTCAGTAGAGCCCTCTTTCGGGGGGTTAGCAAGAACATGCTTTTTGAACCAAGTCAAGAAAGTGAGGTTGTGCTCTCTAGTAACTTTGGCGTCCGTCTTGCGTAGTGCCCGGTCACGGTATTTCTTTGCGATGGTTTCTTTGTGCAGTGTCACAAAAGAATCTATCACGTCTGGGTGTTGTAGCACTACTAAGTTTGCTATGTCAAAGTCGTTGTGTCGACCCTCGTGGTCCACATGTAGTTCCCTCCGGCCGTTGGTGTGACCTTCACCTCCGAGCCTCCCAAGGTGCTTGTTGATGGGCAAACCAACAACAGGGTCTTTGACGCCTAGATAATTCTCGCAGAAGGAGATGCACTCTTGGGTAAGAAAGCCCTGGACGATGCTTCCATCCGGACGGGACATGTTACCAACGAGTCCTTTGATGACCCCATTCATCCTCTCGAACGGCATCATGTTGTGCAGGAATGTTGGCCCGAGGTCGATGATGTCATCCACAATGTGGACACACAGATGCACCATGACGTCAAAGAACGCAGGCGGGAAGTACATCTTAAGGTCATTTAGTATGACAACGATCTCTTCTTGTAACCTTTGGAGTTGCTTCACACTCGTCGACTTTCGAGAGATAACGTCAAAAAAGTTGCAGAGACCAGTAAGCGTGTCATGGACGTGCTGGTCCATTATCCCTCTAATGGCAACAGGAAGTATCTGCATCATCATCATGTGACAGTCATGAGACTTCATCCCGCTGAACCTTTTCTTCTTTGTGTCTAGAAATTTGCTTATCTTCTCACAGTAACCGGAGCTAACTTTGATTCCAGTAAGGAACTTGAAGAATTATTCCATCTCCTTCGGACTTAAGGTGAAGCAAGAAGGGGGGCAATATTTCTCTTCCTTATTGTTGACTTTTTTGTCCCTGTCCCCCACCTCCGACGACTTTTTACCGGGCATGTGGAGATCTGCCCTGATTTTCCAATCTTCTAAGTCTTTTCTTGCCTTCAGCCCATCCTTGGTCTTGTCCGGCATGTTCATCAGTGTCCCAAGCAAACTCTCGAGGACATTCTTTGTGATATGCATTTGATCAAGGCAATGAGGCATGTCGAGTTTGGGCCAGTACTCCAAGTCCCAGAAAACTGACCTCGTTTTCCATACCTTCAGCAGCGGCTCTGGTGCTTTTTTCATCTTTCCCGGCGCAGGGCACTCTTCCCAGTTTTTCAACAACTCAGAGATTTCGGCGCCACTCCTCTTACATGGAGGTCCTCGATGCTCATCCTCACATTGAATAGATCTCCACGGTTTCTCCATGGGTCATCCTTCTCGAGCCATCTTCGATGCCCCATGTACAAGATTTTCCAAGACCCGCCATTTTTTGTTAGCTGCTGAGACGTTGTATCATCCATGCACCGGGTGCATCCACAATATCCATGGCACACCTGTCCTGCGAGATATCCGTAACCGAGATAGCCGTGCACCATCATCATCAGCGTGGCTCTCGTATAGAAATACTCTCCTTTGCTGATGTCCCATGTCTTGACCGGTGTTTTCCATAACGTGTCTAACTCCTCTTTCAGTAGCCCCAGATATAGATTAATATTATTTCCTGGTTATTTTGGCCCTTGAATCAGCATGCTCATGTGTATGTACTTTGTCTTCATGCACAACCAGGGGGGAGGTTGTACATCCATACAAACACGGGCCATGTGCTATGGTTGGTGTTCTGGTTGCCAAACGGATTCATGCCATTGGTACTCGCACCAAGCACTATGTTCCTTGCATCTCCTGCAAAATATCGATATGTGGCGTTGAACGCTTTCCATTGGCTTGCATCCGCGAGGTGTCTTGGCTTCGGATCATCTCCATCGTCGGGCTTTTTCCGCTCCGCGTGCCAACGCATTAGCTTTGCTTCCTTAGGATCTACAAAATAACGCTGCACGCGGGGCGTGATCGGTAAGTACCATACAACTTTCTAAGGACATTTCTTTCCCGCCTTCTTGTATCGAGAAGCATTGAACGCCGGACAACAGGTTTTTTTCGCGTACTCCTTCTGATAAATGATGCAATCGTTGATGCATGCGTGGTATCTAATGTGCGGCAGATCAAGAGGGCACACAATTTTCTTGGCCTCATCGACACTAGTAGGACACAGGTTCCCTGCGGGGAGAACCTTCTTTAGATACTTGAGAAGCTCATCGAGGCTTCTGTCGGTCCATTTTTTTTAGCCTTCGTCTTTAGAAGTTCCAACGTGAAACTCAAGCGGGTCACCTCTGGATCGCAACCACCATACAATGGACTCTTTGAGTCTTCCTCCAGTTGCTCAAGCTTGGACTCCTCTCTAGAAGCAGCTTTGTCGCTAGTCGTCTTCTTGCGAAGCAGGTCTCGAACATGAGGGTCCCACATGATTGAACTTAGTACCAAAGAAGGCTGCGGCGTGTCCGCGGCTTCTTCGTCATGTCCAGCCTCTTCTCCGCCTCCATGTCCAGCCTCTTCTCCGCCGTCATGTCCAGCCTCTTCTCTGCCACCATGTCCGGCCTCTTCTCCGCCGCCATGTCCGGCCTCTTCTCTGCCACCATTGTCGGTCGTCATCTCTTCGTCTGGCCCAATGTCGTCATTGGCTGCCCCATCGACATCATCATCTTCACTTATCCACCGAGTATAGCCATCCATGAAACCATGCATGAGCAGGTGCGCTTTCAAACGCCCTCCCTGAAAGGGCTCGAGCAAGACTCCTCCTTTGCATCTTCGACACAGACATAAAATATCCTTTCGGTTATTTTCATACATGTCGTGCACCGCGGATCGCAACCATCGTTCCACTGACCTTCATGATTGCTTGCGCGGTATAATTAATAAGCAAAAGGATTATAAACTCATCCATGCATGCATGCATCAAAGGCATACAAAAATTCGGCATGACCTTCCCTAAAAATAGGACATATAGAATTTGCCCAAAATTTGCCGAAACGGAAATAAATCGACATTTCGGCAAAACATAAGCAACTCTCATGTCATACACAATTCGGCAAACAAACATATAGGCGTCAACTCATGCCACAAGCACAGTTTCCATTATAACGCCCGATTCAGTCATTCGCACACATATTTTCCATTAATTCTTCCAAAGCACAATTTTTTACTCACCTAGCTATTTCGAGAGAGAAGCACGGTGACTAGATGGCTTTACTTCATTAAAGAATAGATCTAGTTGAGGAGTTGATAGATTCCACGTACTAAATGGATAGATCTAGCTAGTTGGGCAAGGAGATGGGTAGCTCTAACTAGTGGAGGGAGGAGAGAAAAGTGAGGAAGCTAGGAGAGAAAAGGGGTGCATTAATGGAGATGGTGGAGGGGGCCTTAAAGTAGAGAGAAGAGAGGTGGGAGAAGGAAGAGAGAAGAAAGCTAGGTAGTAGTAATGGGGGAGAAGATAGTGAGTGAGAAAGTGAGGGTGAGAGGAAGGGGAGGGGGAGAGGGGGATTGGGGAAGGTGGCTGTCGCACCTTAGCAGCAGCGCGGGTCATGGACAGGCGCTACTGGTAAGTGCAGTAGTAGTAGCGCGGCAAAACATGACGCGCTGCTGCTAAGTGGGGCCCATCAGGTGGCACAATGAAAGAATGGTTGTAGCGGTGGGCCACCGACACGCGCCACTGCTAAATATTTAGCAGTAGCGCGGTTGCAGAAAAACCCGTTGCTACTATACGTACCCTGGTCGGTACTGCGGGGACCGCTTACCAGTGGCGCCTTTCTGCTTGCCCGCGCTACTAGTAAATATATAACAGTAGCACTCTTTGGTGGCCCCCGCTACTGGTAATTAGCAGTAGCGCGCGTCTCTGACACGCGCTACTACTAAGCCTCTACCTATAAGCTTTTCCCTAGTAGTGTCACCTTCGAAGATAACACTAAAAGAAAGGTAATGTGACTAGGTAAGGTTATAATATTCAAGGACATATTTGTCTCTAGTGCTATGTACTTCCTCCGTTTTTATTTACTCCGCATATTAGTTTTGGTCAAAGTCAAGCTTTACAAAGTTTGACAAAGTTTATAGAAAAAAATATTAACATATACAATAACAAATCAATACCATTAGATTCGTTGTTGAATGTACTTCCACATATATAGATTTGTTATGCTAAATATTTATATTCTTTTCTATAAATTTGGTCAAACTTTACAAAGTTTGACTTCAGTCAACTCTAATATGCGGGGTAAATAAAAACGGAGGGAGTAAGTCATGTCTCTTGGATACAATCTATTGTTTGTTGCCCAACTAACGAAGTTTGGCAAGTTTTTCATTAGTGATGCCTATTCAATGGTTTTCACACTGGTACAGCGAGGTGCTATACAAATGGTTTTTAACCCCTTTCTGCGATGGCGTTTTGAACCATCGCCAAGTGAGTGACTGCGATAGGGGGGTCCTTCCCACACGACCCAGAAACCGTCGAGGATAGGCCCTCCGGTCACACACGCTCGGCAAAGTGAGGTCGTGTGCGACGGGCGAGTGATCAAATACGGTTATACATACAGTTGTGCTAAAAAATACAATTATACAGGCCAAATCATTTCCGGTCATAAGTACATCCCACACAGTCAGTCCCGGCTAAACATTTCCGTTCGTATGTACATTCCACACAGTCAATCCAAGGAATACGTTTCCGTTAGTATGTACATCCCACACAGTTAATCCAAGAAGTACGTTTCCGTTCGTATATACATCCCACATAGTCACTCCAAGGAAAACGTTTCCATTCGCAGGTACATCACACACAATTTTCCCCATTAAATCATTTGTGATAGCGTTGCCATTGCAGACGATTTAACAATTTTATCGTTTGCGTTATTGAATGCATCACACACGGTGCGTAGAAGAAACTGTGTGGCAAAAGCTGTCCATCACACACACTATTTATGTGGTAAACATTTGCGCAAGGTGGCCTAACGCAAACAGTTTTCAAGAGGATATCGTGTGTGATTGTTCATTGATCCAACACGGTTTATTCCTAGAAACTGTGTGTGTTGCCTGAGGTCATCGCCCACGGTGTTTTCTCAATAACCGTTTGCAATAGAAAACCCCAATTAGCAGGCTAATTGACCATTAGTAGGCTAATTGTCCTATTATTAATAATCCATTTATTAATCTAAATGACATTTCATATTAAGCACACAACATATTTCATTTTCATATTAAGGAAGCAAGATTTCATAATTGAAATACATTAGAGTACAACATCATATAGCTTCAGCACTCAGCTACCCCATTACACAACTGCACCAGCACCAAGTTTCACATGCAACATCTATACCCTTTTGAAATTAGCATCATAGACAGGACATAGACAGATGAATCTCATCTGGAAAACTGCTGCAGCGGAAGGCGAATATTGAGCCATCATTGATGTTGAAGGTCTTTGCAACTTTAGGCCAGTGCCTGTGGATGATTGACTGTCCATCCTTCGTCCTCTTTAGGAACACTTCAATATTGAACCGTGGGTGTTGTATGAATACCTTCCTCGCCTCCTGACCATACAGGTGGTTTGAGAGGTAATCATCAGTGAACTACTTTGGAAAGGCCTGAAAACAAGGATGTGCATAAATATCTTCTCTATATTGGAAATGGGGGAAAGGAATAAAAAAGGCAAGGTATAATAGTTAGTACCATCCTGTAGTGAACTGATGTCTTCTTCATTGTGTAGACAAAGATCTTGTTGTTTTTTGTCGCTAATTTCTTTATCCTAACAATCTTTCTGAGTTTCTTGACTTGACTGATATTCATGGACAACTCATTTCCCCATATGCAAAAAGGGTCGAACAGTGGGTCAAAACCTCTGACAGCAGGACCTACATGTGCAAGACCAAATTGGTAAAACCTAAATATTAGAATGGTTCCTGCAATTGCACAATAATGTGCTATTAGACAAAGGACCATGCATGTGTAAACCTCGATTGTAAACCTCAGTGCTTCCCATTGTTTCCCTGCAACACATATAAGGTAGTTAGTGATCAGGTTAAGTGAGGGTTCGCATGCTATCAGTAAAATATGTTGATGAAAAATAAGCACATTGCAGATTCATCAGATTAATTCAAGCCACATGGAAAACCCATTTATCCAAACCAAGCATGATTAAGAACTAGGAAATATAGCAATTGTATATGTTTCTCATGTATTAAGTGCAGCCAAATTCGATTTATTCCTCACATGCACAACAATACAAAATTCTACCCACGACAATTGGACATCGCATTGCAGAATTAAACCAAGCAGTTAACTAAACACCACAACAAATGAACCAAACATTAACTGAGCACCACATTGCACAATATAACATACTCCTAATAGAAGATCAGACAGTTAACCAAACCAAGCATGCTTAACAACTTGGAAATATAGCAATTGTATTTGTTTCTCATGTATTTAGTACAGCCAAATTCGATGTATTTCTCACATGGTATACAATAACAGAATGCACCCACAACAATTATTGCAGAATTGAACCAAACAGTTAACTAAACACCACAACAAATGAACCAAACATTAACTGAGCACCACATTGCACAATGTATAACATACTAGAAGATCAGACAGTTAACCAAACCAAGCATGCTTGACAACTTGGAAATATAGCAATTGTATTTGTTTCTCATGTATTTTGTAAAGATAAATTCGATTTATTTCTCACATGGAAGACAATACAAAATTGCACCCTGAAGAATTGAACATCACATTTGCAGAATTGAACCAAACAGTTAACTGAAGACGACAACTAATTAACCAAACAGTTAATAAGTGAGCACCACATTGCACGACATATAGAACATATACACTAGAGCAATAGATTGCATGGTAAAAGTAGATAGGACAATTCACTAGAATTTGTTAAGGAAAGGCAGGAGCAGCACATGCAACGGGTAAATCGAGCATGCTTAACCGGCATAGCTAGCAAACTGAACATAGGTCCTTATAGTGAGCTAATAAGACAAGCTACTCCTCATCGTCGGAGATATCGATGATGATTGGCTCCTTGGACATAGAAGAGGGCGAGGCCTCCACATCGTGGGTGCCCTCGTCGTAGTGGTGAGTTGCCTGAGCCACTCCGAGCACCAACCTGCTGCCTCTCGAGTTGAGGTAAGCACGGGCATGCTGAGAAAACACCTCGTAGTCTTCATCGAAGGCACCGATGGTGGCCTTGAGGAAACACCACGAACTATCGTTTAAAGCAGCCAACCATGTCGCAGCGTCGATGGTGGCCTCGACGGCAAGGTGCTCCTCCAAGATCTGGGGGTCGGCACGAATGGCAGCCATCGCGACCTCATCCGCGCGTGTGGCCGCGATTTGCTTCTCCGCTGCCAAATGCTCCTTGAGCTCCTAGCTATACTACATGCACCATGGCTTAGGGCGGCGCTTATTTGGGGGAGGGATCGGTGATTTGGGTGGAAGGTGTCGCGCCGGCGGTCGGGGCATGTGGGATGTGGAAGGATGAGGAGGATGGGGGTCGGGTGTGGATTACCTACCTGGATCAACGAGGCCGAGCAGCGTGAAGGAGGGTCGCCGGCGAGGAGGCGGCACTACAAGCAAGGAGTGAAGGTTTCAACTTGGAAAGGAAGGCGAAAACAGGGGAAATGTGGCTTTTGGTAAGGGGAAGGGGGCGGGGAGGTAGATATTTCCGCGGAAGCTGAAAATTTTGAATCGGTGCAGCGAAAAAACTGGCGCGCAAAGTGTCATCAGACACGGTCCCTTATTCAGCACTGTGTACGATATGTGAACATCACAAATGATTCATATAGCTTAACCCGTGTGTGATGAGTTTGAACGTTAAAAATTTTGGTTCGAATTTCCCTGGTTACAGTGGTCATCCACGTCATTGCATAATTTGGGTACACAAAGGAGACTACAGCACACCCACACTTCTTAATCGAGCAAGTTCAGCAATTAACAGAGCTAGCTGACCTAAATATTACTCTAACAAATTAAAGACCGGCGCTCTTAATTAAACAAAACAAAGAGTACTACTACGGCTGGTGCTCATCGGTCTCCGCCGCCTCCTCCATGTCCAGCTCGCGCCCGACGATCTCCTGGGGGGGCTCCATGGCATCCATCGCACCATACTCGGCAAGCATCTCGCCATCCGCATCCACCATCTCTTTGGAAAAGGCCACCACAAGCTGGGCATGGGCAGCCACGATCTGGGCTTGGACAGG
This sequence comes from Thinopyrum elongatum, assembly GCA_011799875.1. NCBI lineage: Eukaryota > Viridiplantae > Streptophyta > Magnoliopsida > Poales > Poaceae > Thinopyrum > Thinopyrum elongatum. The sequence continues at coordinate 201,781,387 of CM022300.1, forward strand.
CTCCGTCGTGGCAAGGTATGCCGCGAAGGAATGGACAGCTGCTCGAACGCTCTCGGTGATTGCCAACTCTTCGGCCGTGGGTTGCCGACCGTTGTCGGAGAAGCTTCGTTTGATTTGTGCGGTGGCCGCCACAAGATGGGCGTGGGCGGCCTCGACATGGTCATGGGTGGCCTCCATCAGGGCTAAGGCCGCCGCCGCGGAATGGACAGCTACTGTGCCGCTCCCGCCAGTTACTATCCCCGAGGCAGATGTTGCTGCCGCCACCTGAGAAGCAACAGCGGTCATTTGGGCTGCCTTGGCCGCCCGGTCGTAGATTGCGGCCGCGCTCATGCAGCTTGTTAGCACGCGCATGGCGGTTGCGGTCGCACTCTCGCCAGAGTGGGCTGCCGAAGTTGCCCTCATGACGCGGGTCCACGTCCCCATCTTTCACCGGCGATGATTGAACAGTGAAATGATATTTGGGGAGCGAGCTAGTGTGCTTGACACGCCGGCTGTGGACTGTAGCCAACGCACCTTCTCGCGTAAGCCATAGGCGTACTATACTTCGACGGTGCTCCAAGATATTTTGTACTGCATCTCACACGGTTGGTGATAATAAACTGTGTGCGATCTACTTGATTTTTCATCTTGATTTGAATTACATAATGGGGTCACAGCGGCAAAGGAGGGTGTTTGAATTGCTAGAACTTTTATCTGCAGTGAACATGCAACTATAGGTGTGTCGTCAAAAAATTGGAATTATTCAGGGTTCGTTCGGACATTTTTATACATTAACTTGGTTTTCTAGCCATTTCAGGTGCACAATTCAAAATTAAACTACATGCACATGCTCCGGTGCACCAAAATGGGTTGTAAAATCATATATGTGTCCATGGGTTTATGCTTATGTCCCATGCAAGAAATGGGGATGAATTTCGAACACCACGGCACCGTGGCTCTCCGGCAAACGTTGAGGTACTTGCTTTTGTAATTCTAGTAAATCCAAAACATGTCTAAAATTCATGAACCTTGGCATGCTATCATGGAATGGCATCAACATGCTGGGGTAAAAAATATTGTCCCATTTGGGGTAGGTTGTGGTATAAGCTTCTCACAAGAAGCCTCATGGTTCTGATAGGGAAACATGTCACCTTTGTGGACAAAACAATATTCGTCGCCTCTTCTTGGTTTCAATTTTTTTTTGGTGTCAACATAGAACAACAGGAGTGTCGTGTTAAATTTTGGAATTTTTCGGGGATCGTTTAGACATTTTTATACGTTAACTGAGTTTTCTAGGCATTTATGTGCATAAATCAAAATTGAACTACATGCACATGCTCCAGTGCATAAAAACGGGTTGAAAAATCAAATGTGTGTCCTTGGTTGCAAGCTTAGGTCACATGCAAGAAATGAGAATGAATGTCAAACACCTTTACACTATCGCTCGGCCGCTAACATTGAGATACATGGTTTTAAAATTCTAGTAAATCGAAAATTCGTCTGAAATTCATGAAACTTGACATGATATCATGGAACGGCATCGACATGCCATGGTAAAAATATTGTCCCATTTGGGGAAGGTTTGGGTATAAGCTTCTCGCAAACCAGAGCTTCTCACAACAAGCCTGATGGTTTCAGTAGGGAACGTGCCACCTTGGGGGACGAAACGATATCCGTTGCCTCTTCTTACTTTCAAAAATTTTCTTGTGTCAACATAGAACAACAGGAGTGTTGTGTCAATTTTGGGGATTTTTCGGGGTTCGCTTAGACATTTTTATACATTAACTGAGTTTTCTATGCATTTATGTGCATAATTCAAATTTGAACTACATGCACATGCTCCAGTGCATATAAATGGGTTCAAAATTGAAATGTGTGTCCTTGGTTGCATGCTTAAGTCCCATGCAAGAAATGAGAATGAATGTCAAACACCTTGCCACCGTCGCTCGGCCGCTAACATTGAGATACATGGTTTTTAAATTCTAGTCAATCGAAAACGCGTCTGAAATTTATGAAACTTGGCATGCTAGCATGGAACGGCATCAACATGCCGTGGTAAAATATCGTCCCATTTGGGGCAGGTTGGGGTATAAGCTTCTCACAAACCAGAGCTTCTCACAACAAGCCTCATGGTTACGGTAGGGAACGTTTCACCTTTCTGGACAAAACGATATCCATTGCCTCTTCTTGATTTCAATTTTTTTTCTAGTGTCAACATAGAACAACAGGAGTGTTGTGTTAAATTTAGGAATTTTTCGGGGTTCGTTTGGACATTTCTATACATTAACTGAGTTTTCTATGCATTTATGTGCATAATTCAAATTTGAACTACAGGCACATGCTCCAGTGCATGTAAATTGGTTGAAAAATTAAATCTGTGTCATTGGTTGCATGCTTAGGTCCCATGCAAGAAATGGGAATGAATGTCAAACACCTTGCCACCGTCGCTCGGCCGGAAACATTGAGATACATGGTTTTTAAATTCTAATAAATCCAAAACTCGTCTGTAGTTCATGAAACTTGACATGCTATCATGGAGCGGCATCAACATGCTATGGTAAAAAAATTGTCCCATTTGGGGCAGGTTTGGGTATAAGCTTCTCGCAAACCAGAGCTTCTCACAACAAGCCTGATGGTTTCGGTAGGGAACGTGCCACCTTTGGGGATGAAACGATATCCGTTGCCTCTTCTTGCTTTCAAAATTTTTCTAGTGTCAACATAGAACAACAGGAGTGTTGTGTCAATTTTTTGGATTTTTCGGGGTTCGTTTGGACATTTTTATACATTAACTGAGTTTTCTATGCATTTATGTGCATAATTCAAATTTGAACTACATGCACATGCTCTAGTGCATATAAATGGATTCAAAATTAAAATATGTGTCCTTGGTTGCATGCTTAAGTCCCATGCAAGAAATGAGAATGAATGTTAAACACCTTGCCACCGTCGCTCGGCCGCTAACATTGAGATCCATGGTTTTTAAATTCTAGTCAATCGAAAACGCATCTGAAATTTATGAAACTTGACATGCTAGCATGGAACGGCATCAACATGCTATGGTAAAAATATTGTCCCATTTGGGGCAGGTTGGGATATAAGCTTCTCACAAACCAGAGCTTCTCACAACAAGCCTCATGATTACGGTAGGGAACGTTTCACCTTTCGTGACGAAACTATATCCGTTGCCTCTTCTTGATTTCAATTTTTTTCTATTGTCAACATAGAACAACAGGAGTGTTGTGTTAGATTTAGGAATTTTTTGGGGTTCGTTTGGACATTTTTATACATTAACTGAGTTTTTTATGCATTTATGTGCATAATTCAAATTTGAACTATAGGTACATGCTCCAGTGCATGTAAATTGGTTGAAAAAACAAATATGTGTCCTTGGTTGCATGCTTAGGTCCCATGCAAGAAATGGGAATGAATGTCAAACACCTTGCCACTGTCGCTCGGCCGCAAACATTGAGATACATGGTTTTTAAATTCTAGTAAATCCAAAACTCGTCTGTAGTTCATGAAACTTGACATGCTATCATGGAGCAGCATCAACATGCTGTGGTAAAAATTGTGTCCCATTTGGGGCAGGTTTGGGTATAAGCTTCTCGCAAACCAGAGGTTCTCACAACAAGCCTGATGGTTTCGGTAGGGAATGTACCACCTTTGGGGACAAAACGATATCCGTTGCCTCTTCTTGCTTTCAAAATTTTTCTAGTGTCAACATAGAACAACAGGAGTGTTGTGTCAATTTTTGGGATTTTTCGGGGTTCGCTTGGGCATTTTTATACATTAATTGGGTTTTCTAGGCATTTTATGTGCATAATTCAAATTTGAACTACATGCACAAGCTCCAGTGCAGAAAAATGGGTTGACATATCAAATGTGTGTCGTTGGGTGCATGCTTAGGTCCCATGCAAGAAATGGGAATTAATTTCAAATACCAGGGCACTGTTGATTGCCGGCAAAACGTTGAGATACTTTGTTTTTAAATTCTAGTAAATCCAAAACTCGTCTGAAATTCATGAAACTTGGCATGATATCATGGAATGGTACCCGACATGCTGTGGTATTTTTTGTGTCCATTTTGAGAGAAGGCGCTAGAATAACAGCCAACAAAGGCATTTTGAAACAAATAGCTGCCACTTTAACATCTCAAACGTTTGTATAATTTAAATCGTGTGCGTTCTGTTAACCATTCACGTGACGCCACGTGTCTCTCTTTTAATGGCTATAGGAGGTGCCGTGCGGACAGCTGCTTGACTGAACGGGAGGCGTGCGAGCGCAGTCCGGTGCACAGGTTGACCGAGAGGCGTGCAAGATGTCCTCCAATGCGCAGGCTCACCGGGAAGCGTGTGAGCTGTACGCTGCGCAGGCTCACTGGGAAGCGAGCCGTTTGACTTCCATGGCCGCCCGCCTTGCTCGCATCCTCTCCATTAATGGCGCCCGAGCCGCTGTTTAATACGGGCGCCCTTACTGTTCGCCTCCCATTCCCCTCCCTCCCGCAGACCTCCACCAACGCCATGGCCCAGAAGGATCATCTGCCACTAGTCTTCCAGTTTGGTGAAGTCGACTCCGAGCCGGAGGAGATAGAAAATAAGGAGGAATGGGGCCTCATGGACATGGCCCTGAACGAGCTGGCCGCGGCGGTTGATGCCCCCGCGCCCGTCCCAGCTCCCATCCCCGCGCCCGCGCCAGTGACCATCCCCGTAGCATTGACGGGCTGGTCGCCGAGCACTATCGCAGAGCTGGAAGCCGCTGGCGTCAGCGAGGTCTCTGCGGACCCGCGCGAGCTCGTGTACATGCCAGCGCCAGCGCCCGTGCCCGTGCCCGTGCGCGCCCATGCGCCCACCGCGGCGTCGGTCGCCGTGTGTTTGCCTGCACCCGCCGCGCTCGTGCCCGTGTGCGCGCCCCCCTCAGCGGCATGGGACGCCGCCATCGACCGCTACCTCGCAGCGCCACGAGTTGCCGTCCTCCCGCGCTCCGTCCGTCGATCGCACGACGACATGATGTTTGATTTCCAAGTGAAGAACATTCTGTGCTGCCTTAAAAACTTCAACAACTGCGTCCCGGAGGACAACAACGACAACGCCGGTGCGGCACGCCGCCTCCGCCGCCGCCGGAATTAGTTTTTTTTTTTGGTTTAATACTGTATCAGTGTATCTTGATCATATGAATAAAAATTCGCAGTATGACTGAATGAAAGATATGGTTTGAACGAACTTGCGTTTTTCTCTTTGAATGTACAGACTTATCAAACGATTTTCTTTAAAAACAACGTAAATGGTTTTTAAATATAAAGCACTCATCGCAAAAGTTTTAGATAGAACACCCATATGCAAACCGACAGCTTCCCCAGGAAGCCAAGGGAAAATGTGCCGAGTAGGATTTGTGCAGCTCTTGATCGCAAACGTTTTAGATAGAACACCCATATGCAAAATGAGAGTTATGGTCTTCCCCAGTAAGCCAAGGGAAAATTCGCAGCGCGGGATTTGTGCATCTCTTCAACGCAAATAGTTCAGATTGAATACGGTATGTAAAGCCAGACTTCGGCGCTAAGCCAAGAGAAAATGTGCCGAGCAGGATTTGTACATCCCTTCAACACAAACGGTTGTTTTGGATCACCCGTATGCAAGCACGTATAGACAATTTGGTAAGATTTGCATCTGTCATATTGGGTATATTGCCATTTGTCAAACTGGAAAGATTGACATTTGTTGATCTAATAATATTGCCATTTGTCAAGCTTGTAACACTGCCATTTGTCAAAATATGCAGCTAAAAATCACTAGCACTATCTAATTTTTGCAACTAAAATTCAGTAATCAAGCATAGATTTCATTCATAGATTAAGCAGTCGTTCTTTATACAAACAATTCAACTCGACAGCTTAACCGACCAAACTTTTCCCCAATTGTTGCCAACCACGTACTGAAATAGCTAGTTCAACTATATATACTAGCTAATTTTAAGTACGTTGTACAGTTCCACCACATCTATAGTCAGATGAACTGAACAAAATAGCCCCTAAATACTACTACGGAGGGGCTTTGTACTACTTCCGACAGCCTCTCCTCTGCCGAGCGCGCTAAGTAAGAGGCAGAGGAGGAGGAGCCTACCGACGATCTGGAAAACTGCAATACGGTGCCTGCCGCTGCCGCACCTTCAGCGACGCTCACCTCAAACGCCCTCTGTGGCTCCAGATGACCCCTCTCGAAGCGGGGTTCTCCTCGTAGATCTCCTGATTCTTCGCCTCTGCGGCGGCGTGTGATGCGGCCACGGCGGCGGTAAGGCTCTTTGCGTGCTCGACGAGGCGCTCCTCCTCCTCCCGCAGGAACTCAATGTAGCGCGCAAGGTCGCTGACGCACGTGCGGGCCTCCACATTCGCCTCCCGCCTTTGGCCGGCGGTGGTGGAGCGGGTGATGACCCTGGCGGTCGACGGTGGGCTGGCGGCCACGGCGGCCGACGATGGGGTGGCGGCCACGACCACCACCTCCCGCCTTCGGGCCGCGGTGGCGGAGCGGGTGATGGCCACGGTGGCCGCCAGTGGGGTGGCGGCCACGACGGCCACCTCCCGCCTTCGAGCCGCGGCGGCGGAGCGGGCGATGGCCCTGGCTTTCGACGGTGGTGTGGCAGCCACGGCAGCAGACGGTGGGGTGGCGGCAATGGCGGCCGGCAACAGCTGCCGACGGGCAGCGGCGGCGGAGCGTGTGGTGGGTGTTCCGCGAACACCCAACAGGGACGTCACGCGCACTACACTACGCTGGGGACTACGCCGCCGCCGCGGTGTAGCCTCCTAGCTGGAACTGTCCTCTAATGACGGTGGAGTGGCTGAGCGACGATGACGGACCGGTGCCATTGGCGATTATGGGAGAAGCAGACGAGATAAGTTACAGGGAGGGAGGGGAAAATGCGACGCAGGACTCGCTGGCCGTGAGGGTTTATATAGCAGGCCGGTAAGCATTGGGATTTTGGGGGATTTCACCGAGTCGGGCGGGAAACTTGCGCGGGAACCTACGAGGTTGCGCGGGAATGGGCTCATCGTTTGGCCAAAAGAACGCCTACGCGCGCTGCGCAAGCTTGCACTGTAAGCCGTCTGCGGCAGTGGGGTGACAAGACGTGCGAGAGGAAGACGAAAGGGCACGTACACATATGGTTAATAAAAAAGGGTAAAAAACGTTTGCGATTTAATTACCTACTACCCCCGTCCTGGTTTATAAGTCGTCTATGTATTTTTGTGCCAAATTTTGACTAGAGATTTAACTAATAAAATACGAATGCATATCGCCAAAGATTATATCGTTGGATTCGTATTTGAACATAGTTTCCGATTATATATTTTTATAACATGCATCAACATTTTGTTGGTTAAATTTAAGGTCAAAATATGGCACAGAATATAAAGGGGACTCATAGACGAAGACGGAATTAGTAGCACACGGCCGCTCTCTACGCAGCGTCGCAACTGCCGGCCGGCTTGTAGACGACTGTTCCCTGTGTGTTCAACTGCTCTATGCGTGTGGTTGCTCGCGGTTGAGGCGGCCGCGGCGCGCTCTGCTCGCATCCCGCCGCGCGCGCTGTGCTCTCACGTCCCTCCGGACGCTCTGCCCTCGTCCCTCCACGCGCGCTGCCAGTGTTTGGGGCCGGCGCACGATCACGTACGTTCGTGCTGCCATTATGCATGCGGTTGCGCCGGGCGCGGCGCCATGATGCAGTTACCCGCTGCAAAAACTGTCATGCGGACGCGCCGAGAATCCAGGCCGCCCGGCCCCCATTTATTCCTACAGTCATTTACCTTCATCTCTCGCGCCACACGACACAATAAGCACACCCATGATGACACATACAGAGAGGGCATCCAGCGGTTCCAATGGCGCTCCCCGTGGCTCCAATGGCGCTCCCAGAGGCCGACGACGACAACGGGGCGCAGTTCACCACGCATCACGTAGTGGATACCCACGTGAGGAGGAAGGCCCTCTCGGTGGTGTACACGAATGAGACGGTCTCGGTGGAGAGCTCCATCCAAACTATGAAGCAGTTGCTTGCTGAGGACAAGTACCAAGTGGTCGGCTTCGACCTCGAGTACACCATCGGTCGTGTCGGGCACGATCAGAAGGTTGTCATCACCCAGTTGTGCGTGCGACATGACGTCCTCGTCTACCACTACCACCTGGCCACAAGGCCTTGCGAGTGTTTCTCCAGGTTTATCAACAGCTTCGACTACAGTTTCGCTACAGTGGACACCACCAACGATCTAAAAGCGCTCAAGGTTTCGGGCTTGAAATGCCAGAATCTTGTCAACATCCAGGACCACTACAAGGTCTGGGGCAGCGACAACAACAAACAGAACTCCCTGGTTGACCTCACCTCGGCCATCATCGACCCCTACTACATGAAGATGAAGGATGAGAGCAAGAAGGACAAGAACGCCTGGCACAGTGTCTGGCATCAGAGACTGGATGAACAACACGTTAAGTACGCGGCCAAGGACGCGTACACAAGTTACGAGATGTACAGGCGGATCGTTGACATGAGGAACTATCTTCTTCCTGCCCCAGACGAGGGATCGAGCCACAGAGCAGTGACGGGAGCGTCACAAGAAGTAGATGACTAGACGATCGTTTCTCCTAGTTTAGAATGCATGCAATTGTTTATTGAGGTGTGTGCGAATGATCTGTATAGTCACTCATGTAATTGGATGTTTATTTCAGTTATATATATATATATGTTATTTTTCTGTAGACGGAGCAAATCACACGGCTCATTAGCAGCAATCGTCTGTGTTATTATTGATCTTCGCACACATTTCTGATTAAGGACCTGTTTGTCGCGTATCACACACATCTTGTTCAGTCGAACTGTTTCTGTTGTCTTGGCTCATCGCAAACAGTTCATCCGAGTGAACTGTATGCCCTCCATCGCACACACCTTGATCTGGCTGACCGTTTATATTGTGTTGCCTAATCACACACAGTTCATCCTAGTGAACTGTATGCCGTATATCACACACACCCTCATCTGGCTGCCCGTTTATGTTGTTCTGCCTTATCGCAAACAGCTCTGCTGGATTAACCGTATGGCACGCATCGCACACGCAACTCTAATCTGAACCGTATTTAATAACACCGCCATAGCAAACATTTTGTATTTTTTTTTACGGTTTTATTACATCACCGTTTGTGATTAATGCATCGCACACATTCATCGAAGGGTCTCTGATTGGACTGTCGCGTTTGGACCAACCTACAGTAGTGTCCCTAGAATAAGGAAAAGTAATCTATATCTAGTTGATTTCTCACGTGTACCAAAGGTCCAAACATGTTTAATACCTAGGCTTTCCTTGGGATTGCTTTGGTATCGAAGACTTGGACATGTCTGAAGTCGAAAGCTAATCAAAGGCAAATATAATTTGGGCATGAAGGATGTCATCATCCTCAAGAAGGCTCGACTATGTGGTGCATGTCAAGCGGGGAAACAAGTTGGGAGGACTACGTCCTGTCAAAATCATCAAGATGGCCTTAAGGCCACTCAATTTACTACACACTCCCTTCATTCTTAAATATTTGTCTTTTTAGAGATTTCAAATGGACTACCACATATGGATGTATATAGACATATTTTAGAGTATAGATTCACTCATTTTGCTCCGTATATGGTCACTTGTTGAAATCTCTAGAAAGACAAACATTTAGAAACGGAAGTACTAATTTTTGATTTTTTTTACTTTTCACTTGGGTGTCCTTTACTGATGACTAAGGTAAAACGCAAGACCATTTCAAAAGCCTTGCCAAGAAGGCATAAAACCAATCTGAAGTCAAGATCAAGGCAAGAAGGCATAAAACCAATCTGAAGTCAAGATCAAGAGGATAAGAAACGACAACGGTACGGGATGTCTTTCTCGATGAAGAAGAAATCAACCATGAATTATCTACCACCTACAAATAGAGTTGTAAAGAGAAAGGAAGCCACCTTGATTTAAATGGCTCGTACAATGCTCAATGAATACAAGATTGGATGCTACGTCACTGCCAGCGTGTATAATTTAGCTGCCGCATACCAAGTTGAGGGAGCAGGTAAATCAAGCAACAAGACATCACTCAATTGGAAAAGACAGGACCACATAGGGCGATAAAACAGACCGATCATTGTAAGAGATAACTGCAATTAACAACAGCAACAGCGGTGGATCGATTATATACTCTTCGTCACAACACAACCCAAAGGTTCTTGTGGCACTATAAAATGGGATTCTCTGGACCTGGTACCTATGGCCTTCAAGTCGCAAGCAAGCAGCTCAGGTTCTCAAGGTGGCATACTCACAAACTCAGGTTCTCAAGGTGGCATGCTTACAAACTTACAACAAGGGCGTGCCAGCCTTTCCGCAACAGAAACCAGTTGTCATCAGGTTCTCGTGAGAAAAAATTACAGTGATAGGCTCAATACATGGAGAGACCAGTAACGACTTCGCACTCATGGCGTGCATCTCGGTGCCAAGCACGCCCAGCTTTCCTTTGCCCGATTGCTGTATGGTGTATGGTGTTCCATAAACTTCAATGGCTTGCCGACCCATCACATGAAACCGGCAGCGGCATTGTCTAAGCAGTGTTCAAGCACCATACGCACTCTAAGCTGCACAACAAAGAGCATCCTGAGGTGTTAGATGAACGCTAAACAATGTTCTGGGGTTAGCTTCAAGAACATCATATGTCCACAGATATTTACCATCTACCAACCGTGTGTGTAGCTTTTTTTTTTTTTTTGGCATTTTGTTGGTTCTTTTAAGATTCTTATAACTAAATCCGCTCAGCTAAGATTGCAGGAGTAGCTTTCGACGAAGCATTTTGTCATCAAAAATATAATATGCATCCTAGTAGTAGACAACAATGAGTTAAGGATAAGGCTCCCAACCGAGTCAGCAGTCGCAAACATGAATGGAACTAACAGCTAAATAGCTACTAAAAGTGGTTGGGACACTCGCTCAAAAATAAGAATATGCATTATATCAAGATTAAGAAGGGAAAGCAGTACCTTGCAATCCAAGCAGGGGTCATTTATCATGTTTTTTACTTGTGAAATTACACCAGCATTTTGGAGTCGGGCTACTCGAGTAGATGAAGAATCACTGTTTGGGTAAATTAAGTTCAGAATGCACCACAAGGTTGCAACTCTCAATTGTTTATCCTTGCTCTGCAGAAAGTTGACCACAAAAGATTGTTTGCTGCGATCTGCCCGGTGAGGAACAGTAACATCCATTACAGCTTCCTTGTTTAATTCATTCCCAGCTGCCATATTTGCAAGCACCAACATACCCTGAAGAGAAGAAACTGAAAGATCGATAATTCATCGTACAATATGATATTTGCTTTCCTTTATGAAATAATGTCCCATAGAAGCACACATTTAAAAAGCAAAATGCGATACAAAATTATGCAGATGTTCTTTTTTCCCTACAAAACTACATTCATGCATGTGGTAAAATAAATATAGCAAATGCAGATAAAGTAACCAACTATACTGCAGTTCAAGGGAAACTGACCTGGATGCAAACTCCTGTGGCAGACGCACTGTTCAGTTGTCTTGAGATTGCATTTATAACCATGCCATCTTCACCAATGACGTAGTTAACAGAGTCCACATATCCATCAAGAAGATTCTGTACCAGCGCCAAGGTATGTTCCTGAACAGAATGTTCAGAATCTGCAGAACATGTTGCAATTAGCAGTGAAACTAATTTAGCAGTTGCAAGTATCATATCTGGGCATCTACACATACCGCATATGAGGCTTGAGAGAGTAGATACGGTTAGCTCCTTCAGAATGAGGTCTTTATCCTTGGGATTCATAAGGAACATAATATTCCTCAGAGCCAACACAGATTTTAGTCTCAATGTTGGATCCATCGACTTGGATAAATGAACAAGTTGGGAGACGACCCCAGAATGAAGAAGAACCGATTTCCTGGGTGTTAAATTCACTGCAATGTTGCAAATAGCACCCAGGGCAGCAATCTGTGACAAAGATAGTACATAGGTGATGAGGACATGGCTAGCACAGTTACACCCACAACCCCTGCTACTATACCTATTGGACCAATTACTAGAGCTCGCGCACGCCAGTTAAATTATCAGGTGCTTTCGTTTCTTGGTAATGTTTCTAATGTTCATGAGAATGTGATGCTGCCTAACTTAGATATATTTGTGTTGGTTACAGTTGAAGCGCCTAGCATGGACAAGAAGTATGAACACTGGAGCATGATCAAGCACTATGATGAAGGCGCGCGCGAAGGGAGCAAGAACGGAGTTTCCGGAGGAGATTTCCGCACTTTGAAGCCACCATGATGACATACAAGAAGATGGATGAAATATACAACATGTCTTTCATAAATTTCGTCCATAGCTTATTACTGGTGTTGTGTCACCTTAGTTTTGGGCTAGGCCCATGTATTTTCAAAATACCTCTCATTTGGCTGTTTTTAGAGTCCATATTGTAGGGGAAACGACTTAGGAGGTGTTTTAGTCCCACCTTGCCAAGGGTGGACGAAATACCCTCTCTTTTCCCCTATAAATACAGCCCTTAAGGCAGTGTTTAGACTTGGGTTTTATTTAGTTAAAAGTTAGCCATCGCTGCAACTTCGTGTACTTCGTTTGTGTCCAACGACCGGACTTTTATCAACACTTCATCCATATTCGCAATATTCAGATTGCTTTATCATATTCTTGCTTGTTCTTCGATTGCTTGCAGGAATAGACCTTCGTGGTCAGGTTTATCGTGCTCCGGCGTGGTCAATAACCTCTCGGAGTTGGTTTAGAGATTGCTAAGGCGCAACGTCGTGTACGTTCGTAGTCGGATCGTCAAAGCCGTCTCCACCAAATCGATAGTTATCCTCTCATCGAAAGATCGGGACCCTCGCCTCTATCAATAGGTGAGACAAGTAGACACTCTTATCAAGTATCAACTCCTGATGTCTTAAGAACCTTTTCAGTCACAACATAGCTAATTGACACCAATATAGTGTTGGCTCCAATGATCAAACCGTTGCTCCATCAGTGCAGCCAGGAAGTGCTAGGGCATTACAAATTAGAAATTACAAAATACCAAAGGTATACCTCCTAAGTTAACCTGCAGGCGTTAAAATTGTTGTTATAGAATTGACTACTTACATGCTGTGTAGTTTTACAGCACAACCATTACTAGTATTTCTTCCTTAGGGTACTTTGATGAGTGCAAATACAGTAAAAGTTCATCAACAATATCAAAGAGGGCAAGATTTTCATACAAATAGATAAGTTAACACCCCAAGCATTACATATCAATCATCTTTGATAAAACCCACACACTCAAGCGACCAGCCCTCTGGAAGAATCAAGGAAGATTTGAAGTGCAACCAAGTAAAAATCCAGTTTGGGAAAATTCCAGTGAAGATTGCCTGATTCACATTACCTGAACTGAAGTAGATGAGTCGTACAAAAGCTGGACCAAGGGGGCAATAACTGTATCACAGGATAAGCGGCCTGCACTAAGCACCTGCAAATTAACCACCTTAATTGAGTCATTTGGGTCAACACAAAAGGTTGAGGTGTAAAGAAGCATGATCCTTACCTTCGATGACCTAGAAATATTCTTCAGGCATGAACATGCTGCAACACGAATATCCACACAATCGTGCTTCAACGCATCAAGTATCAATGTTGATACCTGTTAAGCGAATTATATTATTAGATACAAATATTGGGTCAATGGGTCATCATATTCATCCACTTTTTTCAGGTCAAATGTCAAGAATCAGTGTATTTGTCATGAATTTGCACTAATAACAGGACTCTACAGAACCTCAGTTAACAACTCAACACGTAACAACGCATTAATCAGAAGTACTATCTTGCAGAAGCTTCACATACCTGGCCTGACATAAGTTGAGATCTTGACTCTTCTTGTTTTGAGCAAAGTTCAGCTAAAGCAAGCAATATGGTCACTGCCCGCCTTGTCTCCAATGTATTTGCTAACAAATGGTTGCTAAGCTTCGCAACTGCATTTGTTGAAAAGGCTTGTTTCTGCAGTTCCACACTGTCCTTTATAAGGGTAGTTAGTGCCAAGGGAGCCTCATCTCCCACATGACCAGGTTCTTCAATGAGCTCAAGTAAGACCAGAATCAACTTCGTTTTAATTTGTCTGTCCGGAAAATGACAGGGAGAAGCATGACCAAGTGCAATCAAGCACAAACAAGCAAGTAGCCTTGTGCGCGGGCTCCGATCGTGTATTAACGCAACTATTGAACGGAAAGCTTTTCCGTGATCCATTGATGCAAACCTTGAAGCAACTTCCCAGTTATTTCTTATGACTGCAGTCATAGATTCTAAACAAGCATCCCGTAGATTCATAGAACCTCCAAAAAGACTAACAAGTTTCTGTGGAACTCCAGCACCACATAGTACTAATTGTTCTGTATTGCTATTGCAAGAGTATGATATAATATTAGCAGCCAGCTCAGTAACATTTTCATTCTCGCTGTCCAAAAGGGAAAGAAGGAAGTCCATATTTTTCTCATTATTGACATCAAACATTGGAGCTTGTTTTGATTGATATATCATTCTGAGAGCACGGGCACATGCATCGACAACCTGTAATCAAGGTGGAAACTTTAGAACAGGCCAAATGATTAACCACCATGTGTCAGTGGTTACAACTATTCAATATAGGATGAAACAACCAGCACATCACATACAGTGCCTATTCACACTGCATAACCTGAATTCAACGAACGAACAGGAGCTTGGACTGAACTCTTATGCATCCATGCATCCGTAAAGTACATGAATACAAATACAAGATTTTTAAGATGCAGTTTAGTGAGTACAGAGCATTATAATTTCAACAACGTTGGAGAGATGAGACCACAAGTATACCATAATTAAACATATGGGGGATATGCTAATGCGGATGTTTCCTGACATCATAACATATCTGTATTCCCAAAAGAGAACGTCAAAATGAAAAGCTCAGGATCAAGCTAGTCAATAAACACTCAAGAGTAGCGACTATTATTAGGTGAACTGGATATTGTAGCCTAACACAATATTTATGTCCTGAATATGCAGAGGAGACATTTTCATATTATGAACATCAGAAGAAAAAACTAGTTTCCTGTATACTGGACTAGAAAAGGGGCAACACAGCACAAACAATTATGAGATAAATGGGCATGTGTGGAGTTGCGATTGTATAACCCCCATCACATAGGTTTGTGTCCTCTTCAGCTCCAATTTCGGTGCATATTTCTTCTGTACAGAGAAGATATCTAGTTCTTCCTAGGTAGTCTGAGGTGGGAAAGGAAGATTAATAGGCATGTCATAATGAGTCCTGAAATGATTAACGCCCGACAGAGTGGTTACGAAAGGACATTGAGATGTGACAATAGAGAGCTACAAAAGTAGTCATTTGTTCTTCTTTTCTTTTGTCATCTCGTTCACCATGGCCTGTTCCCTGCTTTAATAGTCACGTTGTACCAGGCACAAAAGGTAATCTAGGCAAGACAATATAAAAAAGGGTTGCATGTGCAGTAACACCTCTAGAATCATTCACCCTCTGTATGTTCATGGATCATGTGAACAATTAGGCTCGGATTTCTACCCATTCCACATGGAGGGAAAATATAAGTCTGATGCATCGGAAACAGGCTAATCTGATTAGGACCATTCAGTATTACAGAAGATATCGCAAGTTTGAATGCAATCATGGTCTTATTTAATGTCATATTTTTTACCCTAAGGTGCCTCCAACTGTCAGGTATAAACCTCCAAATAATACCCCGCAAAACAAGAAATTCTCATATTGCAACAGACCAATAGGATCTCCGATGCAAACCAGTACATGGAGAAACCACCAAGAAATCACCTCCTACCGCCAAATTCTTAGCTCAAGCATATAACATGAGCTACAGTTCTACCATCACCAGTTATTCATGCTCAAACCAGGGCAGCCAATCCAGTTTATTGGTTCAGACAAATTCATCACGAACCCAAACATAAAAGACAACTTTCCAGCACATTTATGCCCACCAGCACACCTAACCATTGACCCAATACCAAACTCTCCACAAATGAATGAGCAATATCTTCACTATTTCAACCAAAAAAATGATAAAGAAAAACGACAAAAGAAAAAGAGATGACAACTACCACCAGTTTCTCTCGCCTTAACTAAACTAACATATTCTGCAATACTTTGGCTCAGATAATTCTCCCCATTCCAAGCATAAACCTTCAATAGTGATTCCCTACTACAAAGTCCTCCTTTTGGCAATTTCACAAGCCAACCATGATTTATTTCCAAGTGCTTACTCGGCTCGAACACTTGTTGCAAATATCGATTGCAAATATCTTCTTGGCACAGTTACCAGGCACTCTTCACCACGAGCCTCTAATTGTTTTTCCATCCTAACTAGAGATACCATTCACCAATGTACAGACTAATTCCCACACAAAACATTGATTAAGTTAGCACTGTCTCTTTTTCGTCTACAGTTCAGGGACAAGCACAATTGCTAGCAAGCCCCAAATTGGCGCAATGATATCAATCAGCAAGCAGTTGCTGGGTTGCCGCCCGTTTCCTCCCACCAGGTCTTCTCCACGCAACAGATATTTTCCCAACTGAGCAACAAATCCACGAGAAAAATAAAAATTTCAACCCGATAGAGTTTTTCGAGCCCCCCAAACCCAGCAAGCATACACGAAATGAAGGAAACAAGCAAGTGAAGGAAGCAGACCTTGTCGTCGGGGTGGGCGAGGAGCCGCGTAAGGTGCCCCACGGCGCCAGCAGCAAGCACGGCCCGCGCGCCATCGTCTACGCCGCAAGCGAAGCTCCCCGCCGCGGCCGCCGCCTGGACGAGCGCGGCCGGAGACGCGCCGGGCTCGGCCAGCGCCGCGACGACCGCCGGCACGGCGCCCAGGCGGAGGTAGAGGAGCTTCTTGGTCCGGTTCCCGATGATCTGGTTCTTGATCTCGCGCAGCGCGACCACCCGCTCGTGCTCCCCCTCCCCTCCCTCTCCGCGTCCTCCTCCTGGTCCGCCGACGCCGCCGGGGCCCCCGGCCGTCAGCCTGGCCGCGAGCTCCTCCGGCCGCGTCCCCATGCAGAAAGGCGCGGATGCTGCCTCCTCCGCCCGCGCGCCGCCGCTCGCCGTGGCCGGCATCTGGGGGTGGGGGAGGTCGGCGAGAGGCGTTGTGTATATTGGCTTGTTGCCGCTCCGGGCTCCCTTTTTATTTTTATTTTACGAGTTTTTTTGTTTGGTTGGTAATATTTTATAGAGAAAGGACGGGGCGAGAGAATAATGGGTAGGTCGGGACCTCCTATCCAATGGGCTCGCGACACGTGGAAATATTTATCTTCCTAGCTGGTAACTACTCTGAGCCCGTGTGTGTATGTGATGTGAGACACATGGTGAAATGATTAGGGAGTTTTATCTTATTTATTTAACTATGTTTTTACTTTTTGGCAGAATTTTTCTCTTTTCTTGGAGGCGGCTCGATTTGGGCCTTGATTGGTCCTGATGTGTTGACGTATGTGACTTTTCATTCATGTTGTATGGTTGTTGCAGAAAACCTCTAGCAAATAAAATGGAACTATTCTCATAGAAAAAGCAAATGTATTTTAGGTGTGGTTTTCAGCGCTGAATTATTAAGCTCCCACTTGTGCAATCATTTGCTGTCCTGAGTCGGCCATACATTTGGAATATATGATAGGATGATCCTACTATCTTATGGAGGGGAACAATTAGTAAGATTATAGAGCATATTTCATCTCTTCCAAATTACTTGAAACTTTGGGTATGTTTTAAGTTAAATAAACTTCTTCAAGTTTGACTAAATCTATAGAAAAGTGCTGAAGTTGTACATAAAAAAATATAGTATGCAAATATATTTGTAATGAAACTAATTTGTTGTCATAGATTTAAATTTCCGTTGAGTTGGTCAAACTTAAAAAAAGTTTGACTTAGGACAAACTCATCAAGTAATTATGAACTGGGGAATTACTTCAAATAAACAGACAAAAATATAGAATGTATCTAGTTATCTGTTGTGGTTCCAATTTGATTATCCATTTTAATACATTATTGTTTTGTTGCATGTGTAGGAACTTTGGGTATGTTTTAAGTTAAATATTGATGAAATCTACATATAGGAACACATTCAATAAGAGAATAAAGATCACATGTGTAGCCTGACTCATGGGTAGGATTCTTTCTAATAATCATCAACCCTAAATGAATGCATCCACATTCCTGACAAAGCCATGATTCTTGGTAGCAAAACTATGAGAACTTGATTTGATCCATGTGGCAAAAGAGGTTATTGTCCAGGTATAAGTAGATCCACAATTCACATGTTTTTCTTCATATAAGGGCATCTCCAAAGTGGACCTTCAAACCTCCTGCAATCCTCCGGATCGAGCTGTCCGGACGCAGTTTGCCATCCAACGACGCCCTGCGTCGGTCCATGGAGCAGTCCGGATGTCCGCTTTTTCGCAAACTGGAAGCAAACTAGGGGGTTTTGCGGGAGTCCAAACACCAGCCACGTAGGACTACAACACCCTCAGCCCACCCAAAACCCTGCGCAGACCCCGCGTCTCCATCCTCCCCTCTTTCTCCTCATACGCTTTCTCTCTCGCTGACTGATGGTGTCCTGGATAAGGGGATGCTAACCACATCGGGCCCCAAGTATGGGATGGGTCGAGGACCCCCAAACTATCCACCAAGTGGGCCACACCTGCTTGCCCTAGTGTACTCAAGATGGAATCTTTCAAAGACTTGGCGGATACTCCAAGACCAGATGTAATCCTTGGCATGTTTACCCCCCGATGTAACCAACCTAGGTGTAACCCTAGGTATCCCCGGTGTCTATATAAGCTGAGGGGTTTAGACCGTAGAGGTAGATTCATTCACGCAACGATGTAGATCAACCTGTACTTTGTACCCCATCCACAATCAATACAATACAAGCAGGATAGGGTTTTACCTCTTCGAGAGGGCCCAAACCTAGGTAAAAATTGTGTCTCTTCTTCGTCTTGTTACCGTCTAGCCAAGATCACCAGCTCGGGACCCCCTACCCGAGATCTGTTAGATTTAGCTCCATCATTGGTGGCCCATACAGGGCCCTCTGTGTGGTCGAAACAGATCAATGGCTCACCTTCGGATCGATGACAACATTGGCTGTGGGAAGATTTTCTTCCCTAGACAGCTTTTTGTCTTCGACAGCGTTACGCTTTACGCCGATTCGACTAGCCATGTTGGCCAGATCTAAAACTTTTCTCCGAGCCAGAACATCAGTTTTGGCAACCTGGAGTATGCTGCGAACTCCCGCGGTGCCCTCACATTTTCAGGCTGGGTATTGATGTCTACTACACAACTTGTTCTTGTAGACTCGTGTTGGGCCTCCAAGCACAGAGTTTTGTAGGAAAGTAGCAATTTTCCCTCAAGTGGATGACCTAAGGTTTATCAATCCGTGGGAGGCGTAGGATGAAGATGGTCTCTCTCAAACAACCCTGCAACCAAATAACAAAAAGTCTCTTGTGTCCCCAACACACCAAATACAATGGTAATTTGTATAGGTGCACTAGTTCGCCGAAGAGATGGTGATACAAGCGTAGTAATGATAGTAGATATTGATTTTTGTAATAGGAACAATAAAAAACAGCAAGGTAGCAATTGATAAAACGGAGCACAAACGGTATTGCAATGCTTGAAAATGAGGCCTCGGGGTCATACTTTCGCCAGTGCAATCTCTCAACAATGCTAATATAATTGGATCATATAACCATGCCTCAACGTGCGATGAAGAATCACTCCAAAGTTCTTATCGAGCGGAGAACATAAGTGAAAGTGCGTTATATCGACTAGAGGGGGGGTGAATAGGCGATTTTCACAAATTCGTCACTGAGGAATTTCAAGGTGAGGAAATTCCTAAGCAACGAACTACTTAGCAGCGGAATAAGTACTCAGATGCAAACATAACATGGCATAAGCACAGTCATCATGATGAAATGAAATAGGCACAGAGTACAGGTAGCGTGATACAGGATAAGCAGGCTAAAGACAACTGACTGAAGAAATAGGAATGAGGAAATTGGGTAAGTCTTCAGTCAAAGTTTTCAAATAGTAATGATCAAATACACAGCAAGTATGCGAGGAAATGAAAGGGTTGAGGAAATAGAACCAGTAGCTCGGTGAAGACAATGATTTGGTAGACCAGTTCCAACTGCTGTGACAGTTGTACGTCTGGTTGGAGCGGCTAGGTATTTAAACCTGAGGACACACAGTCCTCACCGTATTCTCCTTGAGCTAAGGTCACACAGACCTCGCCCAATCACTCGTGGTAAGTCTTCAAGTGACTTCCAAACCTTCACAGACTCAGTCACTCGGCGATCCACAATTTCCTCTTGGATGCTTTAGACCATGACGCCTAACCGTCTGGAGGATGCACAGTCCTCAAAGGTAACAAGCGTCGGTTCCACACAGGAACAATCTCTTCAGTGATGCTCAATCACTTTGGGTTTGTAGGTGTTTGGGTTTTTGGATTTTTCCTCACTTGATGATTTTCGCTCAAAGTCCTCGGAGGATGGGATGCTCTAAATGACAAGTGTCAATCTATCTCTCGGAGCAGCCAACCAGCTAGTGGTTGTAGGGGGCGGCTATTTATAGCCTAGGGAGCAGCCCGACATGATAAGACATAAATGCCCTTCAATGATATGACCGTTAGGTGGGTAGATATTTTGGGACAGCTGGCGCGCAGCACAGCAACGGTCGGAAATTTGAGTATCAAATTCCTCAGGGCTATCATGTTCCTCACTTGTAGGCAATCCGCACTGGCGAATTCCTAACTCCTCAGTCAGAACAAATTCCTCAGAGAATAGAAGAACTTCGTCTCTGCCACTGAAGAAATTGACTGAACTGTATGAGATTTCCAATGGCTTCACTCGAAAGGATTGGGTAGGTGTAGGATTGTGAGATGAGCATCACTTGGAAACTTTTCCTTAGTTTTACCTCGACCCCCTTTAACAGTACGGTGTTTCCTATGACTCAAGAAAAAGAAAATGAAACTACGAAAACAAAAGTCTTCGCGCTTCATAATCCTCGCATGAATATCAAGTCTTCAAGGTCACACCAATTTCCTCACTTTCAAAGTCTTCAAGAAAACCAAAGTCTTCAACTGAAGACATTCATTTTTAGGGGTCGACTTTCATCGTAAATATCAAACTCCTCATAGACTTATAGAACCTGTGTACACTCACAAACGCATTAGTCCCTTAACCTATAAGTCTTCAATACACCAAAATCACTAAGGGGCACTAGATGCACTTACAATCTCCCCCTTTTTGGTGATTGATGACAATATAGGTTAAGTTTTCAACGGGGATAAACATATGAAGTGTAAATACTGATATTGAGGAATTTGATTGCAAGATATAGAAGAACTCCCCCTGAAGATGTGCATATTTGAGGAATTTGCTTTGAATAGCAAATGCACATTGTAGATTAATATCATGGAGATCTCCCCTATATCTTGTAATTCATACACGCATTTAACATATGATATGAAGAATTTGAAATGCATGATGAAATATGGTGACTGATGTAATTCAGCATGCGTGCATTAACATATTAAGGAAATAGCATGCAGAAAAATAGAGCAAAAGTATCAGACCACCATAAGACTTAAGTTTACAACTCGATCCAACAAATACTTCAGAAGAACGAGAGTTGTAACTTAGCAAAAAAAATGCCCATATATATAGACCCGCTTGAAGACTAACTCAAATTTCTCCCCCTTTGTCATTGAATGACCAAAAGGGACGAAAAATGAGGACTAACGCCCCTGAAGAATATCATCATGATGTCGATGGAGGAGCGCCAGCGTTGTTGGGGTCGTCCGTTGGAGTAGGGCCTGCCGCGGTGTCGTTCAAGTCTTCAGCTTCATCGGTCTCGCGCGATGAAGAATATGAACTGGCGACAAGCTGAGGAACTTTGACCTTCTTGAACTTCTTCGAAGGTGGCTGAGACTAGTCAAAGTCCTGTTGAAAGCCCATCTTCTTGAGATCTTCAGCACTATAAAGATTCGACAAAATAGCCCAAGTGCGGTCAAAGACTTCATGCAAGTAGTAGTGATTCTTCTTCACAGTATTTTGAGTGACTGTCATGTTCTGAAGAATTGCACCAAACTGACGCTTGACCCACTTGTGATTTCGATCAACTTTCTGATGAATACTAAGGAGAAGTTCACGATCAGTCATCACACGCGGAGCTATGGCTTGATGATTTTGTTCTGAAGCTTTGGCGGCAGAATCTTGTGTTGCAGAGTCATCATTGGTGGAATAGGATGCAGCTTTGCGAAACTGTCCATCCAATGGACGAGTGCCTTCATCTATAATAGCAGCCTTGCCCTTCTCATCAGCTGAGGAAATAGTCCGTTTGAGGACTTCAATAGGGGGTAAATAGTTGAGATGATTTCGAAAGTCAGCCTTATAATGAATTGAAGACCTTGATCTGATGAATTTCATAATCCAGGGAGCATAAGGCTTCAACAAAAGGTGACAGAGCAGCATTGGCCAAAGTCCTCATGAAGAAATCATGGTAGTTGATAGGAATACCATGAATGATATTGAACAGCAGATTCTTCATAATGCCAACAACCTCTTCGTCATCAGAGTTGTGGCCCTTGATAGGACTGAGGGTTTTGGTCAATATGCGATAAACTGTCCTTGGCACATAAAGCAATTCCTTGACGAGGAATGTGGTCCTTGGAATTTGGCCAGCCTTCAAAGGCTTCATCAGTACTTGCATCAAATGATTTGAGAGTTCAGGTTCCTCATAGATGAGCCTAGCACCTTCAGTGGGAGGACTGACTGGGACGGCGTGAAGCAATTCAAAGGCCGGTGCTTTGAAATGAGTATTATCAGTCATCCAGTCTAGCACCCATGAATTTACATCTTCAACATTTCCAGTGATATGCAGTGTGGCGTAGAATTGAAGAATGAGTTCTTCGTTCCAATCGCAGATGTCGGTGCAGAAGTTGAGCAGCCCAGCGTCATGAAGAACACTGAGGACAGGGGTGAAGCATGGAAGAGACTCCATATCCACATGAGGAATTTGCTCATGTGCAAAGATCTTGTCTTTATTTGACTGACCGTCCAGAAACGCTTGCGACGACGTCGAGCAGAGTCATAAGGATTGTAGTCAGTGAAGAATTGATGCTCAGTAAAGAAGTCATCAGCCTTGAACTTCTGCTTCTTGGTATGAGGATCCTGTGGCTTGGGCTAAAGATTTACAGTTGAAGTCTTCACAGCCTCTTGATGCACAACCTCTGGAGCCACAGGCTGAGGAATTCCAGTAGCTGTATCAGCAGCAGCCTTGGCCTCCATTTCTTCAGCACTAGCAGCTGGAACTTCTTCAGGAATAGATTGAAGTGAAGATTGAGGTCCATCAGAGCCTGTATGAATTTCTTCAGTTGGCACAGGGGACTGAGGAACTTGATGTAGTGGTGTTGTCAGAGGTGAATTGGGGTGATGACTTTCCCAAAAGTCATCATTCAGAATAGGAGTTGTAGACCCAATATCCACATCCTCATCTTCTTCATCAATTTCTTCGATGCCTGCCTCTTCAGCTGTGAACTGAGGCATGGGCGATGATACCAGCGGAGTTGAAGGGATATCATCCACTTCAATGTCTTCATCCAACTGCTCTGACGAAGCAGCAGAAGGATTTTCTTTATCACCGTCATCATGTATGACATATTCCTCACCAAAGGGAACAATCTCCTTTGATGGCATGCTTGATATTGGAACAGCATCAATTGGGTTTTCAGATGAGCTTGTTAAAGTCTTCACTTTCTTGGGAGCTGAAGACTCTGAAGATGTTGATGCTTTCCTTTTCTTCACCGCAGCCTTCTCTGCGGCTTTGGTCTTCTTCGCTTCTGATGCAGAAGGAAGGTGGACATTTTCCATCTGTGATGACTTTGCAGGAGGAGCAGATGAAATTGGTTGAATTTCTTCAGGCACAACTGATGCGGTTGCCCTGGCATGTTCAGATTCCTCAGGCGCAGTAGCAGATGCATCAACTGGCCTGGTTTGCTCTTCAGGCACAACATTGGTGGTTGCCCTGGCATTTTCTTCAGAGACTGGAATTTCTTCATCAGCCCTGGTGCTTTCATTTTCTTGAACAGTCTGATTTTCATCAGTTGTGCTTGCATATTCATCAGTAGGCTGAGCAGATGTATCAGTCTGAGGAATTTCAAGTTGTTGTGCTGGAGCTGCATTGTTTGGCTTGAGGGTTTTGGCCAGTTTGACAAACCTGACTTTGGCACCTAGCCAATCTGCTCGATATGCGTCAAATTCATCACTGAGAGCTTTGATCTCCTTTTGCAGATTCACAAGTTCATCAGGAGACATGTTTACAACATTTTCTTCAGAAAATGCTCCTTCTTGTATTGAGCCTTCTTCACCTACCTGGCCTTTTCAAATTTCCATTTTTCTTCAGTAATGAAGGCCGTCAACATGTGACTTTGACCAGGAGTGAGGTTTAATTCAGGCAAAGGTGTGTTAGGGTTCTTGTGCCATAGATCAATGAAATCAAGAATCTTCCTTGGATCCAGCATGAGGGGCACAGCACTGCCTTTGGCACTAGCGGCCCTTTGTTGTCGATCTCTGATGATCTCAGCTAATTCTTCATCATCAGCTTCGTCTTCGCTTGACGGAACCTGAAAGGCGACCTGCTTCTTGTGAGGACTTGGCCTTGTGCCTCATCCAGCAGTGGCCTTTTTCTTCAGCAAGGTCGGAGCTGTTGAAGACTGAGGTGGAGCTGAAGAACTTGCAGAGGCTCCTGAAGCAATTGAGATTCCAGTAGTCCTTTGGCACGTGGCAAGATGCACAGGTGCTGAGGACTTTGTAGGAGCAGCTGAGGATTTTGCAACAGAGGGAGTTGGAGCTGCTTTTGAAGAAGTTGCTAGAGGATCAGGCTGTGAGGGCTTTTAAGAGCTTGGCCGTGAGGGCATTGCAGCTGAGGAACTTGTCTTGACAGCTGATTTCTTCAGCATAGCCTTCTTAGGCTTGCTAGCAGAGGCCTCAGCAGCGGCAGCAACAGAATCTTCATTGAATATCTTCACTGCCTCCTTAGCCATTTTGGCTAGCTTGGCTTGACGCTTAGCCCACTCCTTGGGAAATTCCTCACATCTTCTGATGCTTGTGGGATCAGCTTCTTGGCCTGGAGCCAATGGAGGTCTTGGACATGGAGGGTTGACAGCGAATTTCTTCATGTACTTTGGAGTCACATATCGATACTCCCTCCATTCTCTTGCCCATCGCCTCTCAATCTTCTAAATGCGCACTTTGCGCTCATTCTTAGTCTCTTTGCCATGAGTTTCTTCATCAGGAGTACAGTACCCTACATAGATTTCTTCAGGGATCTCAAAAGCAGTATTTGTCTCTGGCCTCTTTCCTCCCTTCTGAGGTCTTTTACCATCAGCCATCTTCTTCACTTGAGGATTTTGAACAATTGAATTTTCTGACGAGGTATGCAATTTTTCTTCAAGGAACACTGCAAATGAGTTAAGTTGATGAGAACCTAGAGATTCAGCAGCGGACATGTGTACCTGTGAACAGAATATAGGTGCGAAGAATTTGGAGAGGTCATATGCGTTCTCAGAAGTTTTTCAAAAGTATCAAGTTTGAGGAATTTGACCAGGGGTGTCTTGAGAAATTTCACTAAGCGTTCTTTGACTTAGGTTCCAGAGTTGTATAGATTGAAAATCCACACAATTGAGGAATCTTGAAGAAAAACGTTGCTTAGAGAAACAGATCAAGAACAGAAGCAAGTTGGTGTTTAAGAACATGAAAGTTGAAGAATAAACACCTTTTGAAGATTTTGTGGAAATCATCAGAATCAACAAGAGCAGTAAAAATAGATTTTATTTACCCTTGACGAAGAACACGACGAACTGAGAGTAGCAATGGAGAAGTTCGTCCGTTCAGATCTTCCACGCCCTAACTTGGCGATGGAAAACAGCTACGGCGGCGGTGGAGTGAAGATTTCCGCGGCCGGCGTGAGTACGATGGCGACGAGGTCGAGGCAGTGAAGCTCTTCCTCGCCGGCGACGATGGAGTGTAGCGGCGGTGCTAGGCCTGAGAGCTCAAGCGAGGGGAGTGAGATCGAGCGGGGTAAATGAGATCTGAGGAGGGCGAGGGGTATTTATTGCCGAGGTGAAAAAACGGCTCGTCCGAGGATAATGGACGAATGTGCCCCTGACCCTTCTCACCCTAGCGACATGTGTCACCCACATACTGTGAAGTGGAGATTGTGGGTGAATAGATAAATCTTATCGAGGGATGTGGAACGGTTTGAGCGGCAAGAGCCGAAAATTCAGATAAGAATATTTTAAGGTTTCATTCGCAAATTCTTCAGCTGTTAAGGACACAGTGAAGACTTTGAACGGGTTTCAAATAGAACGCACATGAAGAATTTGTGAACAGACTGGGTTGAGTTTAGCATAGAGGGGGAAAGGGTCCGATCACATTCACTTAGGTAAAGGTCAACTTGAAGAATTAGCAATAAGTGAATGCTGTAGAGGACTGAAAAACTCAAATATATATATAGTCAATGAAGAACACAGTCGGAAAGAGTGAAGACTTTGCAAAGTTGAAGAATTTGAAAATTTGAAGAATTTGCAAAATGAAGAAAAACTCAATTTTGAAGATTTTCAACTTTTATGGTGGCGTGTCCCACCGTATAAGAATGATGATTTCAGACACCGCGTACAATTGTCGTAGGGCTCTGAGAATCAAATTCTTCATTAATTTCTTCACACTTAGCGGGTTTGTCTTCATTGATTGAAGAAAAACATTACTTCGTGTGTTGCACATCTAAGTCATCAATTTTGCATAAGTGTTAGGATGTGTGTCCTTTTCAAAGAACATTCGAAGATTCTAAGATATTTAGCTCACACCGCAACTTGCTAAATTTCTTCTCATCCAAGGGCTTTGTGAAGATATCGGCTAACTGTTCTTCAGTCTGCACGTGCTCGATAGAGATGTCGCCCTTCAACACATGATCTCGAAGAAAATGATGATGAATCTGGATGTGCTTTGTCTTTGAGTGCTGAACTAGGTTATGAGCAATCTTGATGGCACTCTCGTTGTCGCAGTAGAGTGGCACATTCTTCATGTTGATGCCGTAGTCCTTGAGGGTTTGCTTCATCCACAGCAATTGAGCACAGCAAGAACCAGCAGCAATATACTCAGCTTCAGCAGTAGAAAGTGATACGCAGTTCTGCTTCTTGGAGGACCAACATACTAAGGATCGTCCGAGGAAATGGCATGTGCCTGATGTTGACTTGCGATCCACTCGATCACCAGCATAGTCAGAGTTAGAATATCCAATGAGATCAAAAGCCGAGCCCTTGGGATACCATAATCCAAGTGTTGGAGTGTGAGCTAGATATCGAAGAATATGTTTCACAGCCTTATGGTGTGATTCCTTCGGTGTAGCTTGAAAACGGGCACACATGCAAACACTAAGCATAATATCTGGCCTAGATGCACATAGGTACAATAAAGAGCCAATCATGGAGCGGTATACCTTTTGATCGAAGTCTACACCATTTTCATCGGTGCATAGATGGCCATTTGTGGGCATAGGGATTTTGACGCCTTTGCACTCTTGCATACCGAATTTCCTCAGAACGTCCTTGAGGTATTTCTCTTGAGAAATGAAGATGCCATTGCGTCGTTGACGAATTTGAAGACCTAAGAAGAATTTCAATTCTCCCATCATGGACATTTGATATTCCTCACTCGTCATATAAGCAAATTCGTCACTGTAATGTTGGTTAGTACAGCCAAAGATAATATCATCAACATATATTTGGCACACGAATAATTCATCATCATAGGTTTTGGTGAAAAGAGTTGGGTCGAGTGAACCAGGTTTGAAGCCTTTCTTCATGAGGAATTCCTTCAAAGTATCATACCACGACCGAGGGGCCTGCTTGAGGCCATAGAGGGCCTTATTGAGTCTGAAGACTTTGTCAGGATGCTTAGGATCTTCAAAACCACAAGGCCATTTTCATCTTGCTTGTTGCGGTAGATCCATTTGGTACCGATGATATTGTGCTTGCGTGGGTCTGGTCGCTTGACAAGCTCCCACACATTGTTCAGCTCGAATTGATGTAATTCCTCTTGCATCGCTTGAATCCATTCAGGCTCCAAAAATGCCTCATCAACTTTGGTGGGCTCTATGATAGAGACGAAAGCAAAATGCCCACAAAAGTTAGACAAATGTGAAGCTTTTGAGCGAGTAAGAGGACCTGGTGCGTTGATGTCGTTGATGATTCTCTCAATCTATACTTCATTTGCAACGCGTGGATGAGCAGGTTGACGACTTTGATTTGGCTCAGCATTTTCTTCAGAGCCATTTTCTTCAGATGCATCAGCATGATTTTCTTCACGATCTGGAATGACTTCTTCAGCAGATTCTTCGGTAGGAATAACATCCTCAGTAGCCTTTAGCTTGATGGAGTCCTCAGGTGACATTTCATCTAGCACAGGAGGTAGGTTCTCTCTTTGCGAGCCGTTAGTTTCATCGAACCGCACATCTATAGTTTCAACAACCTTGTTGTGATAGGTGTTGAAGACCCTGTAGGTGTGCGAGTCCTTTCCGTAACCAAGCATAAAACCTTCATGTGCTTTCGGTGCAAATTTAGAATTGTGATGATGATCTCTAATCCAGCATTTAGCACCGAAGACTTTGAAATAACTCACATTGGGTTTCTTGTCAGTGAGGAGTTCATATGAGGTCTTCTTGAAGAATTTGTGAAGATATACCCTGTTGATGATGTGGCATGCAGTATCAATTGCTTCAGGCCAGAAGCGACGAGGTGTCTTGTATTCAGCAAGCATGGTGCGAGCCATCTCAACAAGAGTCCTGTTCTTGCGCTCCATAATGCCATTCTGCTGTGGAGTGTATGGGGCAGATAGCTCATGAGTAATACCAAGTTCATCGAGATAGTCATCAAGACCGGTATTCTTGAACTCGGTCCCATTGTCACTACGTATATGCTTGATCTTCACACCAAAATTCGTTGAAGCCCTTGAAGAAAATCGTCTGAAGACTTCCTGCACTTCAGTTTTGTAAGTAATGACATGCACCCATGTGTAACGAGAATAATCATCAACAATGACAAAGCCATATAGAGATGCTGCATTTGTTAGTGTGGCATAATGAGTAGGGCCAAAGAGGTCCATATGAAGCAATTCAAAAGGACGAGAGGTAGTCATGATAGTCTTCGAGGGGTGCTTGGCTTTGCTCATCTTTCCAGCCTCACAAGCCCCACAAAGATGATCTTTGAGGAATTTGACACCCTCGATGCCAATGACGTGCTTTTTCTTCACGAGCGTGTGTAAGTTCCTCATGCCAGCATGACCCAGTCGTCGATGCCATAGCCAGCCTTCTGAAGCTTTTGCAAGTAGACAAGTGGCAGGCTGTGGTCCTGCAGAGAAATCAACAATATACAAGTCTCCTCTCCTAAAGCCTTCGAAGACTTTGGAATTGTCAGATTCCATGAGCACTAAGCAGCGATATTTGCCAAAGACAACAACCATATCAAGATCACAAAGCATTGAGACTGACATGAGGTTGAATCCGAGGGACTCGACAAGCATGACTTTGTCCATGTGTCGATCCTTTGAGATTGCAACCCTACCTAGACCCAATACCTTGCTTTTGCCTTTGTCAGCGTAGGTGATATGCTTCAAATGTGATGGAGATAAGGGAGAGTTCATCAGTAAGCTCTTGTCACCGGTCATGTGATTAGTACATCCACTGTCGAGGACCCACTCAGTAGCTTTGGGTAAATCATCCTGCAGATGAATTAGTGCATCTTACGAACACATATACTTCAGAGTGAAGAATATGACATCAAATTCATCAGACAGAATTTCATCAATTAATGCAACATATGTATATATATATAGCAGTATGAGGACGAGAGAAATGAATAAATCATTTCTTCATGATTAGCTTGCGTCCTTTCAAGCATTTCAGGTCTCCAGCAAATTCTTCAGATGTTTTAAGTTCGTCTGGAGACCTGACCCTACATAAGAGATTAGTTCTTTTTCTTCACCACCCACATCTGCAGGGGTGGCAAAGAGTTCATCATTCTGCGAGCTCCATAAGAGAAAGGTGGCATTGAAGCCAGTGCACTTCATTTCACAGAAGAGGGATTAGTATAGGCATATGAGTAAGTAGAGAAATTCTTCGAGGACTTATGAACATAATGATTTGAAGAATAATGTACATAATCAGAACTCTTATATTTTCCCTGTGAAACAGAAGCATTAGCATGATGATCATATGAGGACTTGGATCCACGTGAGGAATTTGATCCATAAGAGGACTTGGATCCATATGAAGACTTTGGTCCATATGAAGAATTTGATCTGGGGTTCCTATTCTTCACAGGTGGTGTCATGAGGACATTCACCTGAAGACTTTCAAGGCACCTTTTGGGAACCCAGATTTCCTTCATAGGGGGACCATTCCTGCAGTTAGTTCCAACATATCTAGCAAATACTTCACCATTCTGATTTTTGAACAGTTTATAGTTGGAGTCAAATGACTCATCAGATGAATATGAGGATTCACAAGTAAAGCCAGATAATGTGGATGGATCTACGGGAGGTCCCTTCGCAGCAACCCATGAGGTTTTGGGATACTGCTCAGGTTTCCATAGGTTCCATCAACATTGAGTTTCCTCTCAAAGGCAATACCCTCTTTCCTAGGGTTCCTGTTCAAGATCTGCTTTTTGAGCACATCACAAAGAGTTTGATGCCCTTTGAGACTTTTGTACATGCCTGTCACATACAATTCCTTCAACCCTGCATTTTCGTCAGTGATACTAGTGGTATTCTCAGATGAGGAATTTGTGACCACAGAGATAGTTGAAGAATTTGCAGCAATAGAAGCATTTGAACTTTCAGGTGAAGAATTAGCAGTTTCACGTTCAATGCATTTCAAGCATGGTGGAATGAATTCATTTTGAGCGGAACTGATCTGTTGAGCAAGTAATGAATCATTTTCCTTCTTAAGATCTACATGACTCACCCTTAGCTTCTCAAGATCTTGCTTTCTTTGAAGAAATTCATAAGAAAGCTTCTCATGATCGGCTAAGAGAGTTTCATGATGACTTTGAAGGTTGTCAAACTTAGACTGTAGTTGCTGAAGATTATCAATCAGTGTTTGAGTTCGATCCATTTCCTCACCTAACAGGTCATCGCTTTTGTCTAGCATATTTTGAACCTTTTCCAAAGCCTTTTGTTGTTTAACAGCAATATTAGCAAGTTTGGAATATCTGGGTTTGAGGTTATCATCAGATTCATCCTCACTTGATTCAGAGGAGGGATATTTGAGTACCTTGGCACCTTTTGCCATGAAGCAATAGGTGGGAGCATAGTCATCGTTGCCGTCATCAGCAGTGTTGGGGAAGCCATTTTCCTCAGTGTTGAAGATGGACTTGCTAATGTAAGCAGTAGCGAGAGCTAGGCTCGCCACACTAGAGTCTGACTCCTCAGATGCCTCCTCTTCCTCATGTTCCTCAGATTCAGCTTCAGAGTCCATTTCCTTGCCAATGAATGCCCGAGCTTTCTTGGAACCGCTCTTCTTGTGAGATGAAGACTTTGAAGATTTTGACGATGAGGACTTTGAAGATTTCTTCTTCTTCTTTGAGTCATCGGAACTGTCATCCTTGTATTTCTTCTTCTTTGATTCCTTTGCCCACTGAGGACAATCAGTTATGTAGTGACCAGGTTTCTTGCATTTGTGGCAAGTCCTCTTCTTGTAGTCATGGGATGAGGAATCTGATTTCATGTCATCACCTCTTGAGGATTTTCCAAATCGGCCACGTCTAGAGAACTTCTGGAATTTCCTCACGAGCATTGCTAGCTCCTGACTCAGTTCTTCAGGATCACCAAGGCTGCTACCAGAATCTTCATCTTCAGATTCAGAGACTGCCTTGGCCTTCAGTGCGCGAGATCTACCATAGCTCGGTCCGTAGAGATCTCTCTTCTCAGCAAGTTGGAACTCATGAGTATTTAGCCTCTCGAGGATATCAGCAGGATCAAGTGACTTGTAGTCTCCACGTTCTTGAATCATCAGTGCTAGTGTATCGAATGAAGAGTCGAGTGACCTCAGCAATTTCTTCACCACCGCATGGTCGGTGATGTCAGTGGCACCCAGTGCTTGAAGCTCGTTTGAAATGTCAGTGAGGCGATCAAAGGTTTCCTGAACATTTTCATTGTCGAGTCTTTTGAAGCGGTTGAAGAGATTGCAAAGAACGTCAACTCGATAGTCACATTGAGTTGAGACTCCTTCATTGACCTTGGACAGCCTATCCCAGATAAGCTTAGCTGTCTCCAAAGCACTCACTCTGCCATACTGCCCTTTGCTCAGATGGCCACATATGATATTCTTCGCTTGAGAGTCGAGTTGCTTGAATCTCTTCACATCAGCAGCGTTCACGGAAGAAGTGACGGAGGGAACTCCATTTTCCACAACGTACAAGAGATCGTTGTCAATTGCCTCAAGATGCATGCGCATCTTGTTCTTCCAGTAGGGTTTGTCCGTCCCATCGAAGGTAGGTGTGACGCCCCCGACTCAATCGCACACTAATCATACACGCAAACATGTACGATCAAGCACAGGGACTCACGGGAAGATATCACAACACAACTCTAACACAATTTAAACGGAGATCCACAATATTACAGACCAGGGATCCGAAGATCCGAATACATAAGTCAGTCATACAAATATTATCTGAGTACAGACATAGTTAGACAAGTTTTGCCTTAAGAAGGCTAACACAAACAGTGACACTAGATCGAAAGGCGTTGGCCTCCTGCCTGGGAGCCTCCGATCCTACTCCTGGTCAGCTGGCTCGATCCAGTAGTAAGTACCCTCTGGACCCTCCTGGTAGTAAGCTCCGGTGGTGGCATCTGGCTCCTGGACTCCATCGTCTGATGTATCATCAAGGTGGGGGGGGGGGTATATGGGGAAAAGAGAAAGTAAATGTCAGGACCCCGATTCTAAGTCACACCGATCTAGCCTGTAACACCTCATATCACTTTGCGGCCTCACGCACGGTATTCCCACGGGTGTCGCCTTACCATGGCCCGGGACCGTTTGCGCCTTTTGGCTCACGTATATGATAGTGTTGCTAGCATCCATATGACAGAGAACCCGGGCCGACATGGCTAGTCGTGAACCCAAAGCGGTGCCAACTTACGGGGACAGGCATACATGAATCAACATCGAGCATGTCGGTCAGCAGCGTGTGAATCCGGGCTGTAGCACTGGGCTAGCAGGACTCCGGGAACCTGGGCTGTAGCAGGCTAGGCAGGACTCCGGATATCACCGCGTGACATTTCCCCGAAGGGACAGACACAGGAACGAAGTGAAACACATGCCGGCCAGTCTAAGTGTTCCGGAGCAGCAGTGCTGGGCTAGCAGGACTCCGGTAAACCGGGCTGTAGCAGACTACCAAGGCTCAGTGGAGACACCAGACTACATTTCCCCATAAGAGAGGCTGCCAAGGATAAACAACTAGATAGTCGGATCCCACACATACCAAGCATTTCAATCATACACACAATATGCTCGATATGTGTAAATACAACATGGCATCACAACAAAACTCTACAACTCAAAGTACTTTATTTAAAAGGCTCTGGGGAGCCATACATAACATGTTCATACAGATAGGGGTCACACGACCCGACACTCAAGTCATACAAACATACAAGCACATGCGGAAGCAACTAGTCTGAGTACAGACACTAGAAAGAAAGAAGGCTTGTCGAAGCCTGTCTATCTACATAGGCCCTTCACAAGCCCAGGTCACCACCTGGGTGGCAAGTCACTCGTCAACGTCGAGATCTACATAGAACCCATCGGAGGGGGCGATGTTCTCGTCTGCAACAATTATTAAAGCAACATGAGTACAAAGGTACTCAGCAAGTCTTACAACAGATCCTATTATACATGCACATTCTCAAGAAGGGTGGTGTAGTTATCGCAGCAAGCCAGCTTTGACTCTTGGCTAAGCTATCCTACGAGACACCACTTGCAAAAAAAATAGTTTTCACACACGAGTCCACTAATCACCATCACAATACTCCACCGTGGATCCTCCCTCGTAATCCTACGAGAGGGCCATCCGCGGTACTCACACTTATCTTGAGGCTTTTAGTAGTAACCATTAACTTGTCTATGAACTGCATAAGCGACCAAGTAGTCCTTTACCGCGGACGCGGCTATTCGAATAGTTTTATACCCTGCAGGGGTGTACTTCGTCACACATGTTTCCACCACTTAGCGTCTGCACACGACATGTGCTCGGCAGACTTCAAGCGAAAGCCGACGTGGGTGTAGACCACGACCTGACTAACCACACAAGTCTCTAGTCCAAGTTTATCGCCTATTCGGGTTCCATCCGCAAGGAAATCCGGCCGGGGTGTCCTCAACGGCCCCAAACGATGTGTGCAGGGTTCCCGAGACACCAAACGGGCGACTCGGTACACCAGCCACGTGCCTACCGCATCACAGCCCACCCCTAAGGTCAGCGCTGCGCACGGCCTCCAGCAACTACAAACACCAGAAACTACTTGCAACTCCTGGACAGAGGACGAGAGGGGTCAGTAAGTTGAGCGGGGTCATATTTCAGGGCCCAACGTGTGGTAGTAGCTGAATCTTAAATCACGCATACAGATCTCAGTTCTTAAGGACGGCCTCAATGAAACAACCCACCATGTACTCCTACATGGCCTTCCATCGATACCTTTACCAAATCATGTTCAACACTTCACTCTCATTACCGACACAACCATTCACTCTAGTTCATCACCCTGATGAGCCAGACCTGACACAACTCTAAGCATAGCAGGCATAGCATGGTAGGAAACACAGACATGGCTCAATCAACTCCTACACATGCTAGTGGGTTTCATCTAGTTACTGTGGCAATGACAGGTCATGCAGAGGATATGGGTTCAACTACCGCAACACACAGCAGTTTGAAACGCGTTGTCTTAATGCAGTAAACGAGAGCAGAAGCGAGAAGATGGGTTGGTATCGAAATGATCAATGGGGTTGCTTGCCTGACAGAGTGGTAGTGGAATACTGCCCTTCAGTTGGATACTCATGAATATCCTCGGAGGCAGAACCTACCACGAAGAACACATCGAAACATAATCATCACATGGCAATATGCAACAATATGATGCATGCTATGACATGGCAAAATGAGTGTGTTTTGGCTAATGCATCTTAGAACAGGTTGGTTTGAGTTCATTTGAATCAAGGATTCAAACGCAAACCTAAAATAAGAGGTCATATTAGTGCATTAACTTGTTTCATCTAATCAGCAAGGTTAAAGTGTTCTGACATGCATGAAACCAGTACAGATGGAAAGATTGGATTTTTCTGATCCAAATTCATATATAATTTGTTTGATTTGGAGCTACAGATTAATTTCTATGAATTTTTGAAGTTTGTAGTATTTTCTGGAATTTCCTGAATAAAAATAAATCCAGAGAAATACTTATTGCGTCAGCATTGCGTCAGGATGACGTCAGCGGTCAACGGGGCCGGTCCAGGTCAAACCTGGCCAGTGGGTCCCGCGTGTCAGTGTCATTAGTCTAACTAATTTTTAGTTAGTCCTAATCCTAAGTTAATTAGCAGGCGGGTCCCACCTGTCATAGACCCAGGGGGGTCAAACTGGGTCAGCGGGGTCAAACCCGCCGGCGTTTAGCCGCCGGCGAGGCCAGACGCGGCGGGGCAGTGCGGGATTCGTGCTCCGGCGACCAAAACGACGGCGGAGCACATCTACGTGATGCGGGGAGTGAGCCGCGTCGAGTGGTGGCAGTGGGTGGAGCTGGGGTGGCCGGAAACGACGCCGGCTACGAGCTGTGCGGCTGCCGGAGTTCGGGCGAGCTCGGGCTCGTCGCTAGGGGGCACGGCGAGGTGCGTGGAGTGGTTCTGTGGACTCCTGCGAGTGCGGTGAAGACGATGGCGTGCTCGGAATCGAGCCAACGTGGCTGTGGCCACGACGGCGACATGCTGAGGCGGCGGCGGGTGCGGCCGAGCTCGGTGCAGTCGATGCAGGGCTCGAGAGCGAGAACGGAAAAGATGGGGAGGTAGCTGAGCTCACGGCGGTCACGACGGAGCAGACGGCGAGGTCGGGGACGAGCTGCTGCGGTGGTGACGGCGAAAGGGATCTCCGGCGACGGCGAGGTCGGGCGAGGCTGTTGCGGTGGTTCCGAAGCGAACGAGCGCTCGGGGCTCGGTCTGCTCGATGGAGAGGACGACGACGGAGCTCGTGGACATGGCAGCGCGGCTCGGGGACGACGGTGGACGCGGGTTTCACGGTGGCGCGACTGCGGCTGCGTCGACCATGGTGGGGAGAGAGCGAGAGAGAGGCGCAGGGGGGGAGAATGAGGTGTCCAGGGGGTCGAGGCGACGACGTGGAGGACGTCCAGGCGTCCAGCAGCTCGAGCGGCAAGCAGCTGGCGCCGTGGCGAGCTCGCGCACGCCGGCGTCGCCTCCCTGCCTGCCTGGCGGGGACGAAGCAGCTGGCTGGCACGGGCCAGCACAGTGATGGGCCGCCAGGTGGGCCGGCTGGTGGCTTTGCCAGGTAAGTTTGTTTTCACTTTTATTTTCTGTTTTCTATATTTCTGCAAGTTTGTGGCTTTTCTAGAAATACCTAGGCATTTCCAAAAATCACCAAACTGCTCATGCCCACTGTATAGAGTATATCCAACATGGAACATTTTAGTTTGGGATTATTTGGACATTTTAAATATTTACTAGCATGTAAATGCCCAAATGCAAGTTACATATGATTTAATTCAATGACCTTATGATGACCTAGAAAAATGTGAACCAATTTTGCCAGAGGTTCTAACCCAAGACAAAAATGATGGACATTTTAGAAGGGCATTTCAGGTTCATTGAAAAAGATTTTAGTAAACCCTAGTTGTTTCCAGGGGGTTGCTGGGGGTTCTGTCATCCCCATTTCAAGTTTCTGGATAATTTAAACATGATGCAACACTCTAATGCATGAGCTAGCTAGGATGTGACAGTAAAGCAACCGTGAGTACTCATTCGAAGTACTCAGCAAGCAAGGATCTATACTACATATGCAACATTATCAATGGAGAAAAAGGCTGTATATGTGGACTGGGCTGCAGAAATGCCAGAATAGAGAGAAGGCCTAGTCCTATCGAAGACTAGCATCTTCAAACATCTTCACAAGGCCATCATCTTGCAGCAGTGGAAGAGAGTAGAGTAGCATTTTATTTAGCAAACATGTTGAAGTACAGCTTAAAGATCCTTCCTCGACTCCCAAGCGAGAAAGCGATCCCGAAGCTTCAATTAAGTAACAAGTATCCAGTTCAAGTAGTAGATCGGAATACACAAACTGAGCGTCCTTTACCGTAGGACCGGCTATTGATAGATGATTCATCCCTGCAGGGGTGCACTACTGTTACCCAACACGCTCGATCAACTCTGGCCGGACACACTTGCTGGGTAATGCCCGTCCTCGGAAGATCAACACGAAGCAACGCCCTACCTAGGCTCGGTAGAGAGGTCAGCACACCAGACTAACCTATGCACCCAGAGGTCTCGGGCCATCGCCCTGGGCACCCTGCGCGTTGCGAGACTGGCCGGGGTGCAGGCGCGACACTGAGCTCGTCAGTGAAGTATCCAGCCCAATCCCGACAATCAGCCCGCACGGTGAATCGTGACGTCAAACGAGCTTTCGGGAGAAACGTACTTCGCAGAGGGTCCCATAACCATTATCCCGCATGGTGGTAGTGCGTATAGGGCACGTCGACCCACTCAGATCACACACCCAAATCCAATAGGCTCAATTAGTATCACGCGGAGACAATCAGAATCTCTGATGCTCCGCCACAATGTCACACTCGAGTGCCCTTCCGGCACACCCGACATCATAGATCCCCAGCGGGTACCCACCAGGGTGGACCCGCCTGTATCAAAGGTCAAGTAATCATGTGGTCATAACGTCAAGGGGGAAACCCGAGGAATCACCCTCGGCGGATTCCACTCGACGAAATCATTAGGGTGAACGTATGAGGCATCACCCTCGAGGTTTACACTGAGGGTTGCACGACAGAGTCGTATCGGAAGTGGAGAAGGAGGAATCACCCTCGATGACCACGATCGAACAGTTACACTGCAGAGTATTCATCGGGAGTGCGTTACGAGGTATCACCCTCGGCACTCGAAAGTAACTATGCAGAGTCGTACAACTAAGGGGGTGTGAAGTGAGGTGTCTGTCTCTGGTCGACGATCACGTTGATCGAGTCGTCGATGATCAAGCAGGGGCAACAAGGATAAGGTGGTGGGGTCACTGATGGTTCACTACCAACCTATACTAAACAGTTTATCATAGGCAGGTAAGGTAGCAATGAACAGGTTACAACAGCAGGCTATGCATCAGAATAGGAGCATACATTAACAGTAGCAAAATCTAATGCAAGCAGGAGAATAGAATGGGCGATATCTGGAGGCTCAAGGGGGGGGGGGCTTGCCTGGTTGCTCTGGCAAGAGAGAGAGATCGTCGACGGGCTGCTCGTTGGTAGTGTAGTCGTACCCAGGTGCAGCGTCGTCGGTCTCGGCGTCTATCGAGAGAGAGAAGGAGGGTGAGAGAAACAATAAATTCACGACAATAATGCAAACAATATGTATGACATGCCTAAATGATATGACGGGGTGTTCTACTGCCTAACTAAATGATTTAGTTAATTTAGGAATTTATTTGGATTTATTTAATCAATGTGGGGCACTATTCATTTACTGAAAACGGTCTAAAAGTTCAATGTTTATATAGCTACGGGCGTCTGACAGGAATACGGAGGACGTATTCGGGTTCGTATCGAAATTCTGAGCAAGTTTCATGTACAAATTATTTTCATCGGAGTTACGGTTTATTTAATAAGATTTTCTAAAGCTTTTATTAATTTCTGGAATTTAATTAATTATTTAAATTAACATTATCCGAAACAGTGTTGATGACATCAGCATGACCTCATGCTGACGTCAGCAGTCATCTGACACGTGGGTCCCACCTGTCATAGACTGGCTAGTTAATCAGGGTTTAATTAACTTAACTAGTGATTAGGTTAATCTAATTAGGATTAATTAAGCTAATTAATTACTAATTAATTAATTAATTAATTTTAATAATTTTTATTTTTATTTCCATTTTCAGGGCGTGGGCCCGTGTGGTCAGTGGCACTGGGGCACTGGGCCCCACAGGTCAGTGGCACGAGGGCCACAGCGGGCGACGGGCGCGGCGCGCGTGTGCGGGCGCGGCAGGGGCGCGGCAGGCGCGCGGTAGGCCGGAGCGGGGCGGCGCGCGGGCGGTCGGCAGTAGCGGCAGGAGCGGTGGCGCGAGCGGCGGGCGGGCGCGCGCGCGGGTGCGGGACGGCGCGAGCAGGCGCCATGGACGGGCGCGGTCCAGCGACAGAGGGCGCGAGCGAGCGGTGGTGAGCGAGGTGCGGGCATGGTGCGGGGCCGAGCGCGGGCGCGAAGCAGCGGCGACCGAGGGGAGAGGAGGGGCGCGAGCGGCGCGGTGCTCACCGCGAGCTGTAGGGACTGGGCAGCGGTTCGGGGCAGGGGGACGAGGAGGCGAGTGGCGACGGCATCCGATGAGGGAGAGGCGAGGCGGCGTGTCCGGCGAGGTGGACAGTGAGGCGAGGCCCGGCGACAAGCGGCGTCGGGCGCGGGGTCGAGCGCGTCGGGCACGGTGCAGGGCGAGCGCGCGGGCGTTGGCCCGATCCAGATCGGGGGGGGGGGGAACGAGGGGGGGGGAGTGTCGGTGGGATTGGGGTTCGGCCTGGGGAGGCCAATAGGGGGGAGGGAGCTGGGCCGGCCTGGTGGCCGTGGTCCAGTTGGGCCGGGTGGGAATTTTCTCTTTTTTATTTTTTCCTGTTTTGTTTTGTTTTCTTTTGTCTTTTTCTTTTTATTTATTCATAACTCCTGTTTAGTAAATAGTTAGGCCTCAAATTGAATTTTGTAAAACATGGGAATTGTTCCCATAAATACTAGGCATCCTCTACCACTACCAAAAATTGGTTTGGAGTTAACTTGAGTTCACACAAATTTTTATAATAATTAAAATGCATTAATCCTTGCTGTTTTGGTAATGTTAGTGCCACCTAATTAATTTATTAATTGTTCGTTTCAATTTTAGAATAGTCTCTGCAATATTTGCTATTAACTGAACATTTTAGTTTCTATGTTGGACAACTTTTATTTCCCACTTTCATTTAAATTTGAATTTGAGTTAGGAGTTGAAATGCAATATGATGCTAATGATGATTATGCACTGTTAAACATGCTGACTTGTCATTATCAAAAGTGATTACTATGGCTAATGACATGGGGTGTTACAGTAGGACACCCAGCCGAGACCTTGATCATGCCTGTAGTCGACATAACTAAAACTCCAGGTGATTAAACCAAAATCACACAGAACAAGGGAGTACCTTGCTCTGATACCAATTGAAAGTGCGTTATATCGACTAGAGGGGGGTGAATAGGCGATTTTCACAAATTCGTCACTGAGGAATTTCAAGGTGAGGAAATTCCTAAGCAACGAACTACTTAGCAGCGGAATAAGTACTCAGATGCAAACATAACATGGCATAAGCACAGTCATCATGATGAAATGAAATAGGCACAGAGTACAGGTAGCGTGATACAGGATAAGCAGGCTGAAGACAACTGACTGAAGAAATTGGAATGAGGAAATTGGGTAAGTCTTCAGTCAAAGTCTTCAAACAGTAATGATCAAATACACAGCAAGTATGCGAGGAAATGAAAGGGTTGAGGAAATAGAACCAGTAGCTCGGTGAAGACAATGATTTGGTAGACCAGTTCCAACTGCTGTGATAGTTGTACGTCTGGTTGGAGTGGCTAGGTATTTAAACCTGAGGACACACAGTCCCGGACACACAGTCCTCACCGTATTCTCCTTGAGCTAAGGTCACACAGACCTCGCCCAATCACTCGTGGTAAGTCTTCAGGTGACTTCCAAACCTTCACAGACTCAGTCACTCGGCGATCCACAATTTCCTCTTGGATGCTCTAGACCATGACGCCTAACCGTCTGGAGGATGCACAGTCCTCAAAGGTAACAAGCATCGGTTCCACACAGGAACAATCTCTTGAGTGATGCTCAATCACTTTGGGTTTGTAGGTGTTTGGGTTTTTGGGTTTTTCCTCACTTGATGATTTTCGCTCAAAGTCCTCGGAGGATGGGATGCTCTAAATGACAAGTGTCAATCTATCTCTCGGAGCAGCCAACCAGCTAGTGGTTGTAGGGGGCGGCTATTTATAGCCTAGGGAGCAGCCCGACATGATAAGACATAAATGCCCTTCAATGATATGACCGTTAGGTGGGTAGATATTTTGGGACAGCTGGCACGCAGCACAACAACGGTCGGAAATTTGAGTATCAAATTCCTCAGGGCTATCATGTTCCTCACTTGTAGGCAATCCGCACTGGCGAATTCCTAACTCCTCAGTCAGAACAAATTCCTCAGAGAACAGAAGAACTTCGTCTCTGTCACTGAAGAAATTGACTGAACTGTATGAGATTTCCAATGGCTTCACTCGAAAGGATTGGGTAGGTGTAGGATTGTGAGATGAGCATCACTTGGAAAATTTTCCTTAGTTTTACCTCGACCCCTTTAACAGTACGGTGTTTCCTATGACTCAAGAAAAAGAAAATGAAACTACGAGAACAAAAGTCTTCACGCTTCATAATCCTCGCATGAATATCAAGTCTTCAAGGTCACACCAATTTCCTCACTTTCAAAGTCTTCAAGAAAACCAAAGTCTTCAACTGAAGACATTCATTTTTAGGGGTCGGCTTTCATCGTAAATATCAAACTCCTCATAGACTTATAGAACCTGTGTACACTCACAAACGCATTAGTCCCTTAACCTATAAGTCTTCAATACACGAAAATCACTAAGGGGCACTAGATGCACTTACAATAAGAAGAAATTGTTTGTAGGGTACGAAACCACCTCAAAGTTATCATTTTTGATCGATCTATCCAATAGTTCGTACTAAAATAACACCAAGTTATCCTTTCCGATTGATCTATCTAAGAGTTCATACTAAAATAACACCATATGATACACATCAACCAACTCTAATGTCACCTAGATACTCCAATGTCACCACGAGTATCCGTGAGTTGATTATACGATATGCATCAAACAATTTCAGATTCATAATACTCAATCCAACACAAGGAACCTCAAAGAGTGCCCCAATATTTCTATAGGAGAAACAAGGACGAAAACATGCATCAACCCCTATGCATAGATTACCCCAATGTCACCTCGGGAATCCGCGAGTTGAGTGCCAAAACATATATCAAGTGAATGAATATGATACCCCATTGTCACCACGGGTATTCATAGCAAGACATACATCAAGTGCTCTCAAATCCATAAAAGTATTCAATCCGATAAAAATGAAATCTCAAAGGGAAAACTCAATTCATCACAACAACATAGAGAGGGGAAAACACCATATGATCCAACTATATTAATAAAGCTCGCGATACATCAAGATCGTGCCAACTCAAGAACATGAGAGAGAGAGATTAAACACATAGCTACTGGTACAAACCCTCAGCCTCGAGGGTGGACTACTCCCTCCTCATCATGGTGGCCTCCGGTGATGATTTCCCCCTCCGACAGGGTGCCGGAACAGGGTCTAGATTGGTTTTTCGTGGCTACAGAGGCTTGCGGCGGCGGAACTTCGGATCTAGGGTTATTTCTGGGGGTTTCCATATTTATAGGATTTTTTGGCGTCGGTTTCACGTGAAGATGGGCTTCGAGGGGCCCACCACCCACCAGCACACGGGCAAGGCCCCTGGCGCGCCCTGGTGGGTGGTGGCCACCTCCTTCACCTTCTGGTCCCCCATGAAGCTTCTAGTGCCTCTGTTGTTTCAAAAAAATCGTCAAAAAGTTTCAGCTCATTTGGAGAACTTTCATTTCTGCACAAAAAACAACACCACGGTAGTTCTGCTGAAAACAACGTCAGTCCGGGTTAGTTCCATTCAAATCATACCAAAACCATATAAAATTGTT
Source organism: Thinopyrum elongatum (assembly GCA_011799875.1). Classification (NCBI taxonomy): domain Eukaryota; kingdom Viridiplantae; phylum Streptophyta; class Magnoliopsida; order Poales; family Poaceae; genus Thinopyrum; species Thinopyrum elongatum. Next base: position 201,824,590 of record CM022300.1, read on the forward strand.
GTAAACATGGCATGAATACTTCATAAATTATAGATACGTTGGAGACATATCAGGTATCAGACTAGGCCGAAGACCTCACCGACGGCTCCGTCCAGATTTCGGATTCGATCTCAGAATGGGACCACGACGCCGATTTTACCTCAGAACTGACCTTCAGCTCGGAACCGAGTGCTATGACAATGGATCAGGCATCAAGCTTGGCCGATGAAAACCTCGAGGTCGTGTCAGATGCGATCTTGGGCAAGCTTCAGTTGAGCCCAACTTTCAATATTGGTCCTCGGTTTATGATCAGATAGGGGGGAATCTGGAGAAGCTAGAATTTTCAACCCATGCACCCTCCACCCATCTAGTCGCTACTGTCGAGGATTTAACCGACGTCCTATCAAACGCCTCCAAGAAGGCAACCGACATGAATGAAGATGTCAGCGAGATGTCAGACACCACCTCACTGCCTACCGTCACTCATACCGGCAAGTGGGCAGCTACCTCCACCTATGATGTCCACATGGTGGACACCCCCAAGGATGGAGGAGGAGGCAGAGGACCCACCCCCCAACCGCCAATGCAGAGGCCACCGTAGCGGGGGCATCGGCAATGGTGATGCGAGCAACAGTGCTATTGGGGATATTTCCCTGCACTATGACCCGGTAGAAGGAATGACCTGGCCCAGAGCGCACCGGATCATGGATCACTTCAACCTGATAGATCACCATGCGGCAGAAGGCCCAGCAGATTAAGTAAAGGCCGGCTCGTGGCGACACTTGATGGGCCGGCTTGACGAAGGCCCAACGATGAGGACTCCTTACTTGGGAGATAAGTAGAATAGGATACGGGTCATAGTACGACCCGGACTCTATTGTAAACCCAGGGACTCAACCTATTATATAAAGGGGAGCCCCTGGGGGGAAAAGACTAAGTTACAATTAATCGAGAGCTAGGTTAGCGAATCCGCATCCTTGTAATTGAGATCTCCAGCAATATCAATCAAGCAGGAAGTAGATCTTTACCTCCACCGTGAGGGGCCAAACATGGGTAAATTTGTGTCCTTCGTTTCCCTCTCAAGCCCTCTCAAGTGACCTTCTAGTTGCGATGGCCTCCAGACTTAGTCCTTTTTCGAGGACATCTGCCATGACAAAACCACGACAGTTGGCGCCCACTGTGGGGCCTGCGCACGGTGGTGTTGAGTTCTTGGAGGGAGCTCTCCCAGGGGTCAAGGGACACGCGATCGTCTGGATGACGAAGAGTCATTGTGGCAAGCTCTACATCGACGATTCAGGCTGGGGCCCCGAGGCCGACTCAATCGAGTACGGGTACCGGGTCCCCTTCGGCAAGATCCATGTCTTCATCGGCTTGATCGGCGAATCAGGCCCCGAGCCGGACATCTGCTCCAATATCGTCGAGCTGGCTCGTCGCGCCAAACCCGGTCGGCCTCAAGCCGCCCGGAAACACGTCTTCACCGGCTTCACTCAGGGAGTCGGTCTGGCGGACAATTCCACGTCTGGCGGAGACACTCTTGTTTACTCCGATGGCGAATCCTCGGTTGGTGATACCGAGTCGATCCTCCCGCTCTTCGATGATCGGCTTGGGAGTTGCCCTGATGATGAGATCGGCCCAGACGCCTTCGAGCCGCCGCGATGGGCGGCCGTCTATATGGCAAACAACATCGACTCGGCTAGGATCGCGACGGCTCGGAACTCCACAACGGCTGGCACTGTGGCAGGGACCGGCACTTCTGCGCCGGCTCCAGATGTGGCCGCCTCAAATAAAACAACAGCTCAGTCATTGATGGATCTAATGACTATGCTAGTACCGCTCCTCGAAACCCCGGTGACTGTGGAAAACTTGGCGGAATGCAACGCGGAGGTGATGAAGCTTCGCGAATAGATGGCCAAGGTCCAGGAAGATATCAACGCCAAAAATGCTCGTGTGGCGAAAGTGCAGGCTTACATCCGTGATGAAGCTGAGCGCTTAAGGGAGGAGGAGCTGCACCTCACTTTTCGCCAGAACGCTTCTGACGTGGTTCATCAGAGGAGGCACACGAGCCGTTTGCCGTTCAATCTCGAACCTATGCGTCTGTTCAGCACATCGCAAGATCTGCCTACCCCTGGAGCAGGTACTAGAACACCTGGAGCACTGGTTAAACCTCAATTGACTCAGGTCATGCCCCCGAATGGTGGATCAGGACAACCACCACCAGCTCAACCCCGCCGGCTGGCTCAGCAGCACCAACCTAAGTCGGCCCCGCAGCCGTCGCCGGCTCAGCTGCCGCCTCGTCATTTCCAGACGCCGATGGGTCATTTTTCAACCCAGTGGACAACGTATTAGTGGCAATTCATGATCTCACTGCGCTCCCAATGACTGGGAACACCCCGATCGAGATTGAGGCCAGAAACGCCATTGAGATGTTAAGGACCGCAGTCACCCAACAAATGAATAATTCTCATAGTCAGCATTGGCTTCATTCTACCCCGCACCAGAGTCACAGCAGGAGTCGGCATGCTGAATCTCCAGAAGTTTCCAGTAGCACACACAGGCAGCGTGAGCAGAACCTCTAGCCCCGGACAACAGTGTCAGATGCACAGGCGATTGTGGATGCCGCTCGTGCTATGCGAGAAGCAGAAGCAACAAATGCGGGGGCTACTCAGCACCCACCCACCACAGCCTAGTTAGCTTCACATGGTACAGGATTGAGCACTAGGACTATTGGGATACCGTGTTTAGCGCCTGCCCTATGCAACAAGCGCATGCCCAAGGATTTCAAAGGCCCTCGCAAGGTTCCCAACTACACGGCTGACCTTGAACCGACTGCGTGGATCGAAAGCTACAAGTTAGCTATGGACATGTTGGATGTTAGCAATGCAGTTTGCACCAAATATCTTACTATGATGTTGGAAGAGCCAGCTCGCACGTGGTTGAAAATTTTGCCTCCCAACTCAATCAACACTTGGGAAGAATTGAAGGATTGCTTCATCAAGAAATTCCAAGGCAATTACAAATGACCGACGATGATTGTTGACCTTGAGCAATGCGCTCAGCGCAACGACGAGTCGGCCCATCACTGGTCACACCGTGTTGTGGAGATTATCCATTCTTCTGACAGCATCACGGTTGTACAAGTCATCCTTGTCCTGGAGTGAAATTGTCACTTCCACCCTTGGTGCAGAAACTTGGGCGCCTCAAACAAAAGGTCAAAGACATGGGGGATCTCATGGATGTTCTCACCAGATATGCTGAGTCAGACAGCACCAAGGATCCCAGTTTAGATGATGACAAGTCTGGCAAGGGTCACCAGCAGAACAACTCGGAGTACAATGGCAACCAGGTCAATGGTGGCAAGAGCAAGAATCCAGAGGGAGGATCAGATTTCGTTGCTAACACTAATAGCGGCTTTAAGAGCCAAAGGCAGAACAACAACTGTGGGAGGTCATATAATGGGAATAGGCCTCGTAATTATGAGGAAGCCCTCGAAGCCCCGTGTCCAAAGCACAACCTTCCAGACAAGACTGCCAACCACTCGTGGGAAAATTGCTTCATAATGCACGAATTCCACAATCAGCTTTATCAGAAATCACCATGGTGGAGGCGGTGGACATCTAGGACAGCCTGGAGCCAGCGGCTCTGGGGCCGGCTTTCCCGGAGCCGGCTCATCAGGTGGCTTCTCTAGCCCTGGTTTCAAAGGGTCAGGCGGTCAAGGCGCCGTTTTTCAGGGAGTCGGTAGTACTGGAGGTGGAAATCAACATTCTGGACAAGGGAATCAGCAACAGGGACATCACTCTGGGTTTCAGAGGAACCCCAAACAGTTAAACAACGGACAATATCATGTGTTCACAACGAGTACTTGCAAGCGTGACCGCAAGCTCCACAAATGAGCCGTCAACATGGTTGAGCCGGCTGTCCGTGAGTACCTGAATTGGTCAGAGTAGCCAGTCACCTGGAGCAGAGAGGATCAGCCTCCCCGGGTTGAGAATCCGGGTTGTCTTGCTTTGGTAGTGGCTCCACAAGTTGATGGTACAAACTCACCAAGGTACTAATGGACGGTGGCAGCAGCATCAACATCTTGTATCACGATACCTTCAAGCGGATGGATCTGTCTGAAAAACCGCTTCAGCCCTCCTCGACAGTCTTTAACGGAATCATCCCCGGCAAGTCAGCTTATCCCATTGGACGGATTAGGATGGAAGTTTCCTTTGGTACAGAATATAATTTCAGGTCAGAATTCCTAACGTTTGAGGTGGTCAAGATCAAAAGCCTGTACCATGCCCTATTCGGTCGGCCGGCTTACGCTCGTTTCATGGCCCAACCCTGTTATGTCTATCTCAAGCTCAAGATGCCTGGACCGTAGGATACGATCACAGTTGACGATGACAGGAAAATCGCGCTCGAGTGTGAGGAAGGAGACACAACTTATGCCAAGTCGGCCTGCATAGTGGAAGAGTTGAAGTTCTACACAGCCAATGTTGACCCGGTCGACATGACATCTCTGAAAAAGCCACTACTGAGTCTGATCCTTTACTCAAATTCAAGTCGGCTGAGGACACAAAGCAGGTTGACTTCACCCCTGGTGATTCGTCCCAGCAGTTCATGATTGGGACTTGCATGGACCTGATGTGACGCCCCGGCTCAATCGTGCACTAATCCTACACGCAAATGCACACGATCAAGCCTAAGGACTCACGGGAAGATATCACAACACAACTCTAAAACATAAATAAAGTCATACAAGCTTTATATTACAAGCCAGGGGCCTCGAGGGCTAGAATACATAAGCTTGCGAACAAGCGTCAGCAGAAGCATCAGATATCTGAGTACAGATATAAAAGAAAGCACAGAAAGGCCTTTAGAAAGGCAAGGCAAAATAAAACACTACGATCGAAAGGCGTACGCCTCCTGCCTGGGACCCTCCGATCCTACTCCAGGTCGTCAGCCAACTCGTAGTTGTATCCACCCTCGGGGTAGTAGTAGCGATCGTCGGCGGGGGAAACTGTATCCGGGGCTCCGTCCTCTGGTCATGACAAACTGATATGGGGAGAAAAGGAAAACAAAGCAACCGTGAGTACTCAGAAGTACTCAGCAAGCAAGGATCTACACTACATATGCAACATTTTCAAAGAGAGGCTGTATATGTGGACTGGGCTGCAGAAATGTCAGAGTAGAGAGGAAAGCCTAGTCCTATCGAAGACTTGCATCTTCAGCGGTCTTGCAACAATAGAAGAGAGTAGAACAGTACAATATAATGTAGCAGTATCATTAAGTCTCAACCTCACCCAGAGATCCTTTCTCGACTCCCTACGAGAAAGCAATCCCAGAGCCATATAGTCATCAACCTCGTCCTGAGATCCCTTCTCGACTCCCTGCGAGAAGCAATCCCAGAGCCATAGTATCCAAGTATCCAGTTCTAATTGTATCAATCAGGATACAACTCCGAGTGTCCGTTACCGAGGATCCGGCTATGCATAGTTTAGTTCTTCCCTGCAGGGGTGCACCAACTTACCCACCACGCTCGCTTAACTCCGGCCGAACACACTTTTCCGGGTTATGCCCGACCTCGGCCAAACGACACACCGCAGCCCTACCTAGAGCTCAGTAGAGAGGTCCCCACCGGTCTACATCCTAAGCACTCAGGGGTCTTGGGCCATCGCCCTGTGCACTCCGGGTCGTTGCGAGCAGGGTGGATACCAGCGCCAACGGCACGATCCGACCCGGCCGCAATGCTGAACTGGACGTCTGACAAAGCTTTCGGCTGATACCACGATGCAGAGTACCCATATTTATTCCCGCGCGATGGTTAGTGCTATCGGGCCAGAGGCCCACTCGAATCAAATATCCAAACCGCTAGTACCTTGGGCTTGCGGTAACGAGCAGAGACTCACGAAAGATGTGACCCCGTCGCCCCGTCTCGAGGACTTGCGGCAAGGGCCAAGAATGCCCGGCCACGCCTCGTATTCTCACTCGGGCACCACATAGGCAACCCGCCTTCACATCACACGCGGGTACCCCTCAGGGTCGACCCGCCTTTCCAAGTAACAATAGTTCAGTCCAAGTATCCGTGTGTCCATAACATCAGGGTAATCCGAGGTGTCACCCTCGTTGGATTCCTACACGATGTATCCGTCAAGGTGAACTCGGAGGAATCACCCTCGCTGGGTTCACACTTGAGGTGTTGTACGATGGCGTCGTTATCGGAAGTGGTGAAGGAGGAATCACCCTCGATGACCATGACCGAATAGCTACTCTACAGAGTTAACATCAGAAGTGCTACAAGAGGTTTCACCCTCGGCACTCGATAGTAACGCTGCAGTGTCGTTACAACTAAGGGGTGGTGATGTGCGGTGTCGGGGCCTGGTCTTCAATCCCGTTGATCGGGTCTTCAGATAATCCAGCGAGGCAATCGGGATAAGTGGGGTCACTGATAGGTCTCTACCCAGCCTATACTAAGCAGTTTAGGATATGCAGGTAATTATCAACAGCAGGTTACAGTAAACAGGCTATGCATCAGAATAGGTAAAGCAGTAGCAGCAGCAATTCTAATGCAAGCATGAGAAAATAGAATGGGCGATATCGGGATGATCAAAGGGGGGGCTTGCCTGGTTGCTCGGCGGCAAGGGCAAGGTCGTCAATGGTGTCTTCGGTCTCCGGAGCTGCGGCGGTACCGGGAACTGAGTCAGGGTCTAACGAGAGAAAAGAGGGGGAGGAAACAGTAAATACTAAGCAAACAAGTGCATGATATGTCAATAAGCAGAGCTAGCGGTGTTCTATCGTAGTGCTAGGTAATCCCGGCGAAGGGGAAAAACGTCCGGGAAAGTATTCCCAGTGTCCGACATTTCAGACAGACGAAAAGAGGGGAATGGTTGCATGTTCGGATAGTTAGGGACGTGTGGCGGACGAACGAACCGCGCATTCGGATTCGTCTCATTGTTCTGAGCAATTTTCATGTACAAATTATTTTCATCGGAGTTACGGATTAAAAGATATGATTTTCTAAAGTTTTTATTGATTTTCTGGAATTATTTTTATTATGTAAAATCGGCTGAAAATGAATTGTGACGTCATCATGATGTCAGCAGTGCGTCAGCGGTGAACAGACCAGTTGACTGGTCAACGGGGCCCACGCGGGGCCCACTGGCAGTGACTGGGCGTTGCCCAGTCAGCATTTGACTGGGTCAACGGGACCCAGGGGCCCAGTGGTCAGTGGCAGAGAGGCGGGGCCCACCGGGGCCAGGTCAGCGCCAGCCGTCGGAGCTCTCCGGCGAGCCTGAACGACGGTGTCTACTCCGGCGAGCTCGGGATCGAGCTATGGTGCACGGTTTTGGGAGATTCTTCTTGCGTTCGAAAGCTGAGCCTGAGCCGCGTCGAGCGGTGCTACTGGCCGGAGCTGGGGTGGTCTGAAATGAGCGGCACGACCACATCGGCGGCGACGGTGTTCGGGTGGAGCTCGGGATTGTTGCTACGGCGTGTGGGCGAGCAAACGGAGCAGTCAGGGGGACTCTACGCGCGAGGGTGAGCAAAATGGGCACAGGCACGAGGCCCAATGGTCGCCATGGCTACGCCGGCGACGAGCTCGCGCGGTGGCGGGATCGGGCACAACGGGGACGGTGGCTAGGGTTCGACCGAGAGGGAGAGAGGAGAGGGGAGAGGTAGGGGTGCTCACAGGGAGCCTGCTGGTGTGCGTAATGGGCTCGGGGAAGGCTTGTGGTTGCCGGAATCGGCGACGTCATGCGGCGGCGATCTGAGGAGGAAGAAGGCTCGAGGAGGCGCCGCAGTGGCCCTCGTCTTCGGTTCGTCGGCGTAGTCGAAGGAGGGGACGACGGTGAGCATGTTGGACACGTCGAGGAGGTGAACGGGGCACGGTGGTCGCGAGCTTCACGGTGCCGCGGTCATGGCGGCGCTCGGGTGAGGTGGGGAACGAGGGAGGAAGGGGGGGAATGGTGGCTAGGGTTCGCCAGGGAGAGCGGGGAGCTGCTCTTATCCCCAGCGCCGGCGCGGGCGCGCTGTCGACCGCACAGAGGGGGGGGCCTGGCTTGCGCGCGCGAGGTGCTCGACAGCGAGGCGCGCGATGAGCAGTGAGGTAGGGGATGGCGCGGGGTGGGTCGGGCCGGCATTGTAGATGGTAGGCCTAAGTGCACAGTAGGGTCTTTAGGCCTTTTCCCTTTTCTCTTTTTCTGTTTCTTTTCTTTTCTGTTTGCAAAATGTTTGAGTACCAAATGAATTTTGTTCAAAGTGTGACCTAGTCCATAATTAGCAGTACAATGTACCCTACCACCAAAAACTAGTTTGGGTAAATCATCATTTCATATTTGACTTAGATTAATTAAAAGGTTATTAAATATTATTCTCAGCCACTGTTAGAGGAGGTTTGGGTTACCTAATTAATTTATTAAATGTTGGTTACAATTTTAGAACTGTCTCTGTAATATTTGTTATTTATTGAACATTTTAGTTTCTATGTTGAACAACTTTTATTTTCCACTTTTAGTTTGAATTTCCATTTGAATTTGAATTGAAAAGAGATATGACACTAATGATGATTAAGCACTGTTGATCATGATGACCTGGCATAATCAAAAGGGGATTACTGCAGTTAACCACTGGGGGTGTTACAAATCTCCTCCACTAATAAGAATTCTCGTCCCGAGAATTAAGAGGTAGAAGGGAAAAATCGGGGTATTCTTGGAAGTTCTCCTGAAGGAACGTTCGGAAAATCCCGAACGACTGGAACGTTTTCGATCCCCTCAAGCGGAGAAGCGTTCAACGCATTCACGGTGTATATTTTGGAGTTATCTGGGCACGGTAATTCACTAGCCCGGATGACTAACGGAGTATGCATTTCCTCATAATGAAGGTCATGCTTGAATGCAAATTTTTCAGAGATGAATGAATGTGATACTGCTGAATTAAATAAAACAGAAGCAGGTAATGAGTTAACGAGAAGGGTACCCATTTCAGTGGCAGGTTGATCTTGGACTTGTTTAATATCAATGTTGTAAGCGTGACCATGACCATATGTTTTTCGCTTCTGTGTTGAGCCCGAAGATGAGCCAACATCACGATAGCGCTTCCGCGACTCCTTATGCTTCATTTGAGCAGTCTCAAGCAGAATAGACTTGTTCACAAGAGTAGAAAAGTCATTGAAGTCTTGAGCAGCAAGTGCAAGCTCGATGTCTGGGTGGAGTCCATTGCGGAACTTCTCTTGTCTACGGGCATCCGTGGCGATGTCTTCTTCAGCATAGCGGGACAGGTCAAGGAATTCCCGCTGATAAGCTTTGACAGTCTTATTGCCCTGAGTGAGGTTGCGGAACTGGGTTTTCATCCGGTCCATAATTCCTTGAGGAATATATCGGGCACGGAAAGCAGCCTGGAACTCAGGCCAAGTAATGGCTGTTCCAGCAGGCAGTGTACGTTTGTGGGTGTCCCACCATTGAGCAGCGGGACCCTTTAAGAAAAAGAACGCGAAGGCGACAAAGTTGGCAGGGGAGACATTTGTAGACTCCATCTCGTGAGTGATATCGCGAATCCAGTCATCAGCATCCAGTGGCTTCTCAGAGTTGCAGAACTGAGTGGGGTTCAGACGCATAAATTCTGGCAGAGTTATTGAAGGAGGGTTCTGGTTCTGGTTGTTCAAATGTGGGAACTGAGCCATAATCCCAGTCATGAACTGGTGGTTGAGCTCGAATTGTTGCATCATCGCTTCCATATAGTCTGGCGGTGGTGGGCGTTCAGGGGCACGACCACGACCACCTGGTCTAACCATCCTGCTAAGTTTCAATAGGGGTAGTTCAGTAAAAGCGGTTGCGGGTGTTTAGCGACAAGCATGATGTAACACGACAATAATTAAGCAGTGTACTAGATACTAAACAGTAGTCAATTAAGACATACAGATCCATACACAGAGTCGGGTACATGCGAATAGCATAACGACGCAAATTCAAAAACTAGACATGATAGGCGGCGCGCAGGCACGCGGTAAGGAAGTACACCACGAGATATAGCAAAGGCTACATCAACGTCGGGATCCACTGAAATGGGGTAGCTGCACATGCGGACGACGAGTGTTCGTCGCGGAAGGATCCTATGCTCCATGTGCACTCTGATGCAGAACCCAGTCTCGAGCTGTAAGAAGAGGTCCACGTGGAGGTGCGTGACCTCCCACAGCAGGCCAATCAATACCAGCATACATCTGAGTCCTGCTCGGATAAAGGATGTGCTCCGGATGTATCCCTGCACGAACAGCGGGTAGCAACTGCGTCATGGCATCGTAGAGACGTGCTCGAGTGGCAACCAACTCGACGGCAAGAGCCCGAACAGTGCGATCCAGAGCCTGAGTGCACTGAATCAGAATGCGCGGGTCGTAGCGACGAGGCTCGTACGGGGCACAGATAGCTGTGTAGTATCCAGTAGTATCTCCAATAGGGGCATACGGAATGTATCGGAACTCAGAGGCATCCAAGCTATCACTGAACTCTCCTCGGAGACATGCGACAGCAGAGTAGGCGGCATCATGTACTGCCATCTCAATCGTCACGCCGATGCCGTGGAAAAGGTGCAGCTCAGTGTCTGAGTCATCGCGCTGATCATAGATACGAACATCAGCATGGTACTGCTCCTGGTTGAACTCACGGTAATCCTCGTAGACCATGTACTCGGGGTACCAGCGGTAGCCCAGCCTGGTCAGGAGGGCGATCAGGATAGCTGGAAAACCAGGGGCACCACGAGCCCAAGTGCGAAGCACAAGCTGCGTCGTAGGGCGTGGTGGAAATAAACGATCCATCTGAAACAGAGGAAATTCAGGATTGTCAAATGACAATGAGAAGTATAATACAACTCAGAGAGAAAGGTTAAACAAAACAATGGAAAGGAAAATGATTATCAGACTAATCAGATCAATGGTAAGGAATTAAGCACAGATATCCAACTCTCTGGGTAGGTGAGATTTATGAGATCCTAAGTGTTGGCATTAGTAAAATTTTAACCCGAATAGAAGAGAGGTCAGAGTCCTAGAGTAAAGATCGAGGAGTAAAAGATCCTAATACCACCCAATTGGCGAAGTGGGCCCGTAAGTGAAAGGATCGAGATGGACCTAGAGGGGGGGGTGAATAGGTACAATTACAAATTTTAATTGTTACTTAGCAATTTTAGGCGATAAAGCGGGATATGAGATTGAGCCTAACAAATGCAAAGGTGATTCTAGTGCTAAGCAAAGGGAGTAAATACAAACAAGTATTTAGATAGGCAAGCACAATATAATGCAAGTACAGACAAAGAGACAAATAACCACAAGTAGGGAGTTAGGGTTAGGAATAACCGCAACTCCGAGAGACGAGGATGTATGCCGATGTTCACTTCCTTGGAGGGAAGCTACGTCACCGTTAGAGAGGTGGATGTTACCACGAAGGCACACCAATGCCACGAAGGCTCACCCTATTCTCCCCTTGAGATATCACCACGAAGGTGATTCCCAACCACTAGTGGTAGACCTTGGGGTGGTCTCCAAACCCTCACAAACTTTCCGGGGGAAATCACAATGAACGATTCCTCACCGAAGAACTCCTACCGCCTAGGAGTCTCCAACCTCCAAGAGTAATAAGAACGATGGGGAAAAGCTCAAGACTTGCTCAAATCACAAATTCCTTTGGTCAAGAGAAGGGGAAGGAGTGGATCTATCACTTGATTGGAGAAACTCTCACAAACTCCCACAAATCGCTCCGGGATCTTGGATTTGGTGTATGTGGATGAGAGAGAGAGTGAAGAGTGTTCGTGGGTTAGCTCTAAGTGAATGGTCAACCCTCTCACGGGGTGGGAGAGAGTTATTTATACTACCACCCCATAAGTGGCCGTTGGAGCCACTTAAACTGCGCAGGTGTCGGACGTCCGACAGTTACCGGACGTTCGGTGTCTCACAAGACACCGGTCGTCCGACGCATCACCGGTCGTCTGACAATGCAAAGGTGAACGAATATGTGGTAGTCCATTGGTGATGTGGTGATATCCATCGGATATCCGGAACGTGCCAGTCATCCGATGCCTCAAGAGACACCGGACGTCCGACAGGGACCGGACGTCCGACATTTTGGCTCTGGTAGGAACTGATCGGATTTCAAGTAAGGACCGGAAATCCGATGTTTTGGCTCTGTACGTGATGCACCGGATTTCCGGTGAGTACCGGACGACCGGACGGTAATGAGTGACCGGACGTCCGACAGGTACCGGACGTCCGAGATAACAGAGACAAAAAGACTGATGTGAGTGTAGAGAAAAACCATGGATATTTGAGCAAGTCCTTCAAGAGACCCAATGTTCCCCTCTTAATAGTGCGGGATCCCTATACTCAAGATCAAACATAAAAGGCCTAAGCTAGTTGTCTTGTTCCTTCGTTCTTGAGCAATATATATAAGTCCGTAGTCGTGATCCACACACGGTCCTGTGGGGACTAATCCTGAGATATACTTGACAAACAATATTAGTCCCCTATGTGCATATTGTCATCAACATCAAAATACGATTAAGGGCATGATTGCACTTTCAGTAAGCCACACAGCCAAGTTAGTAAAACAGTTTTTGGTCACTAGACTCAACTTCGGCCAAGGAGTTGGAAAGGGGGGATCCTACAGGCAGTCGGCTTTGATACCAACTTGTGACGCCCTGGCTCAATCATGCACTAATCATACACGCAAATGCACACGATCAAGCCTAAGGACTCATGGGAAGATATCACAACACAACCCTAAAACATAAATAAAGTCATGCAAGCTTTATATTACAAGCCAGGGGCCTCGACGGCTCGAATAAATAAGCCTGCGAACAAGCGTCAGCGGAAGCATCAGATATCTGAGTACAGATATAAAAGAAAGCACAGAAAGGCCTTTAGAAAGGCAGGGCAAAATAAAACACTATGATCGAAAGGCGTAGGCCCCCTGCCTGGGACCCTCCAATCCTACTCCAGGTCGTCAGCCAACTCGTAGTAGTATCCACCCTCGGGGTAGTTGTAGCGATCGTCGGCGGGGGCAACTGTATCTGGGGCTCCGTCCTCTGGTCACGACAAACTGATATGGGAAGAAAAGGAAAACAAAGCAACCGTGAGTACTCAGAAGTACTCAGCAAGCAAGGATCTACACTACATATGCAACATTTTCAAAGAGAGGCTGTATATGTGGACTGGGCTGCACAAATGTCAGAGTAGAGAGGAAAGCCTAGTCCTATCGAAGACTAGCATCTTCAGCGGTCTTGCAGCAATAGAAGAGAGTAGAATAGTACAATATAATGTAGCAGTATCATTAAGTCTCAACCTCACCCAGAGATCCTTTCTCGACTCCCTGCGAGAAAGCAATCCCAGAGCCATACAGTCATCAACCTCGTCCTAAGATCCCTTCTCGACTCCCTGCGAGAAGCAATCCTAGAGCCATAGTATCCAAGTATACAGTTCTAATTGTATCAATCAGGATACAACTCCGAGTGTTCGTTACCGAGGATCCGGCTATGCATAGTTTAGTTCTTCCCTGCAGGGGTGCACCAACTTACCCACCACGCTCGCTTAACTCCGGACGGACACACTTTTCTGGGTTATGCTCGACCTCGGCCAAACGACACACCGCAGCCCTACCTAGAGCTCAGCAGAGAGGTCCCCGCCGGTCTACATCCTAAGCACTTAGGGGTCTTGGGCCATCGCCCTGTGCACTCCGGGTCGTTGCGAGCAGGGTGGATACCAGCGCCAACGGCACGATCCGACCCGGCCGCAATGCTGAACTGGACGTCTGACAAAGCTTTCGGCTGATACCACGATGCAGAGTACCCATATTTATTCCCGCGTGATGGTTAGTGCTATCGGGCCAGAGGCCCACTCGAATCAAATATCCAAACCGCTAGTACCTTGGGCTTGCGGTAATGAGCAGAGACTCACGAAAGATGTGACCCCGTCGCCCCGTCTCGAGGACTTGCGGCAAGGGCCAAGAATGCCCGGCCACGCCTCGTATTCTCACTCGGGCACCACACAGGCAACCCGCCTTCACATCACACGCGGGTACCCCTCAGGGTCGACCCGCCTTTCCAAGTAACACTAGTTCAGTCCAAGTATCCGTGTGTCCATAACATCAGGGTAATCCGAGGTGTCACCCTCGTTGGATTCCTACACGATGTATCCGTCAAGGTGAACTCGGAGGAATCACCCTCGCTGGGTTCACACTTGAGGTGTTGTACGACGGCGTCGTTATCGGAAGTGGTGAAGGAGAAATCACCCTCGATGACTATGACCGAATAGCTACTCTACAGAGTTAACATCAGAAGTGCTACAAGAGGTTTCACCCTCGGTACTCGATAGTAACACTGCAGTGTCGTTACAACTAAGGGGTGGTGATGTGCGGTGTCGGGGCCTGGTCTTCAATCCCGTTGATCGGGTCTTCGGATAATCCAGTGAGGCAATCGGGATAAGTGGGGTCACTGATAGGTCTCTACCCAGCCTATACTAAGCAGTTTAGGATATGCAGGTAATTATCAATAGCAGGTTACAGTAAACAGGCTATGCATCAGAATAGGTAAAGCAGTAGCAGCAGCAATTCTAATGCAAGCATGAGAAAATAGAATGGGCAATATCGGGATGATCAAAGGGGGGGCTTGCCTGTTTGCTCGGCGGCAAGGGCAAGGTCGTCAATGGTGTCTTCGGTCTCCGGAGCTGCGGCGGTACCGGGAACTGCGTCGGGGTCTAACGAGAGAAAAGAGGGGGAGGAAACAGTAAATACTAAGCAAACAAGTGCATGACATGTCAATAAGCAGAGCTAGCGGTGTTCTATTGTAGTGCTAGGTAATCCCGGCGAAGGGGAAAAATGTCCGGGAAATTATTCCCAGTGTCCGGCATTTTGGACAGACGAAAAGAGGGGAAGGGTTGCATGTTCGGATAGTTAGGGACGTGTGGCGGACGAACGGACCGCGTGTTCGGATTTGTCTCATCGTTCTGAGCAATTTTCATGTACAAATTATTTTCATCGGAGTTACGGATTAAAAGATATGATTTTCTAGAGTTTTTATTGATTTTCTGGAATTATTTTTATTATTTAAAATCGGCTGAAAATGAATTGTGACGTCATCATGATGTCAGCACTGCGTCAGCGGTCAACAGACCAGTTGACTGGTCAATGGGGCCCACGTGAGGCCCACTGGCAGTGACTGGGCGTTGCCCAGTCAGCATTTGACTGGGTCAACGGGACCCAGGGGCCCAGTGGTCAGTGGCAGAGAGGCGGGGCCCATCGGGGCCAGGTCAGCGCCGGCCGCCGGAGCTCTCCGGTGAGCCCGAACGACGGCGTCTACTCCGGCGAGCTCAGGATCGAGCTATGGTGCACGGTTTTGGGGGATTCTTCTTGCGTTCGAAAGCTGAGCCTGAGCCGCGTCGAGCGGTGCTACTGGCCGGAGCTGGGGTGGTCTGAAATGAGCGGCATGACCACATCGGCGGCGACGATGTTCGGGTGGAGCTCGGAATTGTTGCTATGGAGTGGGGGCGAGCAAACGGAGCAGTCAGGGGGACTCTACGCGCGAGGGTGAGCAAAACGGGCACAGGCACGAGGCCCAATGGTCGCCGTGGCTACGCCGGTGACGAGCTCGCGCGGTGGCGGGATCGGGCACAACGAGGACGGCGGCTAGGGTTCGACCGAGAGGGAGAGAGGAGAGGTGAGAGGTAGGGGTGCTCACAGGGAGCCTGCAGGTGTGCGTAATGGGCTCGGGGAAGGCTTGTGGTTGCCGGAATCGGCGACGTCGTGCGGCGGTGATCCGAGGAGGAAGAAGGCTCGTGGAGGCGCTATGGTGGCCCTCGTCTTCGGTTCGTCGGTGTAGTCGAAGGAGGGGACGAGGGCGAGCACGTTGGACACGTCGGGGAGGTAAACAGGGCACGGTGGTCGCGAGCTTCACGGTGCCGCGGTCATGGCGGCACTCGGGCGAGGTGGGGAACGAGGGAGAAAGGGGGGGAATGGTGGCTAGGGTTCGCCAGGGAGAGCGGGGAGGTGCTCTTATCCCCAGCGCCGGCGCCGGCGCGCTGTCGACCGCACAGAGGTGGGGGCCTGGCTCGCGCGTGCGAGGTGCTCGACAGCGAGGCGCGCGATGAGCAGTGAGGTAGGGGATGGCGCGGGGTGGGTCGGGCCGGCACTGTAGATGGTAGGCCTAAGTGCACAGTAGGGTCTTTAGGCCTTTTCCCTTTTCTCCTTTTCTGTTTCTTTTCTTTTCTGTTTGCAAAATGTTTGAGTACCAAATGAATTTTGTTCAAAGTGTGACCTAGTCCATAATTAGCAGTACATTGTACCCTACCACCAAAAACTAGTTTGGGTAAATCATCATTTCATATTTGACTTAGATTAATTAAAAGGTTATTAAATATTATTCTCAGCCACTGTTAGAGGAGGTTTGGGTTACCTAATTATTTATTAAATGTTGGTTACAATTTTAGAACTCTCTGTAATATTTGTTATTTATTGAACATTTTAGTTTCTATGTTGAACAACTTTTATTTTCCACTTTTAGTTTGAATTTCCATTTGAATTTGAATTGAAAAGAGATATGAAACTAATGATGATTAAGCACTGTTGATCATGATGACCTGGCATAATCAAAAGGGGATTACTGTAGTTAACCACTTGGGGTGTTACACCTGATAATCCGCAAGTGCAATGAATCATCATAGCAATTTCCAAAGATGAAAGTGATAAGTATGGAGTGTCGAACCCACAAGGAGCTAAAGGTAAGATCAATATTCTCTAAAGTCCTATCTGCCACCGATACAACTCTACATACACCGAGTGTTTGCTTTCATCTAGAAACGAGAAATAAAACCACGTTGTGGGTATAAAGAGGATATGTTTGCATGATATCGGAGAGCTAAAATATAAAAATAGGTGTTGTTAACATAAATTTAGAATATATTATAATATATTACAAATAGCGAGTGTGGAATAATGATGGAACGGTGTGCGGAATTGTCCTAGGCAATTGTTAACAAGATCGGTAATCATTATTGCAATTTTATATGAGGGAGAGGCATAAGCTAACATACTTTCTCTACTTGGATCATATGCACTTATGATTGGAACTCTAGCAAGCATCCGCAACTACTAAAGATCATTAAGGTAAAACCCAACCATAGCATTAAAGTATCAAGTCCTCTTTACTCCCATATGCAAACAACCCCCTTACCTGGGTTTAAGCTTCTGTCACTCTAGCAACCCACTATAAGCGAATCATGAACATATTGCAAACCCTACAGCAGGAATCCCTCACGTGTACGCGGCACGGAGGGCACCATAGGGCAGCACCAAAATAAAACATACAACTCAAACCAATCTATATCATCAATCAACCCAAAAGACAAAAGAAATCTACTCGAAACATCATAGGATGGCAACACATCATTGGATCATAATATGTGGCATAAAGCACCATGTTCAAGTAGGGGATTACAGCGGGGTGCAGGAGAGTGGACCGCTTAAATGAGATGAGGAAGGTGATGAAGAAGGTGATGTTGATGAAGACGATCACCGCGGTGATGGTTCCCCCGGCGGCACTCCGGCGCCACCGAGAGAGAGGGGGAGAGAATCTCCCCCTCGTGCTTCCTCCTCCATGGCCTCCCCCTAGATGGGGAGAGGTTCTCCCTCTGGTCCTTGGCCTCCATGGTGATGATGGCCCCCTCCGGCTTTTTCCTCCATGGCCTCCGGTGATGATGGCCCCCTCCGGTAGGGTGCCGGAGAGGGCCTAGGTTGATTTTTCGTGGCTACAGAGGCTTGCGGCGATGGAAATTCCGATCTAGGGTTCTTTTCGGAGGTTTGCATATTTATAAGAATTTTTCGCATCGGTCTCACGTCAAGGGGGTGCCCGAGGGGCCCACAAGTCGGGAGCACCCTCCCTGGGGGGTAGGGCGCACGCCCTAGGCTTGTGGCCTCCTCGGTCACTTCCTAGCCCAGCTCCGGTGCTTCGGGAGTCTCTTTTGGTCCATAAAAAATCACCGTAAATTTTCAGCCCATTCCGAGAACTTTCATTTCTGCACAAAAAATGACACCACGGTAGTTCTGCTGAAAACAGCGTCAGTCCGGGTTAGTTCTAATCAAATCATACCAAAACCATATAAAATTGTTGTAAACATGGCATGAATACTTCATAAATTATAGATACGTTGGAGACGTATCATCATCCCCAAGCTTAATTCTTGCTCGTCCTCGAGTAGGTAAACGATAAAAGAAATAATTTACGAAGTGTGAATGCTAGCATAGTGCATAAATTTAATCAAAGATAGTTCCAAACACTTTTTCTAGCATCATTATATATCATAAACAGTAGCTCATCTCATAAAACTTCTCATGATCAAGTAACAAGCTATTCACATGTTAAAGTATAGACCATGAAGTTTCTTGAAAACTAACAACTATGTTCTCAGTCACCAAACAATTGCAATTCATCTTACTTTCAGGAAGGGTCTGTGTAAGAGCTTTGATTTAGCAAATTCCACATATTCAACTATCATATAGTCTTCCATGATTGCTAACACTCAAAGCATATTTTTAGAACAAATAGCATCCGTCGAACACAGAGAAAGATATGGGCTTAATGTTTCGCCTCCCAATTTTTTTACCATATAGATAATTGTCAACAATAATAATTCATGATCAAATATATTTGAATGGCCATATATGCTTGGATCTTTCCCCACCACATGATGCTTGCCAGCTAAGGAATAATTGAGGTGGAAATAAGAAGGAATATTATTGACTCTTGCATAAAAGTAAAAGATAGGCCCTTCACAGAGGGAAGCAGAGGTTGTCATGCGCCTTTTAATTTTGGATATGCGAACCCTTAATGCAAAGGAACATTATGTTGTATTGCCCTTTGTGATAGCAACCTTTATTATGCAGTCCACCGCTTTTATTTCTTTACCATCACAAGTTTGTACAACGCTTATTTTCCCTTACAATAAAAGATCATACATATTTAGGAGCAATTTTTATTGCTTTTTGCACCAATGACAACTTACTTGAAGGATCTTATCAATCCATAGGTAGATATGGTGGACACTCATGGCAAGAATGGGGTTTAAGGGTTTTTGGATGCACAAGTAGTATCTCTACTTAGTACAAATTTTTGGCTAGCAAAAGATCCTAAGCAAGCACCACATGTTGGAGGATCCATAACAATATAACTTCTATACAAATATACCCAAACATAACTCATTACGTTGTCTTCCTTGTCCAACTTCAACTAATTTGCTCAAGTTTGAAAATAATTAATGGGGCTCACAATCATAGAAGATGTCCAAGATAGTATATTTATATGTGAAATCTCTCTTCCTTCAATATTCTTTCATGAATTGTTCAAGTGACCAATGTTGAGTTTGCTAACTTTCAATGAATTTTACCACATATACTTCTTATATGTGAATTCATTACTCCCCATGGGATAAGCATATGACATATATAATTTCAGATTTATGATATTCAATTCATTCAACCATTTACTCATAGGATATAAGTGAAGCACAAGAGTAAATGACAAAACTACTCCAAAAAGATATAAGTGAAGATTAATGCATGGTCAAATAGTTAAATAGCCATGTGAGGATTCTCTCTCATTCAAGATTTCAGATCCAATGATTTTATTCAAACAACTAGTAAAATGAAAATACGCTCCAAGAAAAACACATATCATGTGACGAATAAAAATATAGCTCTGAGTAAGGTATACTGATAGTTTCGAAGACGAAAGAGGGGATGCCTTCCGAGGCATCCCCAAGCTTAGTTGCTTGGGTCTTTCTTGAATATTACCTTGGGGTGCCTTGGGCATCCCCAAGCTTACGTTCTTGCCACTCTTCATTCTTCTCATATCGATATCTCACCCAAAACTTGAAAACTTTAATCACACAAAACTTAACGGAACTTCGTGAGATGGATTAGTATGATAAAACAAATCATTCACTTGGGTACTGTAAAAGACAAGATTCATAATTGCTTCCACATAGTACTCTATAATTTCCACAATTTATATTAAGCAATATAAGCCATAGAAACTAGAAAACAAGCAAACTATGCATCGAAAACAGAATCTGTGAAATACCGACGCAGTCTCAAGCGATCAACAGCACCCATGTCGCTCCCACCCACCCCACCTCGAAACCCATTCCCACCGGCGATCTCCACCCATAGCCACTAATTTGGTGTTCTGCTCCAATCAATCTCTCCGGCGTTTCTTGATCTATGTTTCTATACCCATTTCGATGGGTTCCTCCTCTGGATCTACCCTTGGCTTGGATTTCTCCAAGGGTAGGGTTTTTGCCGAAGAGATCTATAATGTTTCTGGTCTTACAATTCATCCTATGGATAATATGGGATCCTTCACCTTGGTGGCATCTTTTAGCAGGCATGATTTTAGGCTCAATGCAGATTTTGTAGCCCCAACACTTGAGTCTGCGTTGGGTGGTTCTGCTATTGATCTCTTGGTTTCGGCCATTAGTGACAAGGTATTCACTTTTAATGTGTCCTGTAAGGAGGTTGGATTCCATATTGTTGATTTGCTTTCCTTCTCTTGCCCGCAATTTAAATGTTATTTCCATCTCTAGGGAAATGGGGGTCCTAATTGGGTTCATAAGTTCAAAATTTGGAAGAAGGAATGTGATGCTGAATGGATTTTGGTTAGTCCGACTAAACGGAGGGCTGCTTTGGGTTTATTGGCTATGCATAATCCCCCAGTCAAATCTTCAATCAAGTCAGCCTCTTTGGCATGTAAGAAAATCTCATTTGCAGTGTTTCAAAACTATAGTGTTTGCAAGGGTTATAGATATTCTGCTACTGCTGATTGCATTGAGACCACTGAGACGGCTAGTTATGATATTCCGGCGAACGAGAGGGTTGTTATCTGTCCCTCATCGCCGGTAGAATTGATGTGGACGGTGGCCTCGCCGCCGATCACCTTTGGCACTATTAGTTCTTCGGTTCTTAGATCACGCCGTGATCCACGGTCGCCGCAAACTTTAATTGCGGTTTCATCGGGATCTCCATCTAGCGGTGACGGTGTCCTGGACTAGGGGGTACTTATCACGTCGTCTCCCGACCAGGTGTCCTCGGCAAAACGTACTCGGATATTGCTTTATATGCATCAGTTTCGAATTGTGTCTTCGGTCAATAGTTGGGTTGCTCGGCTCCTGTGCTTGCCTCCTATGTTCCGCAGTGTTCGACTAGGTGTGCAAAGGGAGAACCATTGTGATTGTGCTTCCAGCTCGCATGGTTAAGCGCCTCAGTGGAGAAAGCCGAAAACGGACTGTCACAATAAGCGTAAACTGGTCAGCGATCCGATGACTGTGTTAAACTATAAGATCAATGGAGGTCACCCCGTGTTAAACGATGGGCCGTTCATAACATTGGCCGAAGTGTTAACGGCTTGACCTCGACTGTCGCTGAACACTAACCGGGGGCTAGTAACTGGCCTCCCAACTTTAAGCTCCTATGATTAAGTGAAAGTATAAAGCCTGCATATCTGATTGCTTCGTTTCCGCTAACACAACCGCCTCCGGGCACCGAGACGTCGGCTAGGGGTTGTCTTGTGTAACACCCCCAGTGGTTAACTACAGTAATCCCCTTTTGATTATGCCATGTCATCATGATTATCAGTGCCTAATCATCATTTGCATCAGATTGTGTTTCAACTCCTAACTCAAATTCAATTTTAAATGAAAGTGGAAAATAAAAGTTGTCTGGCATAGAAACTAAAATGTTCAGTAAATAACAAATATTACAGAGACTATTCTAAAATTGTAACCAACAATTAATAAATTATTTAAGTGGCTCTAACATTATCAAAACAGCAAGGTTTAATACATTTTATTTAATATAAAATTTGTGTGGACTCCATTTGTCTCCAAACCAATTTTTGGCAGTAGCATATAATGCATAACATTTAATGGTACAAATCACCTATTTTGCTAAAGTCAATTGGTGGCCTAACTAATTGCAAAACAGAAAAATAAGAATAAATAAAAGAAAAAGAAAAAGAAAGGAAAAACAGAACCCCCCTCCACCCTCCTGGGCCGTGGCCCAGCTGGCCACCAGGCCACCACCCAGGCCGGCCCACCCCTGGCCTATAACCCCCCCAGCCAGAAAACCCTAGCCCACCCGATTCCCCACTCCCCCCTCGATCTCTCTCCCCTCCCCTCGATCTCCCTCGCCGCTCCTCTGCCCGATCCCGATCTGGATCGGGAGGGGGCTGCCCCGACGTCGCCGCCACCCGACGCCGGCGCCCTCTACACCGCCACCCGTCGCTCGCTACCTCGTCTCCCCCTCAATGGCCCACCACGAGCCTCGCCGCTTGATCCCCTGCCGCCGCCGGTGAGGACCTAGTCCTCCTCCTTTTCCCCTCTCGTGGCCACCGGCGCACGCGCCGTCCCGCTCACCTGCTCGGCGCCCGTGGTCGTCGCGGCCTCGTCGCGCCGCTCCGCCACCGCACCACACCCTCTTCGCGCCCATCACCGCCGCCCCGTGTCGTCCCGCACTCCGCCCGCGGTCGCCGCACGCACCACGCAATACGACCGCGCCCGATGCGTGCCTGCTCGCACGCCCATGGCCGCTTTCGCCCCGGCTGCTTCTCTGCTTTCCCCCTCGCCTACGCCCGCATCGGCCTCCGCCCGACCGCGCTCACTCCGCCCAGCGCACGCTCGCCTAGCCCCGCTCGCTCCCTCGCTAATGCTCTGCTGCCGCTTCCGCTAGCCTCCCGCACCGCCCGCTGCTCGCCTGCTGGGCGCCGTGGCTGCCGGCGCACTCCGGCGCCCGTGCTCCTCGTCGCCAGCTCCAACCGGCCGCGCCCGCCCGGCGGGGCCTCACCGATCCCTCGCCTGTGGCCTCTGCCGTGCCCAGGTCGGGCGCCACGCCCGCACCCAGCGCCCGTACCCGTTAGGCCCCGTGGGCCACAGACAGCTGGGCCCCACCCCCTGTGCCTATGACAGGTGGGCCCAGCCACAGAACGATTAAAAAAAATAAAATAGAAAATGAAAATGAAATAATAAAATTAATAATTAGTTAATTAATTAGTGAATTAATTAATTTAATTAATCCTGCTTAATTAGTCTAATTAACTAGTTCGTTTAATTAAACAGTAATTAATTAGCTAAACCCTAATTAACCTATCAGAGTATGACAGGTGGGACCCACGTGTCAGGTTGACTGCTGACGTCATGCTGACATCAGCATACACTATTTCGGATAATGTTGAATTTAAATAAATAATTAAATTCTAGAAAATCAATAAAACTTTGAAAAATCATATAAAATAATCCGTAGCTCAGATCGAAAAACTTTGTACATGAAAGTTGCTCAGAATTTCGAGATGAATCCGAATACGCGGTCCATTCGTCCATCACATGTCCCTAACTATCCGAACATGGAACCGTTCCCCTCCGATCATCTATCTGACAAATGTCCGGAACCGGGAAAACATTCCCGGATGGATTCCCCCTTCCTCGGTAACGTGCAACCATACGTTAGGACACACCCGACACTGCTTATTGTCAGGTCGTACAATGTGTTGCTCATGTTTGCTGTGTATTTATACTGTTTCCTCCCCCTCTTCTCTCTCGTTAGACCCCGACGCAGTTCCCGGTACCGACGCAGCTCCGGAGCCCGACGCCACCGTTGACGACCTTGCCCTTGCCGCCGAGCAACCAGGCAAGCACCCCCCCTTTGAGCATACTGATATCGCCTATTCTCTCTCTCTCATGCTTGCATTAGAATTGCTGCTGCTACTGCTTTACCTATTCTGATGCATAGCCTGTTTATTGTAACCTGCTATTGAAACCTTACCTGCTTAACCTAAACTGTTTAGTCTAGGCTGGGTAGAGACCTATCAGTGACCCCCCACTTATCCCGACTGCTGCGCTGGATTATCAGAAGACCCGATCAATGGGATTGAAGATCGGACCCCGGCACCGCACTTCACCCCCTTAGTTGTAATGACACTGCAGCGTTACTGTCGAGTGCCGAGGGTGAAACCTCTTGTAGCACTTTTGATGTTAACTCTGTAGAGTAGCTATTCGGTCGTGGTCATCGAGGGTGATTCCTCCGAGTTCACCTTGACGGATACATCGAGTAGGAATCCAACGAGGGTGATACCTCGGATTCCCCTGATGTTATGGACACACGGATACTTGGACTGTACTTTTGTTACTTGGAAAGGCGGGTCGACCCTGAGGGGTACCCGCATGTGATGTGAAGACGGGTTGCCTGTATGGTGCCCGAGTGATGAATACGAGGCGTGGCCGGGCATTCTTGGCCCTTGCCGCAAGTCCTCGAGATGGGGCGACGGGGTCACATCGATCGTGAGTCTCTGCTCGTTACCGCACCCCCAAGGTACTAACGGTTTGGATATGTGATCTGAGTGGGCCTCTGGCCCGATAGCACTAACCATCACGTGGGCATAGTATGGGCGTTCTGCATCGTAGCATCAGCCGAAAGCTCTGACAGACGTCCAGTTCAGCATTGTGGCACGGTCGGATCGTGTCGGCCTCCCGAGGCGACACTGGTATCCACCCTGTGCGCAACGACCCGGAGGGTGAGGGGCGATGGCCAAGACCCCCTTGCGCTTAGGATGTAGACCGACGGGGACCTCTCTGCTGAGCTGTAGGTAGGGTTGCGGTGTGTCGTTTGGCTGAGGCCGGGCGTGACCCGGAAAAGTGTGTCCGGCCGGAGTTAAGCGAGCGTGGTGGGTAAGTTGGTGCACCCCTGCAGGGAAGAACTAATCTATGCATAGCCGGATCCTCGGTAACGGACACTCGGAGTTGTATCCCGATCGATACAGCTAGAAATGGATACTATGGCTCTGGGATTGCTTCTCGCAGGGAGTCGAGAAGGGATCTCTGGACGAGGTTGATGAATGTATGGCTCTGGGATTACTTTCTCGCAGGGAGTCGAGAAAGGATCTCTGGGTGAGGTTGAGACTTACCGATACTATTGCTTTATACGGTACTAATCTACACTCTTCTAATGCTACAAGACCGCTGAAGATGCTAGTCTTCGATAGGACTAGGCCTTTTCTCTATTCTGGCATTTCTGCAGCCCAGTCCACATATACAGCCTTTCTCCTTTGATAATGTTGCATATGTAGTATAGATCCTTGCTTGCTGAGTACTTCGGATGAGTACTCACGGTTGCTTTACTTTCTCTTTTCCCCATACCCCACCTTGATGATACATCAGACGATGGAGTCCAGGAGTCAGATGTCCCAGCCGGAGCTTACTACCAGGAGGGTCCAGATGGCACGTACTACTGGATCGAGCCAGCCGACCAGGAGTAGGATCAGAGGTTCCCAGGCAGGAGGCCTACGCCTTTCGATCGTAGTGTTTTTCTTTTGCCCCGCCTTCTAAGGGCCTTTCTGTGCTTTCTTTTATATCTGTACTCAGATATCTGATGCTTCCGCTGACACTTGTACGCAAGCTTATGTATTCGAGCCCTCGAGGCCCCTGGCTTGTAATATAAAGCTTGTATGACTTTATTTATGTTTTAGAGTTGTGTTGTGATATCTTCCCGTGAGTCCTTAGGCTTGATCGTGTGCATTTGCGTGTATGATTAGTGCACGATTGAGCCGGGGGCGTCACATCTTGTTACTGTGGAAACACCCTGCATAGCATCTACAGAGGGGTAGAAACCGACGATGGGCCACTTTCAAATGATAAACGGTCGCAACGGAGTCAAAATAAACATATATCATCAGCGTTTGTATTCATTATACAAGCACTACCTTCCATAATTATCGTTGTAAAGCCATAAATATGCATCAATCTGACTTAAGATTTTGGCCAAGCTGGGTTGCCTGGCTCCTGTGCTTACCCATACGTTCCCGATTGTTCGGCTAGGCGGTAAAGGGAGCACCTCTGTGATTGTTACTACCGGGTCATCCGAGTTAGTACCTCAGACTGGGTGAAGCCGAAAGCTAGCCATCTTAAAGGATATAATTGGTTCGCTAAAGACCACATAGTTCGGGAACTTTCCCCAAACTAAAACCTCAATATTTTCCTCCCACATTGATCGGAGGTGAGGTTTCATGATCATGGTCAGCATGACAACCCAAAGAAATGAACTGATAGCGGGACTATTTTCTTTGGAAGATGTTTCTTACATTAAAAAGTAATATAACATATCTCTCCGCGTACCTTTGTTTATAAAACCATATGGCCGGATTGCCATGTTTGCCGTAAATCTTTGCCCTTATAAAGGCTTCATAAAGTAGGACAAACACTCCCCGGCTACTGGCCGAGGAGGTTGAAGCCGATGGTCGGTCAACAAAGTTTTGTACAATGCGGATCCGAGCATTAATGATGTAGAGTAGTTAGATACATAGAATCATTACACATAATTTGTGATTTTACTCCGGATATCGATCCTTAATCCGGCCACCCGTGCCCACATTAAGGTTTGGGGGCTACTGGGCTTCGAGATTATCATTTACAAATATTAAAGGGGCACATCGATCCCCTGATCTGGTGTTGCCACCCGACCAGTGGCTCGGGGGCTACTGCATTGCCTATTCAATGCAGAAAATTGAAAGTGCTAAGTGTTCGACTTGACCGAGCTATGGGCAAACGCGTCTTCGGACAACAATAGGTACCATCTGGGACTTATCTGGCATCAAGCTAATATATTACGGTGACTTCTCAAAGACCCTCTCTAAAGGGCCTGTCCGCCAATCACTATCTCCTCTAATATATTACACCGTGTTTCTATTCCTACGTATGTTGCCGAGCTAGGAGTTGATCCTCAGGCCGATTCCGCGAATCGACCTGAGTCTCAAGGGCTATTGGGATCAGCGGTTTCATGTTTTCCTTCAGGTGCATCTCGGATTTTAGGCCGACACACACCTTGAGGGCTACTAGCTATACATCTCGTCAGCAAATAAATTGCACCAATCGGAAATAAAATTCACAAACAATCAGCCCACGGACGAGGTGGTGCACCACCTTGGAAGCAGTCCGGCATTAAGCTCGGATGCAAGTGGCTAGATCCATATAGGACATTTCCGGCATTAAGCTCGGCTGAACTCCTTCAACTTTTTCGAACCAAGGTGATCTATGACACCTCGGATACAGTCCGGCGTTGGAGCTCGGATATAGTCCGGCGTTGGAGCTCAGATGCAGTCTGACGTTGGAGCTCGGATATAGTCTGGCGTTGGATCTCGGATACAGTCTGGCATTGGAGCTCAGATGCAGTCCGGCGTTGGAGCTCGGCTGCAAAAAGACACCTCGAATGCAGTTCGGCGTTGGAGCTCGGACGCGAGAGGACACCGCCGCACGGGAAACACTTCAAACCCAAGGTGTGGCGTAAAAATAACAAGGCATTGATAAAGGCTAAAAACTTAAAGGGGCTCCTCAGATACCCGACATGTAAACTCTTCGGATTCACTTCGGCGATCCACAAGACCAAAGATGAGAAGATTTGTTGAACCAGTTTTCAAGACCGACGACCAAAGATGAAGAACAGTTCAGAAGAATCGAGGAGCGTCCCCAACTTGAAGACCAGTTCAGGGGGCTACTGACGGTGTCCTAGACTAGGGGGTACTCATCACGTCGTCTCCCGACCAGGTGGATCGGGCCGAGGACCCCCATGGTGGTTCACTATTGGGCCAGTTTGGGCAGCCCATGCCGCATACAAGGAAGACTCCACAAGACTTGGCGCACAAGACGAGGGCTCCTCTAAACCCTAGGCCTCCGGTGAATTATATAAACCGAGGCCAGGCTAGTCAATAGATCATCTCATATTCATTAGAACAATCTTGTGGTAGATACATGTACCCTGTACTACACCCATATGAATACAATCAAAAGCAGGACGTAGGGTATTATCTCTTCGAGAGAGCCCGAACCTGGGTAAAATCTTGTGTCCATGTTACCATCACTCCAAGACGCCTAGCTTAGGACCCCTACTACGAGATATGCCGGATATAGAACCGACAAGCGGGAATAACGGAATTTCAAATCCACCTGTTGGGCCAATATCTGCTACTGGCCCAGGCCCTTTGGGTCATGCAACAAGTGAGAATTCTCCGCCTAGTGTTGAGCCCGTGCAATCAGGCCCACTCTCATTGGGCCCTACTATCAGCCTCACAGGATACCAATAAGGAATTTAATACCATGGTGGATAATATGATAGAAGAAATCTTAACATGCCAAAAGTGTTCTCTTGTTGGCCATTTTGAAAAAAATTGCCCATTGAACCAAGTTTGTTTGGCATGTTTGCGTCAAGGCCATAGAAGGAGGGATTGCCACACGATTGCATTGCAGTAGGGTTTGTTTTGGAAGCAAAAGATCCCGCCGGCTATTCCAGTTCCCAATACCGGTATCGAGGTTGCCACCCTCTCTGTTTTTCCGTCTGCTGGAGACGCTTCGTGCTCCCCTGCTCTACCAAACATACGAAGTTGCAATAGTTCCCCACCAAAAACCCAGTCTGCATTCCTCCATTGACGCCTCTGCCGCCATTGTTCTCCCCACAGTCGAACTCGGTGCCTATGGCAAACTTTGTTCTCGATCCTCATCGCTATGTGCCCGCGGGCCACCACATCATTGATGGAGGGCCGACTCGGGTGCCTAGGACTTTTGTTACTCCTCCGGCGCCGATTGTTCGTCGGCATGAGGAGTATATGGTGGCTGAGGTCATGCCGCCGCCGCCGCTGGGTCAGGAGGGCCAAGCTCGGGAGGCTGTGGTCGATTTCTTGTAGAATAGAGGAGTTCAGGTTTGATCTGCTCAGCCTTGGGTCTGCGGTGTTGGATTATTTCGTTTGCGTGATGCTGGGGGTCAGATTTCCATTGTTGCAACTTCCACCTCAGCCTCTGGGCAATGACACCTTTGTGTGATTTGACAAGCATGATGAAGGTATTGGTTATCGGGGAACCCAGGGTTTTAGAGATGGTTGTCTCATGTTTCTTGGTATACCACTTGATTTGAGGACCACATAGAATATCAGTGCTGCTGTGAATACTTTTGGCAAGTTCCACCATTGGGTCAGTGATGATCCTTATCTGGTTAGATCCATTGTGTTTGCTTCTTTTCCTGAGGACATTCTTGTCCCTCGAGATGTTTTTTTAGATTATGCTGCTTATGGGGGTGCCAAGGTCTCCTGGACTACACCGTGTTACATTTTGGGGCGAATTTTGCTGAGAAAATGCCAGAAGATGAAGATCCTATGCCTTTCAATGGAAACCCTCATCCATTGCCAGGGGAGCTAATGCCAGAAGAACATAATTTTGTGCTGCCAGCCTATCCTGCCTTGGGATGGAATGATCAACCTCCTCCAGTACCCCCTCTAATGCATGAGCCAGACAATTAGGGACATGCTCATTGGGGTGATGACGATGAAGCTCAACAGAATGACCAGAATGTTGTAGAGGATCTTCCAGTCCAAGATCAGGAGTCTATGGTCATTGATCAACCCCTGCAGTCAGATTCTGAAGTACAGATGAATGCAGTTCAGATAGAGGAAGAAGTTGTTGAGCCACAACAACTTCTGTATAATGCAAATGATTGGGCCATAGTACCGTACCAGCCACCGCTCATTCAGTTTGATAGAATTGTTGTGGGGGCTGTTAAGTTAGTGTATGGACTGATTTTACCTCCTGAGATGGCATGGAAAAGGTCTTTTGAAGCTCTGCTGCAATATTGTCCTATCCAGGAAATCCCTCAGTCAATGCCCAGAACAGACCTGGAGCCCATTGTATTGTCCAAACGCAATTGGGCCTTGGCCTTTGATGATGTGCATGTGTTGTCAAAGCTGCAATGGACAGAAGCCCAATCAGTCAGCCTAGTTAAGGCTAGGCCAGTAGCCCGTGCTCTCTTTTCTAAACCTGCTATTTCTGAAGGTCATGCTGCTGACACCTCTGTTATACATGCTGTTAGCACTCAATCACATAGTGATGATTCCTTTTCCTTTAGGTCCCAATGTGAGAAGAAGAAGGTGCGCCGCAGAAAGACCCTTGCCCCAACCCCAGTAGTGGAATCTTCTATGCGCAGGTGTACTAGAGGATCAGTAAAGAGAGATGGTTTTAAGCCTGTTTTCCAGGAGTTACAAGTGCAACCAATGAAAAAGAAGCCAAGATGTAAGCCATTTAGTGCTACTATTTCTGATGAGCTGCCTCAACAGTCTGATGATGGTCTGCATGAAGTTCCACCTCCAACCCCAATCAAAGATATTCAAGAACTGGGTTTGGATCTTGGGATCTCAGCTGACAAGCTCACAGTGGAAAGGTTTATGGACAATCCTGATGATGACAAGCAGTCTCCAAGTGATGATTAGTTATTCCTTGGTCCTTTGGGTTTGGCAAGCCCCAAAATTGGCTGTTACTTTTGGTTTTATTTTGTTGGAAAGTTATGCTTGATGTAATAATGGTGTGCCTGAACTATGGGTCTGTTTCAGTTTGGTGTACTTGAAGTACTATTATGTAGAACTTCTATGCTTTTTTAGTTATGTTGTTTATCATGAGTAGCAACAAGTTTAAAAGCTGGAGTGTTCTTTGCTGGAATGTGAGAGGACTAAATTCACCTACTAGAAAGCGTGCTGTTAAACAAAAAATGGAAGAAAG
This sequence comes from Thinopyrum elongatum, assembly GCA_011799875.1. Taxonomy (NCBI): domain Eukaryota; kingdom Viridiplantae; phylum Streptophyta; class Magnoliopsida; order Poales; family Poaceae; genus Thinopyrum; species Thinopyrum elongatum. Next base: position 201,855,146 of record CM022300.1, read on the forward strand.
TCAATGTGTGGTTGCCTGTTTTTAGGAAACAAAATGCAGTGATTTGATATTAGAGATATTAAGGCTTTTTGTCCCAGGTAGCTGGATACATTTGCCTTTGCACCTACCGTGGGTGCCTCAGGAGGGATTTTAGTAGTCTGGAATTCTGCTATTCTCTTGGGAATGCTAATAGACATTCAACCCTTTACTGTTACCATAAACTTCACCTCAAAACAAAACTGTGAACAATGGACCTTGGTGTCTGTGTATGGTCCTTGTCAGGGTGAAGCAAGGGATAACTTTGTTTCTTGGCTTTATAACCTAAATATCCGTGTGGATGATAATTGGTTGCTCATTGGAGACTTTAATTTTATTAGATCTCCAGAAAATAGAAATTTGCCTGGAGGGGATTTTAATGATATTTTTATCTTTAATGAGATAATTGGGCATCTTGGCTTGTTAGAGCTCCCTCTCAAAGGAAGATCATTCACATGGTCCAACATGCAAGATACTCCTTTATTGGAGCAGCTAGATTGGTTCTTTACTTCCACTAATTGGATCTCTTGTTATCCAATGACTGAAGTTCTTCCTCTTGCCAGAACAACATCTGATCATGTTCCATGTGTAGTGGTAATCAAAACAACACTGCCAAAGAGCAACATCTTCAGATTTGAGAATTATTGGGTTAAAATGGAGGAATTTATAGAGTGTGTTCAGAAGTCTTGGGCAAAACCTTCTCATAAGACTCATATTACTACCATTATTGCTGACAAGTTAAAAACATTGAGGCAGGATCTTAAGAAGTGGCAGTTGGGGATCTCAAAGATGAAAATGCTTATTGAGAAGTGTAATAAGGTGGTTATCTTTTTAGATAGCTTGGAGGAGATGAGGCCTCTTTATAGGCAAGAATTCAATTTCAGGAACTTTGTGAAACTTCATGTTGAAAATCTTCTTCATCTGCAGTTCTTATATTGGAAAAAGAGGTGTACTATCAGGTATATTAAAGTGGGTGAGGAAAACACCCAAAAAAATCATGCTATGGCCACTGAGCGGTATAGAAGGAATTCCATAGCTAGCCTGCAGCTTGCTGATGGGACTGTTGCGTCTGAACACTCACAAATGGAGGGGATCATTTGGTCTACTTTTAAGGGCAGAATGGGTGTCTCTAGAGGAATTAATATGGGCTTTGACCTGGCAGCATTGTTGAGACCAGTACCTAGCTTAGAGGAACTGACTAAACCCTTCACAGTTGAGGAAATGGATCAAGTAGTCAAGCATATGCCAATTGACAAGGCACCTGGTCCAGATGGTTTTAATGGCCTTTTTTTCAAAAAATGTTGGCACATTATTTGCAAGGAGTTTTACACTCTTGCTCCGCATTTCTTTGAAGGAAAGGCCCAACTGGAGAACATCAATGGTTCTTAAATCACCTTGATTACTAAAAAGCTCTCTCCTGAATCTGTTGGGGACTATAGGCCCATTTCACTGACAGGAATGGGAATCAAGTTTCTCACTAAAATTGCTGCCAATAGGTTCCAACAGCTCATAATGGCTTGCATTCACAAAAATCAGTATGGGTTTATCAAAACTAGAACTATACAAGATTGTATTGGGTGGACTTTGGAGTATTTGCATCAGTGTCATCAGTCCAAGAGACATATCCTAATCCTCGAATTGGACTTTGAGAAAGCATTTGATTCTATTTAGCATTCTGCTATACTATAGATTATGAAGCATAAAGGCTTTAATGCCAAATGGATTAATTGGGTGGAACAGATTTTGTCCATTGGGACTTCCTCTGTTTTACTTAATGGAGTACCTGGTAAGTAGTTTAAATGTAACAAGGGTGTGAGACAGGGAGATCCAGTATCCCCTTTGTTGTTTGTGCTTGCTGTAGACCTCCTTCAAATAGTGGTAAATGATATGCTTGCAAAAGGAGAGTTGCACTTGCCCATTGCTTGCCATGATAGAGACTACCCAATTGTCCAATATGCAGATGATACTCCTATCATTGTCCCTGCTGATGAGCAGCAATTATTGGCTTTGAAAAGAATGCTTTTGGTTTTCTCTCAGTCTACTGGTCTAGATGTAAACTACCACAAATCTTCAATGGTACCATTAATGTCACTTAGGAAGGAACTGCAAGATTGGCCTCAATCTTTGGCTGTATGGTGGGCAAAATGCCATTCACTTATTTAGGCCTTCCAGTTGGTACTACTAGGCCTAGGATTAATGATCTCATGCCATTGGTTGATTGTATGGAAAGAAGAATGACTGCCAATTCCTCATTTCTTGCTCAAGGTGGAAGGTTGCAATATCTGAATTCTGCTTTGTCTTCACTGCCCATATTCTTTCTTTGCAGCCTATTCATCCCTCCTGGTATTTTAAAGCAGCTCCAGAGAATTCAAAGACAGTGCCTATGGAGGAGAAATAAACATGAGCCAGCTCCTTCTTTGGCAGCATGGGAATTAATTTGTAGACCAAAGAGTAAAGGTGGCTTGGGCATTCTTAACCTTGGCATTTAGAATATTGCTCTGCTGTTGAAGCATGTCAATAATTTTTTGAATAAGGCCGATATTCCTTGGGTTAGATTGATTTGGGACTCCTATTACCATAGACTTGTGCCACATGGTACTGCCTATTGTGGGAGTTTTTGGTGGAAGGATATTCTGAAGCTTTTTGATCAGTTCAGAGAAGTTTCATGGGTGGAGGTGCATCAAGGTGATACTGTTCTGTTCCGGTTAGATAAATGGAAACTTGGAAACTCAGTGATTCCTTTGCAAGACAGATTTCCAAGGTTATTCTCTTATTGCAAGGACTCCTTGGTTTCTGTCAAAGACTTTGCTCAATGTTAAGATATCCTCTCTTGGTTTAACTTGCCTTTGTCTGAGCAAGCATACCAGGAAATGTTAACTATGAAAGTTATGCTCCAATCTCATGAAAGGGATCCTGGCTTAAAGGATATTTGGTTCTGGAATGGCACTCACAAACCCTATATCCCAAAGACCTTTTACACTTACATGCATTCCCACCTTACCTTCAACCCATTGCTTAAATGGGTCTGGTCAAGCTGCTGTACTATGAAGATAAAGGTCTTTGCATGGATGCTCATCATGGATAGGTTAAACACTAAGGATATGGTGGAAAGGAGGCACTGGCATATTGATGATGGTGTAAACTGTGTTATGTGCCCACTCCAGACTAGAGAGGACATGGATCACTTGTTTTTCAACTGCAATTTCAGTCACAGACTTTGGTCATACCTTCAAATTGACTGGTCTGCTGGAACTGATATGGTTGGGATTGCTGTTAATGCAAGGAGAGATTTCAACAAGCCTTTCTTTGCTGAGATAGTTTTCACAGCTTGCTGGAATATTTGGATAATCAGGAATGCAAAAGTCTTCAGGCATGAGCGTCCTTCTTTCAGACGTTGGAGGGGAGTATTTATTCATGATATGTCCTTATTATCTTATAGAATCAAGCCTAGGTTAAAGGAGGACATTCTTAGATGGATTTCTTTCTTACCACCTTGAAACATGTAAATAATTTTTCAAATTTGTATTAGTTTAGTTCTCCTTCTTTGGGTTACCCTTTTGTAACCCTTGTACATACTGTATAATCTTTTGGAATAAAATGCAATGGATGTGGGGGTTTTCCCTACAGTTTACAGTAAAAAAAACAGAATATGTCAAAAACAGAACAGTCTGTAAAGATCTGAATCATGCTCATACTTTTGTTACTCCAAAAATTCTGAAAAATTAGGAAAACGTAGAAAATTTGTATATAAATCTTGTGTAAAAAATTCAGAATTTTTCAACGTTCCAATGAAGTTTAACAATTCTGTTACTGGACGCAAAAGTTTCTGTTTTTGCACAGAATCAAATCAACTATCAACCACACTATCCCAAAGGCTTTACTTGGCACTTTATTGAAAAAAAAGCTATAAAACATGATTACTACAATAGCTTAATCATGTGAACACACAAAAACAGTAGGGATAAATATTAGGTTGTCTCTAAACAAGAACTTTTCTTTAAAGCTTTTTAGCTAAGCAGTGATATTTTAATGATACTCTTCCAAGCCCAATTTCGATGATAATTTTATTCATACTCTAAAAGATATAAGTGAAGTTCATAGAGCATTCTACAATTAATATAGATTGACAAATATCCAAGCTCCTTATTAACTCTAGTGCCTAAAGAGGCTGAAGCCATTAGGATGGAGAAGTTTAGACCTCTTGCCATGATTAATTGCAATTTTAAAATCTTTGCTAAATGTGCCACTAATAAATTTGGCCCCATCTGCAATGATTTAATCTCTTTGAACCAGACAACCTTCATAAAAGGGAGATATATTGCTGAGAGTATTATTACAGCACATGAGATTATCCACTCTATGCACTCCAGTAAACAGTCTGGTTTTGTTTTTAAATTAGACTATGAAAAAGCCTATGACATGATCAATAGGGAGTTCCTGGTTGACATGATGAGTAAGAGAGGTTTCAGCAATAAATGGATGAAGAAGGTTGAATCCCTTCTCCATAGAGGCTCTGTTGGAGTCAGAATTAATGACAAAAATAGTGAATTCTTTATTACTGGTAAAGGGGTCAGACAGGGAGATCCCTATTCCCCTCTGCTCTTCAACTTAGTGGCAGATGTCTTTACTAGAATTCTAGTTAAAGCTTCCAGAAATGATATACTAGAAGGTCTTTTTCCTAGTTCTAACCCAGCTGGCATTATTAGTATGCAATATGCTGATGACACTCTCCTTTTCCTGAGCAACAACCTATCCCATGCCAAAAATCTAAAATGGCTCCTCTCCTGCTTTGAGCAGCTATCTGGGATGAGGATCAACTTTCATAAATGTGACCTTGTACCTATTAATGTCAATGGAGATGAAGCTAATATATTTGCTCAAATCCTTGGTTGTAAACTAGGTGAGTTCCCTATCAAGTATTTAGGGGCTCCTCTCCACCACAGAAAGCTTAGGAAAAGTGAGCTACATCCTACTGTTGATAAAATCACCAAAAAAGGGGATGGGTGGAGAGGCAGACTACTCTCTTCTGGCAAGAGGCTCACCCTGGTTAAAACCTGTCTGGCCAGTATTCCTGGATACCTAATGGGGATTATCAAATTCCCCAAGTGGGCTATTAAGTTGATTAATTCACAACTAGCCCACTTCTTTTGGGATGACTATGAGGGGCACCATAAATATCATCTTGCTTCTTGGGGGAGTGTGACCCTCAAGAAACAACATGGTGGATTGGGCATCCCAAATATAGCTGACATGAATCTTTGCCTACTAGCCTCTTGGGTCAAGAGATACTTTCTAGATGAGGGCAAGATTTGGAAGCAAATTATAGATGCCAAGTATAGAACCCAAAGCCCCAACATCTTTGCTTGTCATGATAATGGAGCTTCCCCTGTTTGGAAAGGGATTTTGTGGGCTGCAAAGGCTGCAAAAGTAGGATACACTTGGAACATTGGCAATGGCAGGAGTGCCAGATTCTGGGAAGACCACTGGACTGGTTCTACCACGCTAGCTACCCAATTTTGGGAGTTATATAACATTGCCAACGTCCACAACATTTCCATTAATGAAGTGTGGGATGGTACCAATCTCAAAATTACTTTTAGAAGATGCTTTACTCAAGACATGTTAGTTGCTTGGAATGATTTATTCAACATAGGTAAAAATATTGTGCTAGATGACAGGGAGGATACTGTTATTTGGAACTATGAATCCAAAGGTATCTACACTGTGAAATACTTTTATAATTTTGTTAACTTCAGGGGAGTGCTTCCAGATAACTTACCTGTTGTCTGGAAAGTCAATGTCCCCCAGAGGATTCAATTTTTTCTCTGGTTGCTAGCTAAGAACAAATTATTGACTAGAGATAACTTGCAAAAAAGACAACATGTAGAAGATCCTACATGTCTTTTCTGTAATGAATCTGAATCCGCCAATCATTTATTTTTTGGTTGTGTTGTCTCGATGGAGCTCTGGAGAGTTGTTTTTGACATTTCCAATAAGCATACTGAGATTACCCTCGATAATGTGCTGGATTGGTGGGCCAGGAACAATAACAGACCGGCAGATACTATGTTACATTCTACCATTTTATGGACCCTTTGGAGATATCGTAATGACATTTGTTTCAATCATGTCCCCTGGATTGGTATGCAGACCCTGTGGAGGAAAACTGCTTCCACGCTGGCCAGCTGGGTAGTTCAATGCTCTGGTCTTGCCAAAGAAAGTATGTTGCATCTGGTGCAGAAGCTGGAGCAGGTGGCGCGAGCTCCCCCCCTTTGCTCTGGCCGGATCCTGGATAGGGCTACTGAAGTGCTCTGAAGCTGGGCGACCATGCTCCGAAGCGGGATCGTTTTGGAAATCTTGGAAGCTACCCTCCCTGTGCTATGGTGTTTTGGGGTCCTCCCCCTTGTAACGCAGGAGCATAACAACAAACTGTAGCTTTCTCGCTTCTGTTTTGAACTAGATTTACTCTCAGTTGCTGGGGCAGCATGTTGGCTGATATCCCCCCGCGTGCTTGTAATAGAATTGCTACACTATCTGGTGGTTTCGTTGTGGCAATGCAATGGAGCCGGGGCTTTTCGAGAGCCCTTTTCCTCTAAAAAAACAAATATCCGAGCTCAAAATATATAAGTGAAGCACACGAAGCATTCTATAAAGCCATACTCAAAAGATTTAAGTGAAGCACAAAGAGCATTCTATAAAGCCATACTCAAAAGATTTAAGTGAAGCACATGAAGCATTCTATAAATCAATGAAGGACTACTCATACTAGCATCGTGCATAAAGGAAAAGAAAAACACAAAAGACGCATATCATGTGAACAAAACAAAAACCAAGGTATACCGATAATTGTTGAAGAATAAAGATGGGATGCCAACCGGGGCATCCCCAAGCTTAGATGCTTGAGTATCCCTAAAATATTTACTTGGGGTGCCTTGGGCATCCCCAAGCTTGAACTCTTGCCTCTCCTTATTCTTCTTATATCGATAACTCCTCGATCTTCGAACACTTCATCCACACAAAACTTAACAAAACCCTTGTGAGATCCGTTAGTATAATAAAGCAAATCACTACTTTTAGGTACTGTTGTAAAATCATTACAATTCCATATTAGCATTATATCTACTGTATTCCAACTTCACCATGGTTCATACCCCCCGATGCAACCCATAGATTCATCAAAATAAGCGAACAACACACAGAAAACAAAATCTGTCAAAAACAGGACAGTCTGTAGCAATCTGAACATTTACCATACTTATATAACTCCAAAAATTCAAAAAAAAAATATTAAAAAATAAAAAAAATTCATAGCAGTATTGTGTAAAAAATTCAGAAACTTTTGACGTTCCAGTAGAAAATGTAAATTCACGCACTATTGCCAAAGTTTCTGTTTTTGCACCGCACATAGCAAACAAGCAATCTAATCATCCTAAAGCCAAATCTTGGCACATTGTTTTTATAATACAATGGATATATACAAGGGGATAATTACTTTTGAGAAACTTCCATGAAAATTTCTACATTTTTTCCATGAGCATGAACACAAGTGTTCAAGGTCGACCCTCATTTCTCCAATGCATAACCTTCCAATCACTTCTCTTTTCGAAAAAGTTTTTAGGCATAAGAGGCAAGTAATTTTGTTTGTATTTTGCATTCGTTAAATTTTCTTGTTTGTTTCACCCACAACTAAAGAAAACAAAAACAAAAGGGAAAACAAAATCTACTTAGTGAAGAAAGCAAACAAGCACACACAAGAATATCAACCCCACGCTATTGCTCCCCGGCAACGGTGCCAGAAAAGTGCTTGATAATCCCCAAGTGCAAGGAATCGTCGTAACAATTTCCAAAGATGGAAGTGATAGTATGGAGTGTCGAACCCACAAGGAGCTAAAGGTAAGATCAATATTCTCTCAAGTCCTATCTTCCACCGATACACTCTACGTACACCGAGCGTTTGCTTTCATCTAGAAACGAGAAATAAAACTACGTTGTGGGTATAAAGAGGATATGTTTGCATGATATCGGAGAGCTAAAATATAAAAATAAGTGCTGTTAACATAAAGTTAGAATATATTATAATATATTACAAATAGCGAGTGTGGAATAATGATGGAATGGTGTGCAGAATTGTCCTAGGCAATCGTTAACAAGATCGGTAATCATTATTGTAATTTTATATGAGGGAGAGGCATAAGCTAACATACTTTCTCTACTTGGATCATATGCACTTATGATTGGAACTCAAGCAAGCATCTGCAACTACTAAAGATCATTAAGGCAAAACCCAACCATAGCATTAAAGTATCAAGTCCTCTTTACTCCCATACGCAAACAACCCCCTTACTCGGGTTTAAGCTTCTGTCACTCTAGCAACCCACTATAAGCGAATCATGAACATATTGCAAACCCTACAACAGGAATCCCTCACGTGTGCGTGGCACGGAGGGCACCATAGGACATCACCAAAATAAAACATACAACTAAAACCAATCTAGATCATCAATCAACCCAAAAGACAAAAGAAATCTACTCAAAACATCATAGGATGGCAACAAATCATTGGATAATAATATGTGGCATAAAGCACCATGTTCAAGTAGGGGATTACAATGGGGTGCGGGAGAGTGGACCTCTTAAAAGAGATGAGGAAGGTGATGAAGAAGGTGATGTTGATGAAGACGATCACCACGGCGATGGTTCCCCCGGCGGCACTTCGGCGCCACCGAGGGAGAGGGGGAGAGAGTCTCCCCCTTATGCTTCCTCCTCCATGGCCTCCCCCTAGATGGGGAGAGGTTCTCTCTCTGGTCCTTGGCCTCCATGGTGATGATGTCCCCCTCCGTCTTCCTCCTTCATGGCCTCCGGTGATGATGGTCCCCTCCGACAGGGTGCCGGAGAGGGCCTAGATTGACTTTTCGTGGCTACAGAGGCTTGCGGCGGTGGAACTTCCGATCTAGGGTTCTTTTTGGAGGTTTGGGTATTTATAAGAATTTTTGGCGTCGGTCTCACGTCAAGGGGGTGCCCGAGGGGCCCACAAGCCAGGAGCATCCCTCCCTGGGGGGTAGGGCGCGCCCCTAGGCTTGTGGCCTCCTCGGTCACTTCCCGGCCCAGCTCCGGTGCTTCGGGGGTCTCTTTTGGTCCATAAAAAATCATCGTAAATTTTCAGCCCATTCTGAGAACTTTTATTTCTGCACAAAAAATGACACCACGGTAGTTTTGTTGAAAACAACCTCAGTCGGGGTTAGTTCTAATCAAATCATACCAAAACCATATAAAATTGTTGTAAACATGACATTAATACTTCATAAATTATAGATACGTTGGAGACGTATCAGGACCCCAAATAGGAAAGCTCACTCATCGAGTTCATCCGTGAGAATTGGGACATTTTTGCGTGGAAACCTTCTGGCATGCCTGGTGTACCGAGAGACTCATTGAGTACCACCTTAATGTGGATCCCAAGATGAAACCTGTCAGACAATACCTCCATCATTTTAACGAGGAGAGACGCAAGGCTATTGGCGAAGAAGTGGTTCGACTCCTGGCAGCCGGCTTCATTGTTGAAGTTTTTCACCCTGAGTGGTTGGCTAATCCAGTGCTTGTTATGAAGAAAAATGGGACTTGGTGAATGTGCGTGGACTACACAGATCTCAACAAGGCTTGTCCCAAGGATCTGTTTGGTCTTCCCCGCATTGACCAGACCATTGACTCTACCGCCGGTTGTGAGTGCTTATGTTTCCTGGATGCTTACTCTGGATATCATCAGATCAAGATGGCTGTCAAGGATCAGGAGAAGACAACCTTTATCACACCTTTTGGGGCTTTCTGCTATGTCTCTTTGCCTTTTGGGCTGAAGAGTGTGGGGGCTACTTATTAGCGTTGCATACAAAACTATTTTCACAAGCAAATCAGGTGCAATGTTCATGCCTATGTTGATGATATCGTGGTCAAGTCATAGAAGAAAGAAACCTTGTTGGCTAACCTGAAGGAGACGATTGATAATCTTCGAGTCTACAAGATGAAACTCAACCCGGCCAAATGCGTGTTCGGCATTCCTGTAGGTAAACTATTGGTTTTCCTTGTGTTAGAGCGAGGTATCGAAGCTAACCTGGATAAGATTCAAGCTGTCACATCACTCGCCAAGCTGGCCAACGTCAACAATGTCTAGGGAGTGGCGGGTCATATTGCAGCCTTAAGCCATTTAATCAGCTAGCACGGGGAGAAGGCGATTCCTCTGTACCAGTTGCTGAAGAAGACAGACAACTTCGTCTGGAATGATGTTGTAGATAAGGCTTTCGAGTCTCTCAAGCAATCTACGACACCGATCCTTACTGCTCTGATCAACAAAGTGCACATGCTCCTGTATATCGCCGCTAACAATAAAGCGGTGAGTGTGGCAGTTGTCATGGAACGCAAGGAGGCAAATATCCAGTCTAGAGGCCAGTCTATTAGGTCAGCGAGGTTCTGACTGAGTCTAAACAGCGGTATCCACATTGGCAGAAACTGGTGTTGGGTGTCTTCATGGCTAGTCGCAAACTGAAGCACTACTTTTAGGAACACCCCATCACTTTGGTCAGCTCAGCTCCTTTAGGAGACATCATCCAGAATAGGGAAGCCACAGGCTGGGTTGCTAAGTGGGTAATAGAGCTTGGTCCACATCATCTAAAGTATGTGCCTCGGACCGCTATCAAATCTAAAGCACTGGTGGATTTCATCAATGACTGGACCGAACTACAAGTCCCCAAGGAGAAGCCAGACCATACACTTTGATGGTTCCAGGCAATTGGAGGGCTCGGGGGCTGGAGTAATCATATCTTCTCCACGAGGTGACAAATTTTGTTATGTTCCGAGGCTCATGTTTCCCTGTACTAACAATGTAGTTGACTATGAAGCTCTCCTCCATGGGTTTCGTATGGCTAAGGATATGAACATCAGCCGGATCAGGTTTTTGGGTGACTCAGACTTGGTCGCTCAGTAGGTCTCTGGGACTTCGGATTCGAAAGACCCCCTCATGGTGGCTTATCGACGCGCGGTGACTGTCATTGCAGGACACTTCAAGGGTTATCAGGTTGATCATATTGATCACCGACTCAACGAGGCTGCTGATGCTTTGTCACGATTGGGCTCTCAGCGTAAGTCGGTCAGCCGGTCCCTCGCAATGTTTTCCTTGATGTCCTCCATAATCCTTCTATCAAGTTGACTTCAGGGGAAGATATTGCTATTCCTGACCTGGAAGCATAATTGGTTGCTGCACTTCATGCTATACCAGATTGGACGGTCCCTTATCTGGCTTATCTTACTCGTGGCGAGCTTGCTGAAGACAAACTCATTTCCCGACAGATTGTCCGACAGTCCAAATCCAAGACTATTGTCAATGGCGAGCTACACAGGAAGAGTATAACAGGCGTCTTTCAGCGACGTGTGTCTCCCGAAGAGGGCCGTCAAATTCTCAACGAGATACATTTCGACGACTGCCGGCATCATGTCGGCTCAAGATCCTTAGTGGCCAAAGCTTTTTGGCATGGTTTCTACTGGCTCATAGCTCATGTGGATGCTGAGGATATCGTGCGCAAGTGCGATGGTTGCCAAAAATTCGCACGTCAAGCTCACGTGCTGGCTCAAGAGTTACAGATGATTCCAATCACTTGGCCGTTTGCAGTCTGGGGGCTAGATATGGTAGGTCCATTCATGCCATCTAAAGACAAGAAGACCCACCACTTGGTTGCTGTTGATAAATTCACCAAGTGGGTTGAAGCAGAACGAATCAGCAATTGTGATGCAGCGACAGCGGTCAAATTTCTGAAGAAACTAATTTTCCAGTTTGGTTATCTGCACAACATCATCACAGACAATGGTACTAACTTGTCCAAGGGGGCTATGAAATAGTTCTACCAGAGAGAACACATCCATCTCGACGTGGCTTCAGTAGCACATCCACAATCCAATGGTCAGTCAGAGTGTGCTAACCAGGAAATATTGCGGGGGATCAAACCAAGACTCATGGTTCCCCTTGAGCGCACTTCGGGATGTTGGGTCGAGGAGCTCCCCTCAGTCCTTTGGAGCATACGGACTACCCCCAATAGGTCAACATGCTATACACCATTTTTCATGGTCTATGGTGTAGAAGCTGTATTGCCTAGCGATATCCGTCATGACTCCCCCAGAGTTGTAGCCTATGTCGAAGCAGATAATGAGCGTGCTCGTCAGGATTCTTTGGATGCCCTGGAAGAAGAACACGATTTTGCAGCAACACGATCTGCGATATATTAGGAAGACATATGTCGCTATCATAGCCGTAAGTTCGCAGTCGTAATTTCCAGGAAGGTGACTTAGTGCTCTGTCTGATACAAGAACATGTATGCACAAGCTTTCGCCTTCATGGGAAGGACCCTTTGTCATTAGCAAGAACCTCAACAATGGGTCATATTATCTCATCGACATACATGAACACAATAAGTCACGTACTTCTGAAGAGGAGACCAACAGGCCTTGGAATATTGCACATCTTCGGCCTTATTATACTTAAAGCCACCGGCTCTAGTTCATTGTACATACCTATCTTATGTATATATCTTTTTATAATCAATATAATAAAGCCGGCATCCCCAAAACTCAGGGTATCTGTCGTTTTGTCTCATATATTATGCACAAGTCTTTATTCTTTGATCATAGGTCACTTGGGGGCTTCCAGCTCATTGAGTTTAGCTGTTAACATCCCTCTTGACCCGGCATATGCCATTATGCAACTTGATTAAACCTGCTTGTTAGCCTGATGCTACTCTGAAAAGGTGACCCGGTGTACTCTTGATAAGTCAATCAAAATTGACCCTGAACTTGTCAATGTTAAAACACGAGCTTAAGTCACGTGAGAGCCGTCTTTCAGAGAGCTAGGATAAATCAAAAGAGGCTACAAGGCCTGCTTCACAGAAGCGAATCAGACTCGAGCCTCGAAAGCCAGTCTTTTACGTCGCTGGGTTGATAAATTGACCTGGCCCTAGATATATTCCATCATCAGTGGTATAATTCCCACCAAGCTATTTTTATCAAACAAACAAGGCATTCCGATGCAAACCGCCCCACGAAGATATTAGCGGGTCGAACAAAAGTAAGACATGCAAGTCATCTTGACATCTCAATTACTGCTCAAGTGTTGAAAAGAGACAGACAATGCATGATGGCACTGCAGATCACCAAGTGTTTTTGCTATCCTATTACAAGCCGCCATCAGGCCAATATTATCAAAGTTTTTCAAAGCATAGTTGGTTGGGACGACACTGAAGGCCGGCTGTCGCACTTGCCGGGTTGCTGCTATGTCTATCCGCATCAGCCGCTGCCGGGTCATCCTGTGCCAGCTTTTCTCGGCCCTTGGAGGATGGTCCTTCGTCTGCTAGCCACTGAATTGCATTCAAAGCTTCAAAATCTGACTCTTTGTTCAACACAGTGGAAGAATTGACGCCAGGAGCGAAGACTTGCTTACGTGGAGGATTTAATTCAAAAGGTTGAGGTGTTGGCGGGCTCACGTGCTTGCCGGCTTCTGTATAGGCGGCTTGATATTTTGTCAAGTCTGCCTCTTCCGCAAGCTGGGTGGCTGCCACACGGTTCTCCCTAATACAATGTAGATAATCTCCATTTCCAAATGAAGTCCCATCTATATTGAACTCTGGGAAGCCGTGAACTATTAGAGCCAGCACCAGCTCTGGAAAATATGCCTTAGCACGCGCCTGTGCAAGCAGTGTTCCTTGATGATAACAGACTTCTTTAGTTCTTTCATCCATTCTGGTACTATGGACAACTCTTTCAACATATCCATGATATAATGTGGTGGACCTTTGGTATTCTTGGCTGCCATGATGTAGTACGAGCCGCCCACATACAGTTGTTCCAAGAATTTGTATATAGCTTTCAGCTTCACAACCGGTTGCTCCACAAGGTTATGGCTTTTTCTACCTGTCAACACACATCAGAAAAATAACATATCAACAATTAGCATGATGCAATGAGCCGGTGGAGTTGCGGGCGGCTTGAACAGTTCTTTACTTACCAAAAATTGCCACACACATATCCTTAATTTGGCCCTACAACGTTGCTAAATCTTGCTTCACCGGCTTAAGTTCAACCTCAATACTTTCGACTCTTTTTAGCAAGTCGGCCTTCTCTTTCTCAAAGTTGGCCTGGGCATTCTGCAGTGCATCAGTTGCTTGGCGCAAGGATTTTTGGAGGTTTGAAACCAAGTTTTCTGCCTCTTTCTTGAGCTCTCTCTCTCTTTCTTCAACTTCTTTTGCAAGCCAGCAACAGATGACTCGACATCATCTAACATTTCCTGCATAACATTGCTAAGTCAGCGGAGTTGTTTTAAGTCCCGAGCCGCCACTAGCTGACGACCCGACCCTTGGGGGCTACAACAGATCAAATTTTCCATATGTTCAAAGTCCCATGCAGTTGCAAGCATTCTACATGGCACTTGGGGGCTAATGCATTCTCAGTTTTTCCAAAGTATCATGACATATGACCCGCCCCATCGTGTGATGTTGAGTCGGCCCTTGGGGGCTGCTACTTCTTGAGCTTGTGTTGATTTTTGCCTTGAAGAGGAAAGGGTGATGCAGCAAAGTAGACACAAGTATTTCCCTTAGTTAAGAACCAAGGTATCAGTCCAGTAGGAGGTACAAGCAAGTCCCCAATAGATGCACCTGCACAAACTAACAAACACTTGCACACAACGCGAAAAAGGGGTTGTCAATCCCTTCACGGTCACTAGCAAGAGTGAGATCTAATAGAGATAGATATAAAAGATAAGTAAAAGGCAAAATAAAGTAAATATAAATAAATTGTAGCAAGGTATTTTGGGTTTTTGGTTTTATAGATCTAAAAATATAGGATGAGAAATGGACCCGAGGCCATAGTTTTCACTAGAGGCTTCTCTCTTGAAAGAACACATACGGTGGGTGAACAAATTACCGTTGAACAATTGATAGAAAAGTGCAAAGTTATGATGACATCTAAGGCAATGATCATGAATATAGGCATCACGTCCGTGACAAGTAGACCGACTCCTGCCTGCATCTACTACTATTACTCCACACATCGACCGCTATCCAGCATGCATCTAGTGTATTAAGTTAACAAGAACGGAGTAATGCCTTAAGCAAGACGACATGATGTAGAGGGATAGATCCAATCAATATGGTAAAACCCCATGTTTTTATCCTTAATGGAAACAATACAAATACATGCCTTGCTGCCCCTACTGTCACTGGGTGAGGACACCGCAAGATTGAGCCCATCACAAAGCACCTCTCCCATTGCAAGAAAAACTGATCTAGTTGGCCAAACCAAATCGATAGATTGGAGAGAAATACAAAGCTATCTTAATCATGCATAAAAAAGTTCAGAGAAGACTCAAATAATATTCATAGATAATCTGATCATAAATCCACAATTCATCGAATCTCAACAAACGCACCACAAAAGAGGATTACATCGAATAGATCTCCAAGAACATCGAGGAGAACATTGTATTGAAGAGCAAAGAGAGAGAGAGAAGAAGCCATCTAGCTACTAGCTATGGACCCATAGATCTGTGGTAAACTACTCACACATCATCGGAAGGGTAGCAAGGTTGATGTAGAGGCCCTTCATGATCGAATCCCCCTCCGACAGAGTGCCGGAAAAGGCCCCAAGATGGGATCTCATGAGAACAGAAGCTTGCGGCGGCGAAAAAGTATTTTTGGTGTGCCCTCTGACGTAAGGGGAATATTTGGGTATTTATAGAGCAGAGATTAGGGTTAGGAGAGCTGCAGGGGCCCACAAGCCTAGGGGACGCCCCCTGGGGCGCGCCCCTAGCACTTGTGGCCCCCTCTTGGGTCTTCTGGCCTCTTCCCAAAGCTTCGTGGTTGTCTTCTGGTCCAAGAAAAATCCTCAAAAAGTTTTGTTCCGTTTGGACTCCGTTTGGTATTGATTTTCTGTAAATGACAAAAATAAGGAAAAAACAACTGGCACTGGGCACTAGGTTAATAGGTTAGTCCCAAAAAATGATATAAAATAGCATATTAATGCATATAAAACATCCAAGATGGATTATATAATAGCATGGAACAATAAAAAATTATAGATACGTTGGAGACGTATCAAGCATCCCCAAGCTTAATTCCTGCTCGTCCTCGAGTAGGTAAATGATAAAAACAGAATTTTTGATGTGGAATGCTACCTAACATATTTATCAATGTAATTTTTCTTATTGTGGCATGAATATTAAGATCCATAAGATTCAAAACAAAAGTTTAATATTGACCTAAAAACAATAATACTTCAAGCATACTAATAAAGCAATCATGTATTCTCAAAATATCATGGCTAAAGAAAGTTATCCCTACAAAATCATATAATCTTGTCATGCTCTATCTTCATCACACAAAGTATTTATCATGCACAACCCCGATGACAAGCCAAGCAATCATTTCATACTTTTAATGTTCTCAAGCTTTTTCAACTTTCACGCAATACATGCGCGTGAGCCATGGATATAACACTATAGGTGGAATAGATTATGGTGGAGGTTGTGAGGATAAGACAAAAAGGAGAAAGTCTCACATCAACTAGGAAAATTAATGGGCTATGGAGATGCCCATCAATTGATATCGATGCAAGTGAGTAGGGATTGCCATGCAATGGATGCACTAGAGCTATAAGTGTATGAAAGCTCAAAAGAAAACTAAGAGGGTGTGCATCCAACTTGCTTGCTCACGAAGACCTAGGGCAATTTAAGGAAGCCCATCATTGGAATATACAAGCCAAGTTATATAATGAAAAATTCCCACTAGTATATGAAAGTGATAAAATAGGAGACTCTCTATCATGAAGAACATGGTGCTATTTTTGAAGCACAAGTGTGGCAAAAGGATAGTAACATTGTCCCTTCTCTCTTTTTCTTTCATTTTTATTTCCTCCCTTTTTTATTTTTTTTTATTTTGGGCTCTTTGGCCTATTTTTTTATTTTTCGTCCAGAGCCTCATCCCGACTTGTGGAGGAATCATAGCCTCCATCATTCTTTCCTCACATGGGACAATGCTCTAATAATGA
This sequence comes from Thinopyrum elongatum, assembly GCA_011799875.1. Lineage (NCBI taxonomy): Eukaryota > Viridiplantae > Streptophyta > Magnoliopsida > Poales > Poaceae > Thinopyrum > Thinopyrum elongatum. Next base: position 201,872,234 of record CM022300.1, read on the forward strand.
TGATCATCACACTTTTATTTACTTACAACTCAAGAATTACAACTTGATACTAGAACAAAGATATGACTCTATATGAATGCCTCTGGTGGTATACCGGGATGTGCAATGATCTAGCGTGACATGTATAAATAATATGAATGGTGGCCAAGCCACAAATACTATGTCAACTATATGATCGGGCAAAGCAATATGACAATGATGGTATGTGTCATAATAAACGGAACGGTGGAAGTTGCATGGCAATATATCTCGGAATGGCTATGGAAATGCCATAATAGGTAGGTATGGTGGCTGTTTTGAGGAAGAGTATATGGTGGGTTTAATGCACCGGCGAAAGTTGCGCGGTACTAGAGAGGCTAGCAATGGTGGAAGGGTGAGAGTGCGTATAATCCATGGACTCAACATTAGTCATAAAGAACTCACATACTTATTGCAAAAATTTATTAGCCATAAAAGCAAAGTACTAATATGCATGCTCCTAGGGGGATAGATTGGTAGGAAAAGACCATCGCTCGTCCCCGACCGCCACTCATAAGGAAGACAATAAAAAATAAATCATGCTCTAACTTCATCGCATAATGATAGACCATACGTGCATGCTTCGGGAATCACAAACTTTAATACAAGTATTTCTACTAATCCACAATTAATCTCCAGCATGACTCTAATATCACCATCTTTATATCTCAAAACAAATGCAAGCAATCCAACTTCTCACATATTCAATGCTCTTTATGAAAGTTTTTATTATATCCTTCTGGGGTACCCATCATATTAGGACCAAGTTCATAACCTAAGCAAATTTCCATACTATTTTTAAGACTCTCAAAATAATATAAGTGAAGCATGATAGTTCATCAATTTCTACAAAATAAAACCACCGCCGTGCTCGAAAAAGATATAAGTGAAGCACTAGAGCAACTACCTAGCTCAAAAGATATAAGTGAAGCACATAGAGTATTCTAATAAATTCATGATTAATGTGTGTCCCTCTCAAAAGGTGTGTACAGCAAGGATGATTATGGAAAACTAAAAAGCAAAGACTCATATAATACAAGACGCTGCAAAACACATATCACGTGGTGAATAAAAAAATAGCCTCAAGTAAATTTACCGATGGATTAAAGACAAAAGAGGGGATGCCATCCGCGGCATCCCCAAGACTAGATGCTTGGTTGTCCTTGAATATTACCTTGGGTTGCCTTGGGCATCCCCAAGCTTAGGCTCTTGCCACTCCTTATTCCATAGTCCATCAAATCTTTACCCAAAACTTAAAAACTTCCCAACACAAAACTCAACAAAAAACTCATGAGATCCGTTAGTATGATAAAACAAATCTCCACTTTTTGGTACTGTTGTGAACTCATTCCAATTTTATATTGGTGTTATATCTACTGTATTATAACTTCTCCATGGTTCATACCCCCCGATACTATCCATAGATTCATCAAAATAAGCAAACAAGACATCGAAAACAGAATCTGTTAAAAACAAAACAGTCTGTAAAGACCCGAATATTAGTCATACTTATGTAATTCCAAAAATACTGAAACATTAGGACAACATAATAAATTCATATATAAATCTTTTGTAAAACATTCAGAGTTTTTCCGCTCTCCAGTGAAATTTAACAATTCTGTTACTGGACGCAAAATTTTCTGTTTTTCAGCAAAATCAAATCAACGATATACCAAAGCATCCCAAAGGTCTTGCTTGGCTCAAACACTAACTAAAACACTAAAACACAATTATTACAGAAGTAATATTGTATAAACTCATAAAAACATAAAATAAAAATAATGGGTTGTCTCCCAACAAGTGCTTTTTAAAGCCTTTTAGCTAGGCGTTGATAATTTTAATGATGTTCACATGAAAGACAAAAAATTGAAGCACAAAGAGAGCATCATATAGCATGTGAAAAACAAGTTTAAATCTAACATACTTCCTATGCATAGGCATTTTATAGGGAAAAGATTTATCAAGACAAGCAAAAACTAGCATATGCAAGGAAGAAGAAAGAAACAATAGCAATGTCAACATAACGAGAGGTAATTTAGTAACATAAAAATTTCTACAACCATATTTTCCTCTCTCATAATAATTACATGTGGGATCATATTCAAATTCGACAATATATCTATCACATAACATATTCTCTACATGATCCACATGCATGCAAATTTGACACTCTTCCAAGATAGTGGGATTAACATCAACTAAAGTCATGACCTCTTCAAACCCACTTTTATCAAAAAATTCATAAGATTGAACACTCTCCAAATATGTGGGATTATTTTTACCTAGAGTTGACACTCTTTCGAACCCACTTTCAATATTATTGCAACAATTATTATCACTAACATATTCATCATGAGGCTTAAATAAATTTTCAAGATCATAAGATGAATCACCCCAATCATGATCATTGCAATAAGCAGTGGACATATCAAGATTAGCATCCCCAAGCTTGGGGTTTTGCATATTATTAGCACAATTGACATCAATAGAATTTATAGCAACACCATTGCAATCATGCTTTTCATTCAAGGAGCTATCGTGAATCACTTCATAAATTTCCTCTTTTAGCACTTCATCACAATTTTCAGATTCACGAATTTCAAGCAAAACTTCATAAAGATAATCTAGTGCACTCAACTCACTAACAATTGGTTCATCATAGTTGGATCTTTTAAAAACATTAGCAAGTGGATGAGGATCCATAAACTTTTTGTTTCTGATTTAGAATAAATATGCAATTATGCCAAGCGAACAAGGAAACAACCCAAGTAAGACATAAAGGCAAACAGAAAAAGGCAAATATTTTTGTATTTTTCTAAAAACGTTTTAGAAGTGGGGGAGAGGAAAACAAGAGGCAAATGGAAAATAATGTAAGTGCAAGAGATGAGAGCTTATGATAGGTACTTGGTATGCTTGATGTAGAACCTCCCCAGCAACGGCGCCAAAAATTCTTCCTGCTACTTCTTTAGCTTGCGTTGATTTTTCCCTTGAAGAGGAAAGTGTGATACAGCAAAGTAGAGATAAGTATTTCCCTCAGTTAAGAACCAAGGTATCAATCTAGTAGGAGGTACAAGCAAGTCCCCAATAGATGCACCTGCACAAACTAACAAGCACTTGCACACAACGCGAAAAAGGGGTTGTTAATCCCTTCACGGTCACTAGCAAGAGTGAGATCTAATAAAGATAGATATAAAAGATAAGTAAAAGGCAAAATAAAGTAAATATAAATAAATTGCAGCAAGGTATTTTTGGGTTTTTGGTTTTATAGATCTGAAAATATTTGATGAGAAATAGACCCGGGGGCCATAGTTTTCACTAGAGGCTTCTCTCTTGAAAGAACACATACGATGCGTGAACAAATTACTGTTGAGCAATTGATAGAAAAGCGCAAAGTTATGACGATATCTAAGGCAATGATCATGAATATAGGCATCACGTCCATGACAAGTAGACCGACTCTTGCCTGCATCTACTACTATTACTCCACACATCGACTGCTATCCAGCATGCATCTAGTGTATTAAGTTAACAAGAACGGAGTAACGCCTTAAGCAAGATGACATGATGTAGAGGGATAGATCCAATCAATATGGTAAAACCCCCATCTTTTTATCCTTAATGGCAACAATACAACTACGTGCCTTGCTACCCCTACTGTCACTGGGTGAGGACACCACAAGATTGAACCCATCACAAAGCACCTCTCCCATTGCAAGAAAAACTAATCTAGTTGGCCAAACCAAATTGATAGATCGGAGAGAAGTACAAAGCTATCTTAATCATGCATAAAAGAGTTCAGAGAAGACTCAAATAATATTCATAGATAATCTGATCATAAATCCACAATTCATCAAATCTCAACCAACGCACCGCAAAAGAAGATTACATCGAATAGATATCCAAGAACATCGAGAAGAACATTGTATTAAAGATCAAAGAGAGAGAGAGAGAGAAGAAGCCATCTAGCTACTAGCTATGGAACCGTAGGTCTGTGGTAAACTACTCAAACATCATCAGAAGGGTAGCAAGGTTGATGTAGAGGGCCTCCGTGATTGAATCCCCCTCCGACAGTGCCGGAAAATGCCCCAAGATGGGATCTCACGAGAACAGAAGCTTGCGGCGGCGAAAAAGTATTTTTGGTGTGCCCTCTAACGTAAGGGGAATATTTGGGTATTTATAGAGCAGATATTAGGGTTAGGAGAGCTATGAGGGGCCCACAAGCCTAGGGGGCGCCCCCTGGGGCGCGCCCCTAGGGCTTGTGGCCCCCTCATGGGTCTTCTGGCCTCTTCCCGAAGCTTCGTGGTTGTCTTCTGGTCCAAGAAAAATCCTCAAAAAGTTTCGTTCCGTTTGGTATTGATTTTCTGTAAAAGACAAAAACAAGGAAAAAACAGCAACTGGCACTGGGCACTAGGTTAATATGTTAGTCCCAAAAAATGATATAAAATAGCATATTAATGCATATAAAACATCCAAGATGGATTATATAATAGCATGGAACAATAAAAAATTATAGATACATTGGAGACGTATCAGGGGCTACCAGTTGTCAAAACCTTACTACGACACATAAGTCCCATATCATTATTGCATAATAACCCGACCCTTGGGGGCTATACAAGTATGCAACTATCAGAAGCATGTTGTAGGTGGGTCAAGATTCATGCAAGTTTAAAGTCTTGTTATAATTCTCAATTCTTAAAACTTGGGGGCTATATGAAGGCATGAGGGAAACGGAGACAAGGACGCATACCTCATATTTCCTTCTCAAAGTGCCTACCGTGGCGGCTTCAATTTCCCGGCTCTTAGACAGCCGGGTTAGAAATGCTTGATGAAGGGACCCTACATCCAAAGTTTCCAAAGATGGAAATTTGAGCTTGGTTTTTCCCTTTTCCACCATGGGTGACTCCGTTTTTGTGGTGACCTTGGCCAGAGCATTTGAAGTTTGTGGCCATTTTTGCACCTCTCTTGCAATGATAACTTCATTATGAGCCGCCTCTAGAGACGGCTCACCAGTCAGATTTTCACTCTTTTATAGGAGAGGTGGCCCTAGCAGGACTTGCAGCAATATCGGCTTGAGCCGGTTCGTCTTCACGAGTCAGAACTGTTTCATCAGCACGGTTTTCATCCAGCGGCTTGTTCTGGATTTTCGGGTTGCCTTGGGCAGGAGATGGGTCTTCGGTCTCTAGGGTAGCAATATTTAAACCATCTCCCCTTTTCATAGCTTGGGCTCTAAAAATATATGAGCAAGTAAGTAAATAGCAGAAATAGAAAATCAATGGAAAAGGATAGTGTTGTGTACTTACCCATGGTTGATAGTAAACTTTGGCACCAAAGAATCACTTGATTCATCAGATGATGGTGATGTCAAATGATAAGCCAGATCCAACGGATGGAGAGGTTCTTTGATCTGGCCAGCTTGAGGACGTGAGTTGGTCGGACTGTGAGGCACTTCAACTCGTGGCCTACGACGAGCCAGCGAATTTGATAAGCCCTCACTCAAGTCATCGGAGCTACTTCGGGTCTTCTGATTTGAAGTACCAGCAGTTTGAGTTTTCTTCAAAATAAATTGTGGATCTAAGTGAGCATCTGGATGTGAAAATGGTACCTTGCAGACCGCCCATCTTTGTTTCTTTAGGATAAAAGGTTCCAAATCGGGGAATGGATTTACCTCAACTTCGCCGGCTTAGCTTGTTTCAGTATTATCCTGAGAAGAGGGGGCATCAACAAGTTCAATAAATAAACGGCCAAGTGAGTCAAGCTCTACCTCCGACTCTTCCTCATCTACCGGCTCGTCTTCTTCGTGATCATCTTGAGGAGGAGCAGGAACTCGGGGACCAGTTTTCCACCAGTTATCTTTTGCCTTGCAGATTATGAGCTGGTGTTTAAGGAAAGAGAAGGAAAATAAAACAACGTACTTTGTGAAAGATGTAGATGACTTACTGGAGGAACCGAGTTTTCTATATAGAGGGGGGGGGTGGGGGTAGCCCGATAAGATTGCACTTATCACTGGGCTCATGCAACAACTTTTTTGTAGTCTTATTGATTTCCTCCTCCGACAAGCCGGCTGGGCTAAAGCGTTGAACATCTTCTAGCTCGCCAGTATAATCACACATCAACCAACCCCTTAATGCAAGGGGTTGTACTCTCAAGGTTATCCAACATCGGGTTAAGTCAACCCCGGTGAGCCATGAGCAATTAAAGCATTTATTCTGGAAAATAAAAATTTCAGCTTGTCCCTCTCTTCTTGGGAGGCCCTGTCAGAATCAGGGCTCCGGGGACCCAAGAAAGGTTCGAACTTTGGGGTGTGCTCAAAGAACTTCGCTAAGCCTAGCTCGCTGCCCACTACCTCACGGCGATGCTCCGGTGTGCTCGTGCGAGAAGGGAGAAGGACAGCAGACACGATAATTTACCCAGGTTCGGGCCACCTTGCGGTGTAAAACCCTACTCCTACCTTGTGGTTGATTGCCTCGCTATGTTGGATGAGTGTGTGTGTACAAGGAGGATGAACTGCCTCGGGAGGCTCGGATGGCTCGAGGGATCCCCCGGGTTTCGACCACTCTCTACGGTGGAGTCTAGCCTATACTTATACTGGCCCTGGTCCTCTTCCCCCGAAAACTCTAGGCGGGAAGGGCTGCCACAATAGCCAATTTTGAAGCAGAACAGGAGTACAACTTATCCTGACTAAAGGTGGTCTTCACCTTCTAAAGCTCCCTGCCATGACGGGCTGGTGGGCTCGGTGATGACCTCTGTCCTGGCGAGCCCGCTGTCCCGGTCTTCTTGCACCAAAGTGGCAACCTTTGGGGGTTGCTTCGAGAACCGATGCGCCGTCCATGCTCCCTTAGCCCGAAAGAGGAAAGCCTACTCATCCGCGCCTGCTGGCGCCTCTCTGGCTCCGCTCGTCGTCACGCTCGTCACCCATGTGAAGCTGCAGGGCTGCGTGACTCCTCTGCCTGATCCTTGATCTGCACGCCTCACGAGGGGCAGCCTCGGGAAGCCGCCTCACGAGGGGGCCTCGCGAGGTCGCTGATGAAGCTTGACGGTGCGTGCCTCGCGAGAGGATGTCCTCATGAGGGCCTTGCTCATGGAGTCCGAGGTGGGGCAGCTTGGGCCTTCTGCTGGCGTCACGCCCTGGGCCGCAGGCAGACGGGCCTGGGTACCCCCAGTCCCACTGGCCCGACAGTAGCCCCCAGGCCCGCAGTGCGCATGACTCCACCCGCAAAGAAGGGAGGGGTCTAAACGGTGCGGGCCCCAACTGCCTGCGGACTAGGCTCGATGCGTGGCGCACGATGGGGCGTGGGGCGCCCCCACTTCTCCCATGATGCCTTGATAACCGCCCAGGCTGACATAAAGCCGACCTACATAGGCTACGCGGCCATCATTACCTTCTCGCGCGCCCGGCCTTCTGCGCTTTCCTTCCCACGTAAGATTGTATCTCCACTACCGGTCCTTCACCATTTTTGCTCCATCGCATCGCCATGGCACCTTCGGGCAAAAGAAACAAGGCCGCGGCAGCGACGGCCAGTCGAGCGGGGCTGGAGCCCGCCCTGGGCAGGTCCACGGTGCTTAACCTCAAGGGACTCGATAAAGTCCTCCCGATGACCGCGGCCAGCTCCAACAAGTGGGGAGTGACAAAGATTTGGCCCGCCTCACGATCTCTTGCCGAGTTGGATGCTACCACCATCGCCATTCACCTTCCCGCGCTCTTCTCTGGCTTGCTGCCCCCGTTCTCGGACTTCTTCAACACCGTGCTCTCGCACTATCAGGTTCACGCGTTGCACTTCAATTCGAAGTCCATTCTCCTCCTTTCAGCTTTTACTTCCTATGCGAGGCCTTCTCAGGCATAGCTCCTTCGGTGGCACTGCTTCACCATTTCTTCTGCCTTCGGCTGACCGCAGCCAACCAGCACTCTAGGTGCATGTCACTCCATGCCGTGGGCGCGATGGCGGGTGAATGCATTGACATGGAGATCAACCATGAAGTGGAGGGCTTCAGGCAGCAATGGGTGTTCATGGATGCGGCCCAGTTTAGCCCCTGCTATAGATTCTGTCATCCCTGGCGGTGCCGAGCTCTGGATGGGGGCACGAGAGACTTGACGACCCGAGGCTGTCGCGGGTGATGGAGAGACTAGCCGGCCTGAGGGCGACAGAAGTGATAGTGACGATGGTCGTGAGGGAGTTCCTCCCCCGGTGAATCGCCCCCCTTCAACGCCACTCCCACCCCATGTGGGCCTTCACCGGCCCGGAAGACGAGATGCGGCTCCAAATAAGCCGCCTGCTGCCCGATGTGTTGAGCGGGGTACTTTGAGTCCTGACCGGCGAAGAGGAGAGCAAGCTCCCCAGGGAGGGGTTCCCCTGTACAATTACATGAGCAAGGAAGCCTTCACCGGGAGGATGTTGCGCTTCGATCAGTGGGGGCTGCTCCCCGAGGGCCATGAGGGGCCTCGGGACAATCCCTTCCTCATGACCCCCAAGACAAGGACCTTCGAGGGTGGGGAGCCTTCAGCTGAAGCAGCGAAAGACGGCGGCGACTCATCCCAACGGGACGACCGCGGAGGGGAGACTCGACCAAGGAGCAACACTGGCGCGCTGCCGAGGGTGCTGAAGAAGAGGAAGTGGGCCGTTGTGGATGAGTAAGTACATCACCTCCACCCTTTTTGTTTTGACCTGGCTGGGGCGTCTAATCCTTCCGTCTCCGCAAGTCTTCTTCAAGGAAAAAGACATGGGAGCCCCTGCGTCCAGCGGATGCTCCCTCGCCGCTTGCCTCGGCCGGGGCGTGCGGGGAGAGCGTGCTTCCCCTAGGCGCTGAGCTCGCACCAGGGCGACGGGCAACTTCGCTGCCTCCCACTGGGGGTGCATGGCCTGGAACAACCGCACCCTCCTCGGTCACCGAAGAAAGGCTCATGCCCCGGGGGACGCCAATGAACCCTCCAGAGGCATCCCATGGAGGCTGCTCCTCAGCCTCCGGTGCGCCTATAGCCGAGACGGGCACCAAGCCGATGAAGGTGACGGCGACGGCCGCCGCGGCCTCTCGCGCTGATGCCGGGAGTGGCCTTGGGGGCCCAGCTACCTCCGAAAGGACCACGAACTCCCGGGTTACGCCACCTCGCCCTAAAGGGGCCAAACAGGCGGCGGATGGCCCCCAGCCCCCGACGGGTAGCATCGAAGCCCCTAGGTCCTCGACAGTCGGCGGGGGCGAGGGACTCAGTCCGAACTAGGCCCTGGCACTCGTGAACAGCCAGACCACGATCCAGCCTGGCCTCTTGCAGAATGCGGTGGGCGTGCTAGGCCAGCTCGGGGCGGAGCTCTAGGATGTCGAGGCGCGTTTCGCCGAGGAGCGATTGGGCTTGGCGCGCGGGTGGCATCAGCTTGAAGTCACCGTCGAGCTAGGTCATCTTAACACGAGGCCGCCCACTAGAAGGGAGAGAAATTTGTTGCCGAGGTGAAGGAAGCGCGCGACCGCGCCCTCCAGGAGGCCGAAATGGCAGACCAGCGACGCGAAGCCACAGAGGCCCGTGAGCAGGAGCTGCTGGCTTCGAACGTTGCCTTGTAGCAGCAACTCCAGGCACAGAGAGATGCCCTTTCCACCTGTGACCCAGGGCTGGCATCGTGCGAGGCGGATCTCCGGTCCCTCGAGCAAGAGCTTGCCCTGACATCATCTGAGCAGAGCCTGGAGTGCGAGCGGTTGGAGGCGCTGGACCGTGATGTGACCGCTGCCCTGGCTTCCTATGCCCAGCGTATGGAGAAGGCCAACTCCAACCTGGCGGCCAAGGAGAAGATCCAGGGGGACGTTGATTCGAGGATCGAGCAGAACCGCAAGGCACTCGCCAAAGATTACAGTGATAAGTTGATGATGCAGGAGGGCCGCTTCAAGGCGCGGCACCAGGAGCTGCAACACGAGATAGATGGCCTGAAGGAAGTACTGACTGTGGCCGAAGGGTGGCGAAAGGCTGCGCTGAATGCCCAAGCCATCACCGAGGCCAAGCTGGCATCGCTTCAGGAGCAGATGGGGAGTGTCACGTCCCTCGTGGAGCGAGTGAGGGACGAAGCGAACAAGGCTTAGGGGCGACAGCTCACGCGCTCCAAGATGTTCCAAGACCTCGAGCTATGAGCTCGCCATGCCTTGGGCTTCGTCTGTAAGGAGGATGTCTCCAGCCCCCTCGTGCCTGACGACGCCGGCTACCTTGCCTTCTTCACCAAGGTTGTGGAGTGACTCGAGGGGGGTGCGAAGAAGGTGGGTAAACTCATTGAAGAGGAAAGTCGTGACCTTCTCGCCCAGGCATTGACGCACGTCTTCAGCCATCTCTGCCGTTCCGACCCTTGCTTCGACTTCGAGGCCATGATAGGCCCCGTCCCTGAAGTGATCCGCGATGCCCTCGGGGAATGGGTGGAGGACCACGTGGATGCACTGAGCAAACTGTTCATGCCCGACAACAGCAAAGACCAGCGTGGAGCCGGGGAAAGCGAGGGCAATGATGGCGACAACAGCTGCGACGCGTATCCTTAGGTTGCCCCTTTCCCTTACCTGTTGGCACTCAATTGTAACCCTGTAGGGGTGTGAAGAATATTTTGCTTGAATCCTTAATGATGTACCAGACATTTGCGACCTCTTGGGGCTTGTTTTTCCTTCACGCTTGCTTTCGTGCTCTACGTCGTTGGGACACAGCCCCCAAGCGGGGGTCAACCGTCGCTGGTATGCCAGGTCGCGATGCCTGAGCAAGGCCAGGAGGTGAGAGTGTTGAGGCTAGCGAGTGCCCTTGAAGTGAAATGCTTGGGGGGTTACCCTTTGATCGTGAACAACTCGCGCGCAGACGAGGCTTCACATAAGGTGTTCTACCTCGGAGGAGCGGCGCGTGCTCATCGGCTCGCTTATGTGCGTCATGCGAGGACATTAAACACGAAGACCTTGGTAGGGTGGCGCACGCGGGAGCAGGCCCGCGGCCTAGAGCCTGGCTGCTTGGGTTTTTAGTGCTACCGGACTGATCCAAGTGTAGGCACCATGCCCATCCCCCGCTCGCGTGAGGCTCATGTGGGAGACCCCGAGCGCGCACGATCCTTTACATAGGAAGACCAGTTCCAATAAAACACCGCAGGGAAGGCCAAACTCTTTACTTAAAGAAAATCCAAAAACCGAAGTCTTTACTGAAAGAAGACGCAAGAACCCAAGTCTTTACTTAGAGAAAACGTGAATTTGTTCACAAGCAGACAGGAAAATGGCTACCGTGTCCGGCACCTTTATCGATCGTTCCGCCAGCACGGAGCATGGGGCTTCCACTTGGGCATGGGCATGATCGCTGTTCGATCGTTTCACTAGCGCGGAGCATGGGGCTTCCACTTGGGTGTGGGCATGATCGCTGTTCGATCGTTCTGCCAGCACGGAGCATAGGGCTTCCACTTGGGCGTGGGTGGGAGCTCCCGTGAGGCTGTGGCACAGCGCACCGGGAGGCTCCGGGGCATGTAAAGCCCCATCTCATTCTTACGTGAGAGGGTCATGGGTAGAACTTGCGGAGGTGCTGGATGTTCCAGGCATTCTGCACAGGAACTCCATCCTTCGTCTCCAGGCATGTAGTGCCTGGCCTAGAGACATGGGCGACCCTGAAAGGGCCTTCCCACATGGGCGAAGCTTGTGGAGGCCCTCCCTGGACAGGATTCGCCGTAGGACGAGGTCCCCGACCTCAAGAGTAAGAGGGCGGATGTTGCGGGTGTGGTAGCGCCGCAGGGCCTGCTGGTATCTGGCGGCGCGAAGGGTGGCCCGGTGGTGGGTCTCCTCGAGGAGCACAAGATCAGCCTCCCGCAAGTCGTCCTGGTGTGCCTCGTCAAATGCTAGGACTCACGGGGAACCATGCTTGAGCTTCAAGGGGAGGACCGCCTCGACCTCGTAGATGAGGAAGAAGGGGGTCTCGCCGGTGGACTTGGTTGCGGTGGTGCGGATGGACCATAGCACAGACTGCAGCTCATCTAGCCAGGACTTGCCACAAGCCTCAATTCTTGAAACCCCTAGTCTTGAGGCCCTTGAGGACTTCAGCGTTGGTGCACTCGCCCTGGCCGTTGCTCTGCGGGTGTGCCACAGAAGCGTAGCATATCTGCATTCCAAGGTTAGCACAGTATGACCTGAAAAGGCCACTCGTAAACTGGGAGCCGTTGTCGGTGATGATATGGTTGGGGACGGCAAATCGGCTCATGAGGCCCTTGATGAACTTGACGGCCGAGCCCGCCAGAATGGTGCGCACGGGCTCCACCTCCGCCCACTTGGTGAACTTGTTGATGGCGATGTAGAGGTAGCAGTAGCCACTTGCCGTGCGGGGGAAGGGGCCCAGTATGTCTAGCCCCCAAACCTCGAAGGGCCATGAGAGTGGGATCATCTGAAGTCCTTGCGCGGGCTGATGGATTTTCTTGGCGTGGAACTGGCAGGCTTCACAGGACTGGACCAGCTCAACGGTGTCGCGGAGCGCCGTGGGCCAGTAGAACCCGGTGTGGAACACCTTACCCATGAGAGTGCGTGACGAGAAGTGGTGCCCGCAGTCTCCCCCGTGGATGTCAGCTAGTAACTCGCGCCCTTGCTCCTCTGAAATGCACCACAACAAAATGCCATTGGGGTGCTTGTGGTATAGCTCGCCGTCTTGTAAGCAGTAAGAGGTGGCTTGCCGGGCCATGCGCTCTGCTTCTGGATCTTCTTCTGGGAGGGTGCCATGGAGCAGGTAAGCCTTGAACTCCGTGACCCAGCTATCCTCCCGAGGCTCAAGCGCCAACAATAGGCGGGTCCCAGAGGTCAGGCCATAGTCGGGCGCGCCCGTGGGCGGTACGGGTGGAAGCTCCTCGAGGAGCAGCGCGGTGCCAACGGCGGTGGGCACGGCTGATGGCTTGAAGAGCCTTTCTTCGAAGACGCCAGGGCTCTGGGGCTCTCGATGGGATGCTCGCTTGGCAATGTCGTTGGCTTCCTTCTTGATGCCGTGCTGAATGTGCTGCAATTCTAAACCCAGGAAACGCTTCTCGAGCTTACGTACCTCCTCTTGATAGGCTGCCATGTGCTCATCTTTTGGCTTGTACTTTTTGTTGGAGAAGTTGACGAGGAGCTGGGAATCGCCCTTGATGGTGAGGCGCTTGACCCCGAAGGTTGCAGCGGCCTTGAGGCCAATGGTCAAGCCCTCATACTTCGCAATCTTGTTGGAGACCTTCTCGCCGTGCTGGAAGCATAGCTGGATGGCGTAGTAAAGTTTGTCCTTTGCTGGGGAAACGAGCATGACCCCAGCCCGCACGCCCTGCCTGGAGAAGGTGCCATCAAAGTGCATGACCCACCCGGTAGGTGCCTCATCTCCAGGCAGGAGGGACTTGTCCTCACCGGGCTCCTCCTTGTAGGTGTCCGTCCACTCCACCACGAAATCAGCGAGGGCCGCTCCCTTGATGACTCTGGTGGTGCAGAATTCCAGCTGGAATTCCTGCAACTCGATGCTCCATTCAGTGACTCGCCCCGTGGCATTAGGGCTATGCAGCACCTTCTCCAGGGGGTATGCGGAAACGACCTTGATGGGATGGCCCTGAAAGTAATGGCGCAACTTCCTGGAGGCAACCAAAAGTGCAAGGAGGAGCTTCTATTGCATGGGGTAGCGTGCGTGTGCATCCCTCAACATCGTGCTCATGAAGTACACGGGGTGCTCGACGAGGCGCGTGGCTCCTGCAGGGGCTTGCTCCTAAAGCGGCGTGTGGGGCTCGAGGGCGCTGGCTTGAGGCACGGAGGGCTCGGGAGGCTCTGGCAGCTCGCGAGGCTCTGAAGGTCCGGGGAGCTTGGAGGACTCTCGAGTCTCGGGAAGCTTTTCCCTGGCGTCGACGCGCTCTTCCCGCATCGCCACGAGCATGGCGCTGGCCGTATGCAGGGTGGCCGCCAGGTATAGAACCAAGGGCTCGTGAAAACGCGGTGCCACCATGATGGCGGGCTCGTGAGGTACCTCTTGAGGTCTTCGAAAGCCGCGTCCGCTTTAGGGGTCCACTCGAAGGGGCCCGTCCTCTTCATCAGCTTGAAGAACGGCAAAGCGCGCTCGCCAAGGTTGGTGATGAAGCGGCCCAAGGAGGCCATGCACCCCGCTAGCTGCTGCATTTCCTTGAGAGTCTGGGGGGCATCTTCTCAATGGCCATGATCTTTTCAGGGTTTGCCTCAATCCTCCGGTGGGAGACAAGAAAGCTGAGAAGCTTGCCGGAGGTGACTCGAAAGACACACTTATCGGGGTTGAGCTTCAGGCTGACCTCGCGTAGATTGGTGAATGTTTCTTCCAGGTCTTTGATCAGCGTTCTGGCGCGATTTGACTACGATGTTGTCGATGTAGGCCTCCATGTTCCTTCCCAGCTGTGGCCCCAACATGATGCGCATCAGCCGCTGGAAGGCAGCACCGGCGCTCCTCAAGCCGAACGACATGCATGTGTAGTAGAACACGCCGCACGGGGAGATGAAGCCATCTTTTCCACATCTTCCGCCGCCAGCTTGATCTGGTGGTAGCCTGAAAAGGCATCCAGGAAGCACAACAGGTCACACTCGGCGGTGGAGTCCACTATCGGAATTGGGGCTCCGCGGACCCAAACAAGAGTCCTGCTGCTCATGAGCAGCGGGGTCGGTGGTGGCGTTTGCTGTGGGAGAAGCGGAGCGGCGAGGAACACCGCGGCCCACGGGCGCCGTCTGGGCGACGCGAGCGGCCTGACGCTCGGCATGAACTCGGTGGGCGTCAGCCATGGGAGTGACGATGCAGGGATGAAGCAAAGTGGAAGGGAGAGCTTCGACACGCCCCTACCTGGTGCGCCAAATGTCAGAATTGGGGATCCATGGACCCAAACAAGGTTTGAACTCTGGGGCATGTGCGAAGGATCTAGCCTAGCCACGACTCACTGCTCGTCACCCCAGGGCTTGGCTCCGACGAGTTCGCGCGAGCGAGAGGAAGAAGTGGACACGGTGATTTACCCAGGTTCGGGCTAGCTTGCGGTGTAAAACCCTACTCCTGCTTTGTGGTGGATTGCCTTGTGAGGAGGATGAGTATGAACTGGTACAAGCGTGAGCTACCTCGGGAGAGCTCAATGGCCGAAGGATCCGATGGAATCCGGTCCCTCTCTACGATGGAGTCTAGTCCCTATTTATAGTGGCCTTGGTCCTCTTCCCTCATAGCTTAGGCGGGAAGGGATACCACAACGGCCGATTTTGAAGGGGGACAGGAGTACATCCTATCCTGACTAAAGGTGGTCTTTGCTTGCAAAGCTTCTGGTCGTGACACGGTGGTGGGCTCGGTGATGACATTCGTCCTGCCGAACTCGTGGTCTTGGTCTTGTTGCATTGGAATGGAAACCTTTGGGGGATTCCTTGGGAACCCGCGTACGTCCTTGCTTCCTTAGCACAAAAGGCGAAACTGTCCTCCTCTGTGCTTGCTGGTGCCCTCCTGGCCTCGATCATCATGGCTCACGTCATCGCGCACCTCGTGAGGTGTGAGGCTTGCATAGACATCTCCGCTCCTCGGGAGGCAGCCTCGGGGGGCCGATCCTCGGGAGGTCTTGGTGTCGTTCGCCTCGCAAGGCGGGGGCCTCGCGAGGTTCTTGTCCGCGGAGTCTTGTAGCTGGGCCGTACCAGGCCATTGATTGAGCCACGCGTTTGGCCACAGGCAGGTAGGTCTGCGTACCCCCGATCCCAGAACACCGACAGTAGCCCTCGGGCTCAAGGCGCACTCGGCCTGGCTTCGAGGCGAAGGCAGCGAAGGGAGGGCGAAGTGACACGGGCCCTCACCGCCTGCGGGCCAGGCATGACGCGTGGCGCACGACGGGAGGTGGACGCCCCCACTTCCCCACGTCGTCTCGGCAACTGCCCAGACTGACAAAAAGCCTGGCGCACGCCACGGGCCATCATTGCTCCATTGCACGCCAAACTTCTACCCCCTCCTTCTCCATCAAGTTCGCACCTTGCCCGTCTGATCCTGCGCAACCTCAGGCTCATCGCATCACCATGGCCCGTGGGAGGAAGAAGAGCAGGGCCGTGATGACGGCGGACCACTGAACGGGACCGGAGCCTGCCCTGGGTCGGTCCACCGTGATCAATTCAAGGGGTTGGATAAGATCTTATCCGTGATCGCAGTGGATTCCAACGAGTGGAAGGCGACAAAGGTCTGGCCTGCCTCCCGGCCTTCCATCGATTTGGAGGCCACCACCATCGCCCTTCACCTTCCTGCCCTCTTATCCAACTTGCTGCCCCCATTCTCAGATTTCTTCAACACCGTGCTTTCGCACTACTAGGTCCACGCGCTGCACTTCGACCCGGAATCCATCACCCTCCTTCCTGCTTTCGCGTTCTTGTGTGAAGCCTTCATGGGCATCGCCCCCTCGGTGGCGCTGCTACGCCACTTCTTTTCTCTGCGGCTGGTCGCCGGCATGCAGTGCTCCGGGTGCGTGGGGCTCCACGCAATGAGCAAGACGGCGGGCGAGGGTATCAACATGGAGATCCATCCAGATGCAGGTGGCTTCCAGAAGCAATGGGTGTACATTGATGTAGCCCAGTACAACCCCTGCTCCAGACTCCGTCGTCTCTGGCGAAGGCGAGCTCCGGGTGGGAGCACGAGAGGCTCGCCGACCCGAGGCTCTCATGAGTCATGGCGAGGATGGCTGCCCTGAGGGCCGCAGGCATGTCAGTGGCGATGGTGGTGAGAGAGTTTGTCCGACGGCGGATCGCCCCGCTCCAGCGCCACTCCCGTCCGATGTGGGCCTTCTCCGGCCGCGAGGACCCTATGAGGCTCCAAGTGGCGTCCCTGCCTTCCAGCGTGTTGTACGGAATCGTCCGCCTCCTAACTAGCGGGGAAGCCAACGTGCTCCCTCAGGAAGGGCTCCCTCTTTACAACTACACAAGCGGGGGAGACTTCGCCAGGGGGATGCCTCGCTTCGACGAGTGGGGGCTGCCTCCCGAAGGCCACGAGGGGCCTCGGGACAACCCCCTCCTAGTGGTGCCATCCCCTGAAGGCATCGAGGATGAAGCGCCCCCGGCGATGACGGGGGGGGGGGGGGGGGGCGCTGACACGCCCGTCGGGAACCAGCCTGCTCCCGTGCCTTCAGACGGTGGTGGCATTACCCCGCCCGGGTGCGCGACCATTGCCTCGAGCACACGGAGAAGGAAGCCGTACCCCGGGGTGCCGTCCCCTAAGCTCATGGCTCCTTGAGGAAGGAGTGGCCCGAGGGCGATGCCGACACACCTCCGTGGGCCTTGAAGAGGAGAAAGTGGGTCGCCACGGATGAGTAAGTTCTCTGCTCCCATTGACCCTTGTGTGACAAGCCTTCCTGAGCTCCTGCCCCTTAGATCTTCTCCGGGCGAAGATGCGAGGGTGCCCTTGCCTCCGTCTCCTAAGGGTGCTGGCCTTGTGGTGGCGTCGCACGTCGCAAGTCGCGCGGCTATGTGTGCTAGGGCGAACGCGCCCCTTCCGAGACGGCTCCTAGCGAGCCTTGGTCTTGCTTCCCCAGCGCCCTTCCCTGGACACGACGCCGAGCTCGCGAGGATGGTGCCAGGGCTCCCCCTGCTGACTCTCACCGGCAATCAGGCCCCCCGTAAATCGACGCCCCCATGGGCGGGGTGTCGAGTTCGCACGGGGCCACGCCCTGGGCAAGGGAGCAAGACAGGGAGACGGCTGGCCTGGGGTCTCCGGCGAGCGAGACCGGGCCGTCCTGCACCTTCGTCACGGACCGAAGCGCGGAGCAAAGCCCCGGCGGGGCATTGGATCTCGTGTGCATCCGTGGCACCGTTCGGCATGACCTCCTTCAAGATGCGATGAGCGCGATGGGCTGGCTTGGGGCGGAGCTTCACGAGGTCGACTCGCGCCTCGAGGTCGAGCGCCTGCGCCTGGAGGGCGAGTGGCAGTGGCTCAAAGTTGCCGTCAATCTCGGCCGCCTACAGTGCGAGTCCACTTGCTCGAAGGACAAGAAAGCTTCGGACACGGCGAAGGAAGCTCGTGACTGAGCCCTTGAGGAGGCCACGGCCGCGGACCAACGGCGCGAGGCTGCGGAAAACCGTGAGCGGGAGCTTCTGGCTTCAAACGCCGCCCTCGAGCGGCAAGCCCGGGCATGCGAAGCCACCCTAGACGCCTCAGCGGGAGGGATACCAGCACACGAAGCGTGGATCCGCACCCTTGAGGACATGCTGGCGCTGGAGGCATCGGAGCAAAGCCTAGAACATGAGCGGCTGGAGGTGATGGAGCACCAGGTGACGGTCGCCGAGGCTTTCCTGGCCTCCCGGGAGGCGAGGGTCCAGGCGGAGATCGACGAGGGAGTCGCAGGGGACCGCTAGGTATAGCACCAAGGGCTCGCGAGAGCGGGGTGCCACCATGATAGGTGGGCTCGTGAGGTACCTTTTGAGGTCCTCGAAGGATGCCTCCTCTTCAGGGGTCCACTCGAAGGGCCCTTTTTTCTTCATCAACTTGAAGAACGCCAACGCGCGCTCGCCCAGCTTGGAGATGAAGCTCCCCAGGGACATCACACATCCCACCAGCTTCTGCATTTCCTTGAGGGTTTGAGGAGGGAGTGTCGAGGCACGACACCTATGGGATCCCGAGAGACCCCTTTACGATTCGGCGGGGGGAGAGGTACACGCAAAGAGCAGAACCAGTGATCGACGCGAGAAGTTTTTACCCAGGTTCAGGCTGCTGATCAGCGTAAAACCCTACTCCTGCTTTGTGTTCTTATTGATGTTCTTGAGCCCAGCCTTCAGGAGCGCTCGCAATGAACAGTACGTTCAAAGAGCAGCTACGCATACAGAATGGGCCAGAAATTCTCCTCCCCTGTAGCAGTTGCCTTGGGCCTCCTTTTATATGCTCAAAGGGGTCTCCACAGTGGCAAAATGTACATACATTGAGGTGTAAAGTAGCTACAGGGTATCATATCTAACCCCTGACGGATTAGGACAAGCGCATTTCATGCACCGTGAGGTGTCTGTTTAGGTGTCCTCACTTTCTTGGGGATGGAAAAAGGGGCCATCCCATCAGCACCGCTTAAACTCTCCTCCACTGGCGCGTTGCCACGCATCCAGAGAAGGACCCAGAATGTCAGACACGTTATTGTGCCGAAGCGGTGGCACAGTGGCAGAATCTCGCCAGGCACCGAGCCTTGCCGGACGCCAAGCCTTGCCGGGCGCCAGGGCTTGCCGGGCGCCAAGCTTTGCTGGGAACCAAGCCTTGCCGGGCGCCGAGGCTCGCCGGGCTCCACGGGCCATCCCGGCAAGGATCTTGCCGGGGAAGCTGGCCTTCGAATTTCAGTCCTTATTAACTCCTGATCCTCAGGTCTCTGACTTGATGATTTCCTTGATGGCTTGAATCGACCTCGAGCTGATCCCGGCAAGCCTTGCCGCAAGGATGGCTACAACTGCCCGTGCACAAGTACGGGGTACTAGTGGCCCAATACTTAGTACACCGACAGGAGCCCCCGGGCCTAGGCCATACACGAGTGCGAGGCGTTGTTGGGCTAGGCCCAAACAGTGCACGGGCATGCGTGGCAGAGAATTAACTGCTCGTAAATATCTTGTTTTACTGTGCCCCCCACTACGCGCACGGAGCGCGCGATGTGGGAAGCGTGCCCAAAAAGGCTGCAAACTGTCTCGCGCCAATAGAGACACATTCATATTGGGGGATAAACAAGGCGGCCCCGCTCCTTCCCCATAAAAAGGAGAAGTCGCGGAGGCGCAAACCTATTTACCCCCCTCTCTTCCCAATCTGGCCATCGCCATCACCTTCCTCTTCTCGAGCTCAGAGCGAAACCTTTTTCCTCTTCCGCCCGTTGCTCCCGCGCTCGCTCCGCCCCCTGCGTCCGTCCTCACAGTCGCCATGCCACCCAAGGCCAGCAAAGGCAAGGGCACGGACAAGGAGGCGAAAGCCGAAGTTCCGGAGAGCGAACTGGTGAAGATGCGGAAGAGGCTCATCGCCTTCCCTCCGACGCTTGACGCCGAAACTTTGAAGGGGCGATACCAATGCATGTGGGCAAAGGGAACGCAAGCTCACCCCGCCACACGCGTAATCCCAGGTGCTTGTTCCAAAGGTGGATCGGACAGATACCCCTTCTTCACTGCATATTTCTATTGCGGGCTCTGTCCCCCCTTTTCCGATTTCTTCAATGACGTCATGTATACGTACGACTTCCGCCTTCTTGATTTCACGCCGAATGCCGTATTTTGCATGTCTATCTTTGCCCATCTCTATGAGAATTTCGCTGGCGTGATCCCCAATTCTGCTCTTTTCCGCCATTATTTCTACCCTCGTATCCAAAAAGGAGAGGCTCTCTCTGGATCTATTGCCTGGATTCCAAGGGCTTGGAACAAAGAAATATACCCAGAGGGAGTTTACCGCGAAAAGTGGGATGAGTGGCGGGCCGAATGGTGCTGGATCCAGGAAGCAGATCCTCATCCCTTTTGTCATCCCCGGCGACAGAAGGTGGTCCGCGGCAAGGATTGGGGCGATCTCGCCGCAGAAGACGAGAAGCTCACAATCGCCACTACCAGGATCCTTCGCTTGAAGGCTGCCGGGCTGACAATGGAGATGATCGGCTTCGACTTTCTCCGCCGCCGCATCGCCCCTCTGCAGAACAGGGGGAGGCCAGTCTGGGAGTACAAGAACGCGGCAGATGTCATGAGGCTGCGCCCTGGGCTGAACAACAATCTGACCGCTATGCAGCTTGGCGCTCTCCGCCAAAAGTTATTCCAGCGCGAAGACAAGCACCGGCTGCCAGCAAGGATCGTCCCCTTGTGCAACAATTCTGCCTTGGGGTCAATCATTGCCTTCTTGCCGATGTTCAACGCCCACGGCCTTGACCCGACCTGGGTCGAGCCAAGCGAGGAAGAAACGCAGAAGTTCTTTGACAATTTGACGGAGAAGCCTGTCCGGTAAGAGTCAGATCTTATCCGCGCCACCACTGATCAGGAGGTAGCCTACATCGCTACCAGAGTGGAGGAGGCGAATCTTGCCGTGGAAGCCGGCAATGTTGGCTTCACAGAGTGGGAAGCCAGCGACGCAGAGGTAGTAGTGGAGGCAAAGCCTGCCGAGGAGAACAAGGTTGCCGGGGAAGAAGGCGGCGCAGCCGTTGAGAGCTCATCCGGCGAAGACATGGCCGAAGAGGAGACGTGAGAAGAGCCCTCGCCCCCGAAGAAGACAAAGCGTGTCCTTCGGAAAGCTGCATTAGGCATCCCGGCAAGCCAGCCTACTTCGAGCGGCGAATCCCCCGGCAAGAAAGTGGCCGGCAAGACTGGACCGCGGCAGGGGGCTCGTCAACAGCCCGCGCGGCGCACGAGACCCACACCAGCGACCACCGCTGGGGCGGCAGGAGGGTCTCGTACTGCCGCGCCGGAGGCTGCCCCAGCGCCTGCCACAGCCAAGCAGCCTAGGACCCCTCCTCCGCCTTCCCACTCAGACACCGCAACGGAGGTCGACTTCGACATCTCCGGCTTTAGTCCAGAGCGAGAGGAAGAAGAGTGAGTATTTGCCACAGCTTCTACCTTCCGATTTGCATCAATCTTACTGACTTGCTTGTATTGTTTCCGCAGTGACACAGAAACCTTGCTGGAGAGGATGGCGAAGAGGTCAAGGACTTCTACGGGCGACGAGCCCCCGGCGAGCTCCACGAGCGCGCCGGAAACTTTCGTTGTCAGCCCGGAGTCCAGTCCTCAGCACAGCCCCCAGCGTAAGTTCATCGTCCCTTTTCTGCTGGCTGGCGCTGAGGCTTTCATTCTTGCCGCTGATATCTTTGGGTTCGCAGAAGAAGAACGGCAACAAGGAGAAGATATCCCCATTGTGCCTCCTTCATCGACCGCTCCGCCCACAAGCACATCCCCGGCAAGAGACCCTGCCGACGAGCCCGTCCTGACTGAGAAGGGGCCGACAAGCATGGACTCCGGCAACCCACCCCCGGCAACCGGAGTTGCCGGGAGAGGCGAAGCCACCTCTCGACAGCCCGACGCAGGTACTCGATCGCCTCAGAGTGCTTGTTATTCTTTTTCTCTTATCTCTTTATCTTTAGTCACTTCAAAATCCAAACCTCGATCTTATTCTGTCTTCCTCCTTCGCCCTTCAGAGTTCCCTGTGATGGAACACATGGACGTCGACGTCGTCATCGAGGAGACCGCCAGGGATGCCGCCGCCGAAGCTGATAGGATCGCTGCCAGCGAGGCCACCAAGGATGACGTTGCCGGGGCTGGTGATGCTCTTGACGGGGAGGCCGCCAAGACAGCACAAGAGGAAATCGCCGAAGAACCTGCTGAAGAGGGCGACAGGGAGGTTGAGGACCGCACTGACAGCATTCCTGCCGCAGGAGCGCCAGGCGCTGCACCGGCCACAGAGCCCCCTGTCACTAGTGAGGCGGCCACTGAAGACCAGCCATCAACATCTGAAGGCCCCTCATCCAGCAAGTATCTCAAGGTTGGCGAGAATCTATTCATCAACTTGCCAGGGACGGCAAGCACTGAGGCACCAGCCGAAGGAGAAATTGTCGAGGAAATTATTGCCGCTGCCGGGCTCGAAGTCGTTGACGATCCCAGCGCTAGCAGCGGCAAGTCTGAAGAGGATCAGCTCCTTCAGGCCATGGGCAAGAACTTCCGCAAACTCCAGGCTCTCCATCGTGCCCGAAAAGAGAAGGCGGGCTCCAGAATGGCAGTTGTTGAGGCAGCCGAAGCGGATTTTCAAAGGCGCGTCGCACAAATGCAAATCTGGCACGCCGAGGCCCTCCAAGAGCTGGTTGCCGGCCGAGAACAAGTGAGCCAGCAATGGAATGCGATCCTCCTGAAGCAATCAGATATGGAGAAGGCACATGATGAAGCTGTTCAAAGGATTGCTGCCGAAGATGCTCTCCTGACGGGGCGCCACGTTGCTCTTGATGCTTACGAAGAAGATCTCACCGCACGTGAGCAGGCGCTCGCTGCCAAGCTTCGTAGTAAGGATGAAGACATCGAAAATCTTGTCGCGCGGCGGACCCAGGAGCTGGAGCAAAAACACAAGGAGGCGCTCGAAGCTCTGACTGCAAGTCATGCCGGCAAGCTCAAGGAGGCCGTCGATGCTGCCGAAGCTGCAGAGGCCGCCAAGAACGGGCTGAGCGACAAAGTGAAGAGGCTGGAGACAGATCTTGAAGAGCACGGCAAGGAGCTCTCGACGCTCAAGGGGGACAGGGAAAAAACCCTCCACTCCTTGGCGGAGATGCAAGTTGCCCTGTCCGACAAGACCAAGCAGCTCTCCTGTGCAGCTGATAGTATTGCGGTTCTGGAGCTGAAGCTGACCACGCTGCAGAAGTCTCTCGAGGCCGGCAAGGCCCGTGAGAAGGCTCTACTCAAGGATCTCCAAGGAGAGAGGAACCTGCTCAAGAGCGCGGCCGCTGCCCAAAACGAGTACGAGAAGGGAGTGGAGATCTGGACTGGCCGTCTCATCGCCACCGCGGAGAAGCTTACCGCAGAACTGTCAACCATGGGCTTGTCGAACTTTAGATATTCTTCCGAGGAAAGAATATCTCCAAGCGCCAGGTTGACGATGTTCTTTGAAAGCATCATCAACGCGTTGAGGGCGCTCCAGGCCAGCCGGGCGACCCAACTGGCGAACGAGACTCGCCGGCTTTGCCAGGCTGTCCTTCGCAAGGTGCTCATCAAGGTGGTGCACAGCAATCCCGGCATCGACCTCTCCAGCGCACTCGGCCATCTGCCAAAGGAAGCAAATGTTGAGGCGCTTGAAAATTGCATCGCGCCAATCCTTGAGAAGGTGGACTCCATCAAAAGGATCGAAGGCCAGCGCAGGGATTGAGTGCTTCTCTTTTATTCTTGCCGCCATCATCTTATGTAGAAGACAATTAAGTCTCAAGTTAGAACTGCGGCAACTCATGGATGCAATATAATTTGACTATGTTTAGGCTCATGCTTGCTACTTTCCTTGTCTGATTCCTTTATGTATGGAGTTCATCCTACGCTTACTGAAAAACTTGGTGGCGCGCAACCTGCCGCGAGCGCTGGGTGCGGGACTTCAGCAGCCTGCCGGAGGCGCAGCGGCCGGCAAGACTCCTTGGTGTACTCAGTGCAGCCACTTAAATCGTTGAGCAGACTTGAAACAAAATAAGGGCGCAACCGATTACAGCAAGGGTTCCTTCGCGTGCAGATTTTCCATACAAGAATCGGGATCGTCCAAGGAAATAACTTGGTAATTAAAGAAAAACTTGCTCTAAGTTTTTAGGACTTAGCTTTCTGGCTTCGTTCTTCCTCCGGCAAGCATCGATTCCGAACGTCACCAACTGGTATTCATATCTACCTTCCCCCCCGGCAAATGTGCACGCGAGGAATCCTTCTGTCTTTGAGAAAAAGAAAGAAGAGAAAATAAAGGGATGAAACCTTGGCGGTTCGTTAGAACTTACCAGGATCAGGTGTCATACAACATCTTAGACAAACATGCATATATGAATATGAACATGGGAATCAATAAGGGAATGTACAACACTTGAATTTATTCATCTGTGCTCAGGGTCCACGCCTAGCTTTGTACAAAGGATCACATGCCTTGCCGGCAAGACTTGTACAAAAAGGGTGGTTGCCGGGAGCCCTCGGCAACCGCGCCCTATGGATAGAACTTGCGAAGATGTTCGATATTCCAGGAATTGCTCACTGGAACACCATCTTCGGTCTCCAGGCGGACAGCGCCGGGCCTGGTGACCCGTACTACTCGATAGGGGCCTTCCCACTTTGGCGTCAACTTGTTTGAATTCTTGGCAGACTGAATCCGTCGAAGAACAAGGTCGCCTTCCTCAAGGCTTCGGGCATGAACTTTGCGGCTATGATAGCGGCGCAAAGCTTGCTGGTAGCGTGCAGCTTGCATAGCAGCCTGAAGACGATTCTCCTCAAGGAGCACAGCGTCATCTTGCCGCAGTTGCTCTTACTCGAGCTCATCATAAGCGAGCACTCGAGGAGATCTGTATATGAGTTCCGTGGGGAGAACTGCTTCCGCTCCGTAGACCAGAGCGAAGGGCGTCTGGCCGGTGGCTCGATTTGGTGTCGTTCTGATTGACCAAAGAACCGCCAGCAACTCATCAATCCAGCGTCTTCCGCACTTTTTCAGCCTGTCAAAAGTTCTGGTCCTGAGAACGCGCAACACTTCAGCATTGGCCCTCTCCGCTTGGCCGTTGCTTCTCGGGTGAGCAACAGAGGCAAAACAAATCTTGCCGCCAAGGTCTTGGATACACTGCATGAAGGTGCGACTTGTGAACTGCGTGCCGTTGTCGGTGATGATCCTGTTAGGCACACCGAAACGGCAAACAATTCCTTTGAAGAACTTGACAGCCGACTGCGCTGTCACCTTCCTCACTGCTTCCACCTCCGGCCACTTTGTGAACTTGTCGATAGCAACATACAAGTACTCAAAGCCCCCGGTAGCACGGGTGAAGGGGCCCAGTATGTCGAGCCCCCAGACCGAGAATGGCCAGGAGAGAGGGATTGTTTGAAGAGCTTGAGCTGGCTGATGTAATTTCTTTGAATGAAACTGGCACGCTTCACACTTGGTTACTAGTGCAGTCGCATCCTGGAGGGCGGTAGGCCAAAAGAAACCTTGCCGGAATGCTTTTCCGGCAAGCGCTCTTGACCCTATGTGAGAGCCACACATGCCCCCATGTATCTCCGCCAACAGCTCTAGTCCATCCTCCCGAGGAATGCACTTCAATTTCACACCGTTTGGTCTCTTTCTGTACAGGACGTCATCGACGAACTTGTACATAACAGACCGACGGGCTACTCTCTCCGCTTCTTCTTGTTCCTCAGGGAGTTCACCTGTCTGAAGGAAATGGACAATGTGCTGTGCCCATGCTGGAGCCTGAGGCTCGACAACTAGGACTAAAGGCATCTCCTCTGCCGGGGGAACGTTTGTCTCGACAACGAGGGCCTGAGGCCCTATCGGAGCCTGTTGTTCCCCGGCAGGCGTGTTGATCCCAGCAACTTCCTTGCCGGTGGCTCCGGGGAGCTCTGACGGGAAGTACTGGCCAGAGTTCAACTTCCTTCTTTTTTCTTGCCGCATTGATGGCGCCACGGATGGTTGAGTCAATTGGAGCACAAAAGTTCCTGGTTCCACAGGCAACTTGAGGGCAGCACGCTTTGACAGGTCGTCAGCAATATTGTTCTCGGCACGAGGAACGTGCTCCATTTGGAGACCGTCAAAGCGCTCTTCCAATTTCCTCACTTCATCTACGTAGGCTTGCATCAATGGACTTTGATAGCTCTTGTTAACTTGCCTGACGACAAGCTGTGAATCGCCTTTGATGACGAGCTTTTTGATACCAAGGTCTGCCATGATCCTAAGACCGGAAAGCAAACCCTCGTATTCTGCAGTGTTGTTGGTTGAACTCTCCCGGGGAAAGTGCATTTGGACTACGTACTTGAGGTGCTCCCCGGTGGGTGCGACAAGCAGCACGCCAGCACCGGCGCCTTGCAGCGAAAAAGCCCCGTCAAAGTACATAACCCATTGCTGATCGACTTCCTTGCCGGGGAGAGTTGTTTCTTGAACTTCTTCGTCTGGCGTCGGGGTCCATTCTGCAATGAATTCCGCCAAGGCCCTACTCTGAATTGTCGAAGTGCTTTCAAACTTAAGGCCAAAGCTGGACAGCTCCAACGCCCACTCCACGATCCTGCCGGTTGCCTCCGGATTTTGCAAAATCCGTTGCAACGGAAAGCGAGTGACGACGGTAATCTCATGTGCTTGAAAATAGTGGCGCAGCTTCCTTGAGGCCATAAGGAGGCCAAAAAGCAGCTTCTGCACCCCAGAATATCTTGATCTGGCCCCTTGTAAAAGAGAGCTAACAAAATAAACCAGGCGCTGCACCACCTTCTTCTTCTGCACGGGTTCTTCTGTTTGCGCAAATCCTGTCTTGCCGGGATCAACCCTTGCCGGGGAAGATCTTGCCGCGTCACTTGGCGGTCCTGCCGCTGGTGTTGCTTCCTCATCATCTTCTCTCTGCGCCACCAGCGCAGCAGTAACCACTTGATTTGTTGCCGCCAGATACAGCAGCAACGGCTCTTGTGGTTTAGGCGCGACTAGCGTCGGCGGAGAAGAAAGGTATTTCTTCAAATCTTGCAGCGCTGCCTCCGCTTCCGGAGTCCATTTTATTGGACCTGCCTTCTTCAAAATTTTGAAGAAGGGCAGGGCGCGCTCAGCAGATTTGGAAATAAACCTGCTTAGAGCAGCAACACAACCGGCAAGACGACGCACATCCTTGACGCGTCTCGGCGCTTCAATTTGCTCAATGGCCTTGATCTTGTCGGGGTTCGCTTCGATTCCCCGGCAAGATACAAAGAATCCGAGGAGCTTGCCGGAAGGAACACCGAACACGCACTTCTCAGGATTGAGCTTCAAGTTGATCTTGCGCAAGTTTGCAAATGTTTCTTCTAAGTCTTGAATGAGCGTTGCTTTATCCTTGGTTTTGACCACTATATCATCCATATATGCCTCCATATTTCTATGGAGTTGTGGCTCAAAACCAATCTGGATTGCTCTGGCAAATGTTGAACCAGCACTTTTCAACCCGAAAGGCATTCGTATAAAACAATACGTACCACATGGGGTGATAAAGGAGGTCTTCTCTTCATCTTCCTTTGCCATAAAAATCTGATGATACCCTGAATAGGCGTCAAGGAAGGACAGGAGATCACAACCTGCGGTGGCATCCACAATCTAGTCGATGCGCGGCAAGGGAAAGGGATCTTTTGGACAAGCTTTATTGATATCTGTATAATCGATACAAAGCCTCCATTTCCCATTCGCTTTCCGCACTACAACCGGATTGGCCAACCAGGTTGGATGAAGCACTCCTTTGACCAGTCCTGTCGCCTCCAGCTTCTTAATCTCTTCGGCGATGAATTCTTGCCGCTCCAAGGCCTGCTTCCTGACCCTTTGCTTGACGGGCCGCGCATGAGGACAGACAGCAAGGTGGTGCTCAATCATTTTCCTGGGAACACCGGGGATGTCAGACGGTTGCCATGCAAACACGTCGACATTCACCCGCAGAAAAGCAACGAGCGCGCTTTCCTATTTGTCATCTAGGGCGGAACTTATGGTGAAAGTTCCCCCCGTTCCGTCCTCCCTAGCAGGCACCTTCTTGGTTTCCGGTGGAGCAGCCTTGGATTTCTTGTTCTTGCCGGTGGAACTCTCTGGTACGTCCTCGACGGAAGCGCAGCACTCCGAGGAGGTGCGCTTGCCGGAGTTCGCGCCAAGGTTCTTGCCGGTCTTCTTCTTCCCCCCGGGAGTTCCAGTGGCAGGAGCAGATGCCTTGACGGCATGTGCTGCAACTGCTTCCCGATAAAGTTAATCGGCATAGATGAGCGCGTCCTTCTTATCGGAATGGATAGTAATGACGCTCAACAGCTCGGGCATCTTCAACACATTGTACGCGTAGTGTGATGCCGCCATAAACTTAGCCAGCGCCGGCCGACCAAGGATCCCATTGTATGACATGGGGATCTTGGCGACATCAAACACCACCTTTTCGGTCCTAAAGTTAAACTCGCTGTCGAATGTTACCGGCAGCGTGATCTTGCCCTTAGGCTGGGTTCTTCTCGGATTGACCCCTTGAAACGTACCCGTTTCCTCGAGGTCTTTGTCGGGAATCTGAAGCTTTGTGAGCACGTCTGGTGAGATTAAGTTTAGGCCGGCCCCGCCGTCAACTAACATCTTCGTCACCTTGAGGTTGCGAATTGTTGGGGAAACCAACAATGGCAAACACCCGACCGCAGTTGTGCGATCAGGGTGATCCTCGGCGTCAAAGATGATAGTCGTGCTGGACCACTTCAGAGGCCTACACGCATCGGGGGATGGTTCTGCCGCATTAACCTCCCGCATCCACTGTTTAAGTTGGCGGTGGGAAGAATGCAGCGAGGCACCCCCATCAATGCACATAGCCTCCGTAGCCTTCTGGAATTCCTGCTCACTGGATTCATCATCTTCCTCATCATCATCATCTCCTTCTTTATCTCGGCCCCGAGCGGGCCGATCCTTCTGCTGCTTGGCCTTGCCGCGGCGACCCCCTCGGCCACCGCGTTTCTTGCCGGACCCCTCAGCAACATCTTGGGCCTTCTCCTTGTCTCGCCTCTCATATTCGGCCCTCTGCTTCTCGGCAAGCTGCTCAACTTGCCGGCAGTTCTGGAGATCGTGGCCCTTAGTGCGATGGATCTTGCAATACTGCTTGCCGGAGTTCTCCGACTTGTCGGCAGCCGCCAAGGCCTGACAGGAAGGGCACCCGGCAAGGTCCTTGCCGGGGTCACCAACCTTGGCCTTCTTGGCGGCGCTGGGGTTGTTGGATTCCTCGACAGCAAGCACGGCCTTGCCTCCGCGCTTCTTGTTCCGCCGCCGGCCTTTCCTTGACGGGGCCGCGGCGTCTTCATCCTCGGAGTCGCCTGCCGCGCCAACAGCCTCACCGGGGAGTTTCCTCCCCTCTTCAGCTCGAGCGCACTTGTCGGCCAGAGCATAAAGCTCGGCAATACTCCTGACTTTGTTCATCGCCAGCTCTTCCCGCATTCTGCGGTTACGCACGTTCTGGTGGAACGCGCTAATGACAGCGGCAGGATGAACGTCGGGAATGTTGTACTGCACTCGGCTGAACCTCTGCATAAACTTGCGCAGGGACTCGCCCTCCTTCTGAGGGATGATGTGCAAATCGCTCTCTTGGCCAGGAGCTTGGTGGCCTCCAATGAAGGTGCCAACAAACTGATGGCACAGATCTGACCAGGAAGAAATGGAATTCTCCGGCAGATGCATCAACCACGACCTGACGTTGGGCTTGAGCACCAACGGGAAGTAGTTGGCAAGTATCTTGTCATCTCGGCCCCCGACAGCCTGCACTGCAATGGTGTAGATGCTCAGGAACTCCGAGGGATGGTTCTTTCCGTCATACTTCTCCGGAACCTCTGGCTTAAAGGTTTGGGAATTGGGCCACCGGACTTGCCGCAGCTCACGGGTAAACGCCGGAGTCCCTACCTCATAAGGTAAGTCTCCTACGTTCCCTGGCGCAGGCTCTTCGACAGCCGGCCCTGCGCGCTTATCAGAGTGATAGCGCGCTTCCCGTCGCCGCTCGATGGTTGTTCGAGCGTCCTCTTTGCCTTGTTCCTGGAGAACCAGGCGCTGATCACGGCGCATCCGTGGATCGGACGACGCCGTGGAAACTTCTTCATGGCGGTCGACTTGCTGAGTTGTCGACCGCCGCTGATGCCGCGGAGGGGAGTGCACTGTAGTTGCACCACCTCCGGTTTTCTCCGCACCGGCTCGCACCGGATCGATGGGCCTCCGCTGCGAGGGCCCTGCCTCTTGCGGTCCATCCTTGTTGGCGAAGCCGATAAGGCTCTGGATAGTAGCTCGCCACTCCTCCATCTTCTCCGGGGCGGGAGGAAAATCGAGGAGCAGCTGCGCACGTGCCAAGGCTTCCGCTGGCGTAGGTGGCAGCGACAAGTGCGAGGTACGTGAGGTGCTCTGACTCCTAACCAATTTAGAAGGAGCATCGCCACGGTCATGCGACCGCGCACCACCTCCGCCGGCAGCTTGGTGTGCATGCTGGTCCTGCACATCTTGGGATCTATGCGCAGAAACCTTTTCGTGGGGACGCCCCGAACCACCAGCGCCATGATGTCGCTCATCTCGCATGACCTGAGTAGGTTGCGAGGCTTGCGCCGGCGCGGGAGCTCCAGCAGGCGCCCTTCGATCCCTAGAGTTAGTTGTGCCACCCGTAGGTAACACAACACCATCTCTAGATCCAGCGGCGCGCAAGTTACCACTGCCACTGCGAACGATACCGCTCGCTTGGCTTGGGTCACCAGAACGCCGCGGGGGTTCTAGTCCTCTTCCTTCTGCACCCACATCGTCGCCTGTTTGCGAAGGCGCAGGCAAAACGGACCCGGACGGTTGCGCTGTCGCAGCGCTCTTCTTCTTGGGCGGCATGATGATGAAGATGATGAAAAAACTAGGGCGCCGACCACCAGATCAGGTTCACGCAACCTTCAATCCCCCTACCTGGCGCGCCAAAGATGTCGGGGCACGACACCTATGGGATCCCGAGAGACCCCTTTACGATTCGGCAGGGGGAGAGGTACACGCAAAGAGCAGAACCAGTGATCGACGCAAGAAGTTTTTACCCAAGTTCGGGCCGCTGATCAGCGTAAAACCCTACTCCTGCTTTGTGTTCTTATTGATGTTCTTGAGTCCAGCCTTCAGGAGCGCTCGCAATGAACAGTACGTTCAAAGAGCAGCTACGCATACAGAATGGGCCAGAAATTCTCCTCCCCTGTAGCAGTTGCCTTGGGCCTCCTTTTATATGCTCAAAGGGGTCTCCACAGTGGCAAAATGTACATACATTGAGGTGTAAAGTAGCTACAGGGTATCATATCTAACCCCTGACGGATTAGGACAAGTGCATTTAATGCACCGTGAGGTGTCTGTTTAGGTGTCCTCACTTTCTTGGGGATGGAAAAAGGGGCCATCCCATCAGCACCGCTTAAGCTCTCCTCCACTGGCGTGTTGCCACGCATCCAGAGAAGGACCCAGAATGTCAGACACGTTACTGTGCCGAAGCGGTGGCACAGTGGCAGAATCTCGCCCGGCGCCGAGCCTTGCCGGACGCCAAGCCTTGCCGGGCGCCAGGGCTTGCCGGGCGCCAAGCTTTGCTGGGAACCAAGCCTTGCCGGGCGCCGAGGCTCGCCAGGCTCCACGGGCCATCCCGGCAAGGATCTTGCCGGGGAAGCTGGCCTTCGAATTTCAGTCCTTATTAACTCCTGATCCTCAGGTCTCTGACTTGATGATTTCCTTGATGGCTTGAATCGACCTCGAGCTGATCCCGGCAAGCCTTGCCGCAAGGATGGCTACAACTGCCCGTGCACAAGTACGGGGTACTAGTGGCCCAATACTTAGTACACCGACAGGGAGCATCCTTTCAATAGCCTTAACCTTCTCAGGGTTGGCTTCTATCCCCCGGTGCGAGACAAGAAGCCGAGCGGCTTGCCAGATGGGATCTCGAAAACGCACTTCTCAGGGTTGAGCCTCAGGTTCACCCTGCGCAGATTGGCGAACGTCTCCTCGAGGTCCTCGATCAGGGTTCTCGCCTCGCGCGACTTGACCACAATGTCATCGATGTACGCCTCTGCGTTCCTCCCTAATTGTGGCCCCAGTGCTATGTGCATCAACCGCTGGAAGGTGGCACCAGCGCTTCTCAGTCTGAAGGGCATGCAGGTGTAGCAGTACACGCCACATGGGGAGATGAAGGCCGTCTTCTCGACATCCTCTGCCGCCATCTTGATCTGGTGATAACCCGAGAACGCGTCCAGAAAGCACAGCAGATCACACTCTGCGGTAGAGTCCACGATCTGGTCGATGCGTGGGAGCGGGAAGGGATCCTGAGGACAAGCTTTGTTGAGGATCATGAAGTCGACGCACACGCGCTCTTGTCCGCCTTTCTTGGGGACGACCATCGGGTTGGCGAGCCAATCCGGATGACGCACTGCTCGTATGACCCCTGCTTCATGTAACTTGCGTACTTCTTGGACGATGAACGCCTGCTTTTCCTGTGCCTGACGCCGTGCCTTCTGTTTTACTAGACGAGCGTCGGGGCACACCGCCAGGTGGTGCTCGATCACCTCCCTCGGGACGCCAACCACATCGGATGCCCTGCATGCGAACACATCCTTGTTCGCTCGGAGGAAGCAGATGAGCGCCTGCTCCAGGGGCAGGTCGGCGCCGGTGGTGAAGGTGGGGCCTGAGTCGGTGTCGTCCACAGGCACCTTCTTGGTCTCAGTGCGGTCTTGAGAGAACAGCTGCCTTTTCTTTGCGGGCACGGCCTCTGGAACCCCCGGGGTGTCTTCGGCATCCAGGTGTGAGGTCGCCGCGGCCCGTAAGCGAGCTTGAGGGCTCGCACGTCATCCTTCCTATCCCAGTCACAGTGACGACGCCGCCACTGCCTGGCATCTTGACGACGTTGTAGCCCAGATGGGTCACCGCCATGAACTTGGCGAGAGCAACGTACCCCAAGATGGCATTGTAAGGAAGGCTGATCTGGGCCACGTCGAAGTCGATCAGCTCGGTGTGGTAGTTGTCGTGCTTGCCGAAGGTGACAGGAAGGCGCACCTATCCCAAGGGGGTGGCGGAACCGTTTGTCACCCCTGAGAACGGCCTGGTGGGCATGAGCTGATCGTAGGGCACCTGAAGCATCTCGAAGGTCTCGATGGAGAGCATGTTGAGGCCAGCGCCACCATCGATGAGGGTTTTGGTGACCGCAATGTTGCTGATGGTGGGCGTACACAGCATGGGGAGTGCACCGGCAGCTGTCGTAGATTCGGGGTGGTCCCTGGAGTCGAAGGTGATGATGACCTCGCACCGCACGCGGCTCCCTGGGGTCTCAGGCTGAAGTCGAGCGGCGTTTGCCTAACGGAAGAGCTGTTTGGAGTGGCGGCCGCAGGCCGGCGCTTGAGATCCACCAAGGATGCAGGCCACCACGCGAGGCTGCGGGCAGCTCCCGGCTCCATCGTCCTGCTGACCGTCGCCGCCCCTGCTGAATCGCGACGGCCAAGAGGCGGCCCCTCGTGGTAGGTTTTGCAAGGGGTTTCCGTGGCTTACCCTGATCGGAGCCTGGGAAAGCGCCTCCTGGGCCGGAGAAGGAGCCCTGCACCCGGCCTCGCCATTGCGAGGCCCGCCAGGTCTGCCTCGGAAGGACGAGCAGATGCAGTAGGTGCAAGTTCGGATCCGCGGCGAGGGCAGCGATGCAGGCGGAGAGCAAAAGGGCTCCATGCCTCCGCAAGCGGCGTCGAGAAGCTCGGCGATACGGTCAAGCTAGGCATCGTAGTCTTCGTTGGCGGGACGGTAGCGCAGCAACTCACGTGCCATGATGAGCGCGGTTTGCGCGTTCGCCAGCCCGCGACGAGCATGGGAGGACGACGTCGTGGCAGGAGTGAGGGAAGGCGTGGCGGTGCGGCCGTCACGCTGCCCAGAGGGTGGCAGCAAAGAGTCCTGCTGCTCATGAGCAGCGGGGTCGGTGGCAGCGTTTGCTGCGGGAGAAGCGGAGTGGCGAGGAAGACCGTGGCCCGCGGGTGCTGTCTGGGCGACATGAGCGGCCTGGCGCTCGGCACGAACTCGGCGAGCGTTGGCCATGGGAGCGATGATGCAGGGATGAAGCAAAGTGGAAGGGAGAGCTTCGACACGCCCCTACCTGGCGCGGCAAATGTCGGAATTGGGGATCCGCGGACCCAAACAAGGTTCAAACTCTGGGACGTGTGTGAAGGATCTAGCCTAGCCACGGCTCACTGCTCATCACCCCAGGGCTTGGCTCCGACGAGTTCGCGCAAGCGAGAGGAAGAAGTGGACACGGTGATTTACCCAGGTTCGGGCCACCTTGCGGTGTAAAACCCTACTCCTGCTTTGTGGTGGATTGCCTCGTGAGGAGGATGAGTATGAACTGGTACAAGTGTGAGCTGCCTCGGGAGAGCTCAATGGCCGAAGGATCCAATGGAATCTGGTCCCTCTCTACGGTGGAGTCTAGTTCCTATTTAAAGTGGCCTTGGTCCTCTTCCCTCATATCTTAGGCGGGAAGGGATACCACAACGGCCGATTTTTAAGGGGGACAGGAGTACATCCTGTCCTGACTAAAGGTGGTCTTCACTTGCAAAGCTTCTGGTCGTGATGCGGTGGTGGGCTCGGTGATGACATCCGTCCTGCCGAGCTCGTGGTCTTCGTCTTGTTGCACTGGAATGGAAACCTTTGGGGGATTCCTTGGGAACCCGCATGCGTCCTTGCCTCCTTAGCACAAAAGAGGAAACTGTCCTCCTCTGCGCTTGTTGGCGCCCTCCTGGCCTCGATCATCATGGCTCACATCATTGTGCACCTCGTGAGGCGTGAGGCTTGCATAGAGATCTCCGCTCCTCGGGAGGTAGCCTCGGGGGGCCGCTCCTCGGGAGGTCTTGGTGTCGTTCGCCTCGTGAGGCGAGGGCCTCGCGAGGGTCTTGTCCGCGAAGTCTTGTAGCTGGGCCATACCGGGCCGTCGATAGAGCCATGCGCTGGGCCATAGACAGGCAGGTCTGGGTACCCCCAATCCCAGAACACCGACATCCACAATCTGGTCGATGTGCGGGAGCGGGAAAGGGTCCTGGGGGCAGGCCTTGTTGAGGCTCGTGAAGTCGACACACATGCGCTCCTTTCCGCATTTCTTGTGGACGATGACCGTATTGGCGAGCCACTCGGGATGGCGCACCTCTCGAATGACCCCTGCCTCTTGAAACTTGTGCACCTCTTGGACGATGAATGCCTACTTCTCCGGTGCTTGGCGCCGCGCCTTCTGCTTGACGGGACGAGCGTTGGGGCACACTGACAAATGTTTCTCGATCACCTCCCATGGGACACCGGATAGATCAGACACCTTCCAGGAGAACACATCCTTGTTCGCCCGGAGGAAAACGACGAGCGCGTCTTCCTGCTCAGGGGGAAGGCCGGCGCCAATGGTGAAGGTAGGACCCGAGCTGCTGCCGTCGACCGATACCTTCTTCGTTTTGGCGCGGTCTTGAGAGAACAGCTGCTTCTTCCTTGCAGGGGTGACCTTCGGGGACTCAGCCCTATCTTCGGCGCCTGGGCATGAAGCCGGCGCGGCCCTGAAAGCGCGCTTGAGGCCTCAGACCGCATCCTCCTTTCTTCCGACGACTGTAATGATGCCACTACTGTATGGGAGGCTGATGTGGGCCACATCAAAGTCAATGAGCTCGGTGCAGTAGTTGTCACGGGTGCCGAAGGTGACAGGGAGGCGCACCTGCCCCAGGGGGGTAGTGGAGCCATCGGTCACTCCGGAGAAGGACCGCGTCGGTGCGAGCTGATCCCAGGGCACTTGAAGCGTCTCAAAGGTCCCAATGGAGATAACATTGAGGCCTGCACCTCCATCGATGAGGGTCTTGGTGACAGAGATGTTGCTGATGGTGGAAGTGCACAGCATGGGGAGCGCGCCGGCGGCGACCGCAGACTTGGGGTGGTCTCGGGAGTCAAAAGTGATGACGCATTCGGGCCGCCCGCGAGGCTGCGAAGCCTCGGGCAGGGGCTGCATGGCATTCACCCCGCGAAAGAGCTGCTTGGAGTGGTGATTGGACACAGGCGCCTGGGACTCGCCGAGGATGCACGCAACCGCGTGGGGCTGGAGCACGAAGTGTGTGGCGAATCGATCACTGAACTCGCCCCAGGAGGAGATTGAGGCTTTAGGAAGGTCGAGAAGCCATGAGCGCGTGGCGCCCACGAGGGCCAGGGGGAACCAGTTCGCCATGGCCTTGTCGCCACCGCCTGCCGCCAGGATGCTTTGGGTATAGAGCCGGAGAAACCCCTCGGGGTGAGCAGCACCATCGAAGCGTGAGGGCAGCACCGGTTTGAACCTCGCCGGACAATTCACTTGGCGCATGCCAATGGTGAAAGCTGGGCAGCCCGCAGCACTTAAGAAAATGGCAGGGTAGGTAGCGGCGGGCGCGGGCTCGGAAGAGCGGCGACGGCTGCACGCGAGCTGCCCGACGCTCGGCGCGAACTCGCCGAGCGTCAGCCATGGAAACGGTGGAGCAGGAACCGAAGCGGAGTGGACGAACTTCGGCACACCCCTACCTAGTGCACCAAATGTCAGAATCGGGGCTCCGGGGACCCAAGAAAGGTTCGAACTCTGGGGTGTGCTCAAAGAACTTCGCTAAGCCTAGCTCGCTGCCCACTACCTCACGGCGATGCTCCGGCGTGCTCGAGGGAGAAGGGAGAAGGTCATCAGACATGATAGTTTACCTAGGTTTGGGCCACCTTGCAGTGTATAACCCTACTCCTGCTTTGTGGTTGATTGCCTCGCTAGAGAGGATGAGTGTGTGTGTGTGTGTGTGTGTGTGTGTGTGTGTACAAGGAGGATGAACTGCCTCGGGAGGCTCGGATGGCTCAAGGGATCCCCTGGGTTTCGACCTCTCTCTACGGTGGAGTCTAGCCTATACTTATACTGGCCCTGGTCCTCTTCCCCTGAAAACTCTAGGCGGGAAGGGTTGCCACAATGACCAATTTTGAAGGGGAACAGGAGTACAACTTATCCTGACTAAAGGTGGTCTTCGCCTGCTAAATCTCCCTGCCGTGACGCGCTAGTGGGTTCGGTGATGACCTCCGTCCTGGCGAGCCCGCTGTCCTGGTCTTCTTGCACCAAAGTGGCAACCTTTGGGGATTGCTTCGGGAACCGACGCGCCGTCCATGCTCCCTTAGCAGAAAAGAGGAAAGCCTCCTCATCCACACCTGCTGGCGCCTCTCTGGCTCCGCTCATTGTCACGCTCGTCACCCAGGTGAAGCAGCAGGGCCGCGTGACTCCTCTTCCCGATCCTTGATCTGCACGCCTCCGCGAGGGGCCTCGGGGGGCAGCCTCGGGAAGCCACCTCATGAGGGGGCCTCGCGAGGCCGCTGATGAAGCTTGACGGTGCGTGCCTCACGAGGGCCTTGCTCTTGGAGTCCGAGGTGGGGCAACTTGGGCCTTCTGCTGGCGCCGCGCCCTGGGCCGCAGGCAGACGAGCTAGGGTACCCCTAGTCCCACTGGCCCGTCAAGCCAAACCCGGGAAAGCAACAGTGGTGTTGAGCCGGTCCAATCGATAACCCTGCAAAGGATTCTCTTGTGCCGGGGTGGTGTTCTTACAATAAAACCAAGTTTTTTGCTACTCTTTGGGATGGCTTGCTAGTTTTGCTTTGGGAAAGTTGGTAGTTTTCCTCCTTCAGACAGAAATTCCTCCCAGTTCAGTACTGGGGCCATTCTTGAACTTTGTCTGATGATTGATATAAAATAATTCTTGGAAGAAGCTAATGGTTGGCGCTATTTGGAGGTATACCTCACAAAAAACTTGGAATTGACACAAGTTTGCGATGGAGTTGGGACCAAGATCTTGAGGCCCGAGGTTGAAGAATAGGAGGACATCTCGAAAGAACTTTGACCCGGGAGGTCGAAAGCCCCTGTGGAGATGGTCTACAAATATTATGACTTCATCCTGTTGAGGTTGAGGATGAGTCTCTTCTTCTGGAACTCACCATTCAATTTCTTCTTGAGCCGACAACAATCCTTGGCCTCCTAAGTCCTCCAACATTAGCTCAGATACAGTTGATCTTGCCCAGGTAACAACTTTGTTGGTTCTTGGAGGCATCGCGCCAAAAGCAACAACCAAGATAGGCTACAATAATATTTAGATCAGAGTAATAGCTGGTGAATCATGAAAGTGTTCTAAATTATAACAGTTGACAGCACAAACTTTAGGATTGACTAAAAGTAACCAGATCTACAAGCCAGCCAAATGTTGAGCCGGCACCAGACAAACTAAAGTTTCAACAAATTGTGGTCTACGATGGGTCTATAAGCCGGCCGAAGATTGAGCCGGCCTGAGATGCTAATATTGTTTGCATATGAACACAAGACAAGTAGAGTTTTCAACATATGAAGGATTTACAATCTCCAATAGATCTACAAGCTGGTCAAGATCCGAGCTGGTATGAGATATAGACGTGATTCAAGTGATACTAGATTTTATGATAAAGCAAGTCATAAACAAAAAGTTACAGGGTTCAGCTATAGAAGCGGATCTAGAAAATGCTGGATAAAGAAAATAAAAAGACCTAGCTATGGCGGGATCGGTAAGCACAGAAGAACTAACGGGATCTAACAAGTTTCGCAGAAGGAATCTAGATCGAGCAAAACTGCATTGGAGTGAAAATTGACCAGTTTTTGAATACCTCATAAAGGTAAACCTAGATTTATGGGGGTAAAATAGTTGTGAGTTATGAAGAACTCCGACGAACGCGGTATGAACTATGACAGTGCAGTGGAAGAAATGAGCACTTACAGATTTGCAGAAATGGGTCGAGCTTGCAGGAGATCGATGCGGCGGCCGCGTTTCCTTCGATGAAGTTCCGGTAATGGCCTCCCCGCTGTTGTGGTCGATGCTTGAATGGGACAGCGAGCTCGAGGTGGCGCAGGATGTCAGGGGCGAGAGGAAGCGGATGAGGGCGAGAGGAAGAAGGAGTAAAAGAGGACCAAGGGGTTTGTCACATTTTTATAAGGGATGAGATCCCGAAACGGCAGGCACGAAGCCCCAGGATGCGCATTTTTTTGCTAAAAGGGATCCTTGATTCTCGCACCTTACAAGATGACACATATCCACTCAAAAGATCCGTTATGACATCATCTGCTGAATTTGGGAAGACGGACAAGTGATGTCACAATATGGAATGGAATGGAAAGATGCTAAGTGTGGAGTCTCCGTAAGCTGGCTAAACCAGTTGACCCGACCAAAGTATCTGGAAAGGAAGAAGCACGGTTCACAAGAATTGTTTTCCTGGCTTAATTATATAGACCTAGGTTGATCTTTGATATTCTTCTTTCCCTCATTTTTTATTTTGTTTTTCAGGTATATAATTTAACATGGATAAATCCAAGCTAAATTGGGGGCTAATGTTGGGGATATTTCCCTGCACTATGACCTGGCAGGAGGAATGACCCGGCCCAGAGCGCATCGACTCATGGGTCACTTCAACCTGACGGATCACCACGCGGTGGAAGGCCCGACAGGTTAAGTAAAGGCCAACTCATGGCGATACTTGATGGGCCGGCTTGATGAAGGCCTGAAGATGAGGACTCCTTACTTGGGAGATAAGTAGAATAGGATACGGGTCGTAGTACGACCCAGTTTCTGTTGTAAACCCAGGAACTCAACCTATTATATAAAGGGGAGCCCCTGGGAGGAAAAGACTAAGTTACAATCAATCGAGAGCTACATTAGCGAATCCGCATCATTTTAATCGAGATCTCCAGCAATATTTAAAGTGCAACTAATCCCTGGGTGGTTTTGGTAATTCATAACAACATATATCTCATTGAACTAATGTCCAATCAAGATAAACATTTTAGGATGTTCAATGATTGGCATGGCATGGACTAGAGATGTGGATCCCTCAAAATGCTAAGGACAAGGATTGGCAAAAGCTAAAGACTCTACATTTTTGTTTAAGTAATGCAAGATCACATTGAGTCCATAGGAAAGCCAATACTGTTAAAAGTGGATGAGGTGTTTGATAACCCACAAGTATAGGGGATCACAACAGTTTTCGAGGGTAGAGTATTCAAGCCAAATTTATTTATTCGACAAAAGGGGAGCCAAAGAATATTCATGAGTATTAGCAGTTGAGTTGTCAATTCAACCATGCCTGAAAGACTTAATATCTGCAGCAAAGTATTTAGTAGCAAACTAGTATGGAAGTAACGGTAACGGTGGCAATAGTAATAGTAGCAGTTTTGTAGTGATTGTAACAGCAGTAACAACGAAAGTAACTTAGCAAAGATCAATATGTGAAAAGCTCGTAGGCATTGGATCAGCGATGGATAATTGTGTTGGATAATATTCATCATGTAGCAGTCATAACCTAGGGCGACACAGAACTAGCTCCAGTTCATCAATATAATGTAGGCATGTATTCTGTATATAGTCATATGTGCTTATGGAAAAGAACTTGCATGACATCTTTTGTCCTACCCTCCCGTGGCAGCGGGGTCCATAAGGAAACTAAGGGATATTAAGTCCTCCTTTTAATAGAGAGCCGGAACAAAGCATTAGCACTTAGTGAATACATGAACTCCTCAAACTACGGTAATCACCGGAAAGAATCCCAATTTTTGTCACCTTGGGGTATGCGGACCATAACACGTAATAGGTGTCTACAACTTGCAAGATAGGATCAAGAACACACATATATTCATGAAAACATAATAGGTTCAGATCTGAAATCATGGCACTCGGGCCCTAGTGACAAGCATTAAGCATAGCAAAGTCATAGCAACATCAATCTCAGAACATAGTGGATACTAGGGATCAAACCCTAACAAAACTAACTCGATTACATGATAAAACTCATCCAACCCATCACCGTCCAGCAAGCCTACGATGGAATTAATCACTCCCGGTGGTGAGCATCATGAAATTTGTGATGGGGGAAGGTTGATGATGATGATGGCGATGGATTCCACCCTGGAGCCCCGAACGGACTCCAGATCAGCCCTCCCGATGAAGAATAGGAGGTGGCGATGGCTCCGTATCGTAGAACACGATGAATCCTTCTCTCTGATTTTTCTCTCCGCGAATAGGTATATATGGATTTGCAGTTAGGGTTGTAGACGGTCCAGGGGGCCCACAAGCCTGCAGGGCGCGCCTTGGGGGAGGGGGGGGGGGGTAGGCGCGCCCTCAAGGCTTGTGGCCGCTGGGTGGCCCCTCTCTGGTATCTTTTTCCACCAGTATTTTTATATATTCCAGAAATATTCTCCGTAAATTCTCAGGTCAATCCGAGAACTTTGATTTCTACACAAAAATAACACAATGGCAATTCTGCTGAAAACAACGTCAGTCCGGGTTAGTTCCATTCAAATCATGCAAATTAGAGTCCAAAACAAGGGCAACCAAGTTTGGAAAAGTAGAGACGATGGAGACATATCAACTCCCCCAAGCTTAACCCATTACTTGTCCTCAAGGAATTCAGTTGACAAACTGAAAGTGACAAAAAAACTTTTACAAACTCTATTTGATCTTGTTGTTGCAAATATGTCTAACTAATGTTCAGGTTTTCAGCAAAGATTATGAACTAACCATATTCACAATAACACTTAGGTCTCACATTTACTCATATCAATAGCATAACAAACTAGCGAGTAATAATAAGATATCTCGGATGACAACATTGGTTTCAAAACAATCATGATATAATATGACATAATGGTATCTCGCTAGCCCTTTCTGAGACCGCAAAACATAAATGCAGAGCACACCTGAAGATCAAGGACTGACTGGACATTGTAATTCATGGCAAAAAAGATCTAGTCACAGTCATACTCAACATCAACTAAAAACAAAGCATATAAATGATAGTGGTGCTCTCCAGCTGATGCTTTTATAAGAAGATGATGACTCAACAATAAAAGTAAATGGACAGGCCCTTCGCAGAGGGAAGCAAGGATTTGCAGAGGTGCCAGAGCTTGAAGCTTTTAAAATGGAGATAAATATAATTTTGAGTGGTATGCTTTCATCGTCAACATAACAACCAAGCGATCTCACTATCTTCCATGCTAGACACATTATAAGCAGTTCCCAAATAGAATGGTAAAGTTTTACTCCCCCTCCACCAACAAGCACACTCCACGGCTAGCCGAATCCACGGGTATCGTCCATACCAACAACAGTCCTGGGGAAGTTTTGTTGCATTATTAAATTTTGATTTTCATTTTGATCATGGAACTGGGCATCCCATTTACCAACCACTTTCTCATGAATGACAAGTGAATAAACACTTGTCGTGAGAATAACCCACCTAGCATGGAAGATACTAACAGCCCCCAGTCGCTACATGAGCGATTCAGGCATACAAAATAGATTATTATTTGAAGGTTTAGAGTTTGGCACATGCAAATTTACTTGGAATGGAAGGTAAATACCGCATATAGGAAGTGGACGCACAAGCAGTATTCCCTCTTAGTACAAGTGAAGGCTAGCAAAAAGATTGAGGAGCGACCAACTAGAGAGCGACAACGGTCATAAACATGCATTGAGATTAATCAACATTGAATGCAAGCATGAGTAGGATATAAATCACCATGAACATAAATATTGTGGAGGCTATGTTGTTTTTGATTCAGCTACATGCGTGAACATGTGCCAAGTCAAGCCACTTAAATCATTCAAAGGAGTATACCATCCTGTCATACTACATCATAACCATTTTAAATGCATGTTGGCACACAAGACAAACCATTATCCACTCCTAGCTAATTAAGCATGGCATGAGTAACTATAATCTCTAATTGTCATTGCAAACATGTTTCATTCATAATGGGCTGAATCAGGAATGATGAGCTAATCATATTTACAAAAACAAAATAGGTCAAGTTCATACCAGCCTTTTCTCATCTCAATCATTTCATCAAATATCGTCATTATTGCCTTTCACTTGCATGACCGAACGATGTGAATAATAATAAGAGTGCACGTGCATTGGACTAAGCTGGAATCTGCAAACATATATTCAAAGGAGAAGACAAGGTAATATGGGCTCTTTGTTAGATCAACAATAATGCATATGAGAGCCACTCAACATTTTCATGGTGGTCTTCTCCTTATGACCCAAAGAAAAAAGAAAAGAATTTCAAAGAAACACACTGAAATATTTTTGGAGTTTTTGTTTTTCCGAAGAAAGTAAAATGAAAACAAGAAAAACTATTTACATGGGAAAGATCCCAACAAGCAAAAGAAATATTTTTGGGTTTTATCAAAGTTTTTCAAACACACAAGAAGAAAGCAAGAGAAATAAACTAACATGGATAATACAATGAAAAAGGATGAACACCGACAACTGGAATGAATGTGTGAACATGAATGTAATGTCGGTGAGACATACATACTCCCCCAAGCTTAGGCTTTTGGCCTAAGTTGGCCTATGGCCACGGCTGGCCAGGCTGATATCCAAAAACATAGTTGGGGTTGAACTGGATTGCGGCTGCCACCGCTTGGATGGTCGCCTCGTTGAGGCGAGCGGTCTCCCTCGCTCTCTCATACTCATCTGCCTCCTCTCTAAGTATGAAATATCTTCGTTTTACCTGAAAGTCAAAGAAGGTAGGAGCAGGAAGCGTAACATAGACAATGCGCTGCCTGTCAAAGATTAGTCTGTAATGAAAAGGCAACTCGCCCCTCTCAAGAAACTGGAAGATTTTCTTCGAGGAACCACCTTGGAAGATTTTCCTAAACATTTTCTCCCTCTGAAAACTTTCTGAAATTTTTAGTGACTCAAAATAAAAGTGAACCAAACTTAGCAAAATTGATAGCAACTACTCCTACAAGTGTCTAGAGGCTATATCATGCAACAAAACTACTTTGAACCATATAAATTTGACATGCAAGCTCAAGAACATGGTCACCACGGCAGCAAAAATTTACAATATATAAAGCACTATAGCAAAAACTAATTGGACCAATGGAGGAGTCACATACCGGAGAATAATCCCCCAAAATAGTTTTGGAAACAGAGCTCCGAGCAAGGAGATCGAAAATGGCAGCAAGATGAGCAAGAACACGGGTTTGAGCAATGGTGTGATTTTTTTCTGGAGGAAGACGAAATGGATGGGTGGCTGGAATAAGTGAGGGGCCCACATGGGCCCCACAAGCCTCCTAGGCGCGCCCAGAGGGGTGGGCGTGCCCTGTGGGCTTGTGGCTCATAGGTGCACCCCCCTGGGGTGTGTTCAGTGCCATTTTTTTTCAAAAATTGCATACAAAATCATACTAGTTTTTTAGGGCATTTGGAGAACTTTTATTTTCTGGTCAATTTTTATTGCATGGATAATTCAGAAAATAGTAAAATAATAGTATTTCTACTTTATTAATTCTAAATAACAGAAAGTAAAAGGTGGGTACACAAGGTTGTGTTTACTAAATTCATCCATCTCATGGCTGTCAAAAGGAATCCATTAACAAGGTTGATCATGTCTTATTAACAAACTTCTTGCAAATGACATGAAACTGGAGAATCTTCATATAACACTAGGTTACCTCAACGGGAATATGCATGTCCCCAACAATAAGAATATCATATTTCTTTTTGACAGCAGGAATAGGGAATTCAAAACCTCCAATAGTAATTGTTGAAATTTTTCCAATAGAATTGATACTATTCACTTGAGGTTGTTTCTTTGAAAAGTGTACCGTATGCTCATTACCATTAACATGAAAAGTGACATTGCCTTTATTGCAATCTATAACAGCCCCTGCAGTATTCAAAAAGGGTCTACCAAGGATGATCGACATACTGTCATCCTCGGGTATATCAAGAATAACAAAGTCCGTTAAGATAGTAACATTTGCAACTACGACAGGCACATCCTCACAAATCCCGATGTGTATAGCAGTTGATTTATCGGCCATTTGCAAAGAGATTTTAGTGGGTGTCAGCTTATTCAAGTCAAGTCTACAATATAAAGAGA
Source organism: Thinopyrum elongatum (assembly GCA_011799875.1). NCBI lineage: Eukaryota > Viridiplantae > Streptophyta > Magnoliopsida > Poales > Poaceae > Thinopyrum > Thinopyrum elongatum. Next base: position 201,917,230 of record CM022300.1, read on the forward strand.
GAGGCATAACACTAACACCGGCTCCTAGATCACATAAAGCAGTTTTAACATAGTTTCTTTTAATGGAGCAAGGTATAGTTGGTATTCCTTAATCTCCTAGTTTCTTTGGTATTCCACCTTTAAATGTGTAATTAGCAAGCATAGTGGAAATTTTAGCTTCCAATATCTTTCTCTTATTTGTAAAAATATCTTTCATATACTTATCATAAGGAGACATTTTCAGAATATCAGTCAAACGCATGCGCAAAAAGACAAGTCTAAGCATTTCAACAAAGCGCTCAAATTCTTCATCATCCTTATTCTTTGAAGCTTTAGGAGGAAAGGGCATGAGTTTATGAACCCATGGCTCTCTTTCTCTAACATGTTTCCTAGCAATGAAGTCTCTCTTATCATATCTTTTATTCTTAGGTTGTGGGTTATCAAGATAAACAACATGTTCTATCTCCACATCATTATCATTACTAGGTTGAGCATCCATATGAACATCATCATTATCATTATTACTAGGTTCATGTTCATCACTAGATTGTGTTTCAACATAAAAAAAGAAATATCATTTGGATTCTCAGGTGTGTCTACAATAGGTTCACTAGAAGCATGCAAAGTCCTATCATCTTTCTCTTTAGGAGGACTAGGTGCATCAGTATTAATTCTCTGAGAATCTTGTTCAATTCTCTTAGGATGGCCTTCAAGATACAAAGGTTCCTGAGTCATTTTACCACCCCTAGTCATAACTCTAACAACATGATCATTCATCTTATTGTTCATCTCATTAAGCAAATCATTTTGTGCCTTGCGAACCTGTTCTACTTGAGTTTTTATCATGGAAGCATGTTTACTAACAACCTTGAGATCATTAATAGTTCTAAACATATAGTCACTCAAGCGTTCAATCATATAAGCATTACGTTTCAATTGTCTACTAACATATGCACTGAAATTTTCTTGTTTAACAATAAAGTTATCAAATTCATCCAAGCATTGACTAGCAGACTTAGTATAAGGAATATCACCTTCATCAAATTTATAGAGAATTTACATCTACTACTTGTGTCGGGGTATTAAGACCATGTATTTCTTCAATAGGTGGTAAATTCTTAACATCTTCAGCTTTAATACCTTTTTATTTCATAGATTGCTTTGCCTCTTGCATATCTTCAGGACTGAGAAATAGAATACCCCTCTTCTTCGGAGTTGGCTTGTGCGGTGGTTCAGGAACAATCCAATCATTATTATTACTCCATATATTATTCAATAATTCTTCAGCTTGCTCAACAGTTTGTTCCCTGAAAACAATACTAGCACAACTATCTAGGTGGTCCCTAGAAGCATCGGTTAGTCCATTATAAAAGATATCAAGTATTTCAGTTTTCTTGAGAGGATGGTCAGGCAAAGCATTAAGTAATTGGAGAAGCCTCCCCAAGCTTGTGGGAGCCTCTCTTCTTCAATTTGCACAAAGTTAAATATTTCATGTAAAGAAACTTGTTTCTTATGAGCAGGAAAATATTTTTCAGAGAAGTAATAAATCATATCCTGGGGACTACGCAAACAACCAGGAGCAAGAGAATTAAACCATAGCTTAGCATCACCCTTTAATGAGAAAGGAAACAACTTAAGAATGTAGTAATAGCGAATTTTTTCCTCATGAGCAAATAGGGTGGCTATATCATTCAGTTTAGTAAGATGTGCCACAATAGTTTCAGTTTCATAACCATGGAAAGGATCAGATTCAACCAAAGTAATTGACTCAGGATCGACAGAGAATTCATAATCCTTATCAGTAACAAAGATAGGTGAAGTAGCAAACTTAGGATCATATTTCATTCTAGCATTCAAAGATTTTTCTTTCAACTTGACTAGCAATTTCTTAAGATCATCTCTATCCTTACAAGCAAGAAAACCCCTCCGTCCATAACATAGCCCTCACGTATATTAGGCAATTCATATCTAGGAGTACTAGGTCTAACAGGTGTTTCGAAGTTTTTAGTTTCAATAATTTCATCAGTTTCAGAAATATCATCAGTTTCAGCATTCTCAATTTCATTAACTCTAGCAAGTTATTCATCAAGAAATTCACCCAGTGGCACAGTATTATCAAGCATAGTACTAGTATCATCATAAGCATCATTCGTAGCAAAAGTAGCATCATCAATTACTTACGGCATATCAGGATTAATAGCAGGTGGTGGTGTCACAAGCTTACTCAAAACAGAAGGTGAATCAAGTGCAGAGCTAGATGACAGTTCCTTGCCTCGCCTCGTCCTAGAGGGAATTATCTTAGTTCTTGGATGTTTCAGATTCTTCGTAGTGATCAACATATATAAATCCCAAGTGACTCAGCAAATAGAGCTATGCTCCCCGGCAACGGCGCCAGAAGAAGGTCTTGATAACCCACAAGTATAGGGGATTGCAACAGTTTTCGAGGGTAGAGTATTCAACCCAAATTTATTGATTCGACACAAGGGGAGCCAAAGAATATTCATGAGTATTAGCAGTTGAGTTGTCAATTCAACCACACCTGAAAGACTTAATATCTACAGCAAAGTATTTAGTAGCAAAGTAGTATGGAAGTAACAGTAACGGTGGCAATAGTAACAGTTGCAGTTTTGTAGTGATTGTAATAGCAGTAGCAACGAAAGAAACTTAGCAAAGATCAATATTTGAAAAGCTCGTAGGCATTGGACAACAATGGATAAATGTGTTGGATAATATTCATCATGTAGCAGTCATAACCTAGGGTGACACAGAACTAGCTCCAATTCATCAATATAATGTAGGCATGTATTCTGTATATAGTCATACATGCTTCTGGAAAAGAACTTGCATGACATCTTTTGTCCTACCCTTCCGTGGCAGCGGGGTCCGTAAGGAAACTAAGGGATATTAAGGCCTCCTTTTAACAGATAACCAGAACGAAGCATTAGCACTTACTGAATACATGAACTCCTCAAACTACGGTAATCACCGAAAAGAATCCCAATTATTGTCACCTTGGGGTATGCGGATCATCACAAGTAATTTGTGTTTAGATAGGATCAAGAACACACATATATTAATGAAAACATAATAGGTTCAGATCTGAAATCATGGCACTCGGGCCCTAATGACAAGCATTTGAGCATAGCAAAGTCATCGCAACATCAATCTCAGAACATAGTGGATACTAGGGATCAAACCCTAACAAAACTAACTCGATTACATGATAAATCTCATCCAACCCATCACCGTTCAGCAAGCCTACGATGGAATTACTCACCCCCGGCGGTGAGCATCATGAAATTGGTGATGGAGGAAGTTTGATGATGACGATGGCGACGGATTCCACCCTTCGGAGCCCCGAACGGACTCCAGATCAGCCCTCCCGATGAAGAATAGGAGGTGGCGGCAGCTCTGTATCGTAAAATGCGATGAATCCTTCTCTCTGATTTTTTCTCCGTGAATAGGTATATATGGAGTTGGAGTCAGGGTTGTAGATGGTCTAGGGGCCCACAAGCCTGCAGGGCGCACCCTTAGGGGGGGGGGGGGTAGGCGCACCCTCAGGGCTTGTGGCCCCTGGGTGGCCCCCTCAGGTATATTTTCCCGCCAGTATTTTTTATATATTCTAAAAATATTCTCTGTAAATTTTTAGGTCAATCCGAGAACTTTGATTTCTGCACAAAAATAACACCATGGCAATTCTGCTGAAAACAGCGTCAGTCCCGGTTAGTTCCATTCAAATCATGCAAATTAGAGTCCAAAACAAGAGCAAAAGAGTTTGGAAAAGTAGATACGATGGAGACGTATCAGTGTTGCTTAATGATCTTGTTGCTCAAGTGCTTAGTGATATTGCTCCAAAACCCTCAGCCACTTTCTCTACCCAAATATGCCCAAACCCTAAATTCCCAACTCAGCCACACCATATTTCCTACCCGGAGCCACCGAGTTCATCTGTACATCGCCACTGCCAAAACTCTAACAATTCCGTTCCACCAATATGGATCTCGATCTCACCGAGATGGCCTTGCCAGATCTCTGTGACTTGTTGCAATCTCTTCGGTCTCACCGAGATGTTGCAATTGGTCCCATCAAGATGGCTTGACCGATTCTCTGTTGCCTTGTTGCTTCACTTCGGTCGCACTGAGATGATGCGATCGGCGCCATCGAGATGAGGTTTGCCCTAAGCCCTTGCACATCGGTTCTACCGAGTTGTTCCCGTTGGTCCCACCAAGATTCCCAATGTTCATATTTTTACACAGATCGGTGCCACCGAGTTTTCTGATCGGTGCCACCAAGATGTGTCAAAAGTGTGTAATGGTTGGATTTTGTGTGGAGGCTATATATACCCCTCCACCCCTTCTTCCTCATTGTGAAGAGCCATCAGAACGTGCCTACACTTCCACCATTCATTTTCTGAGAGAGAACCACCTAGTCATGTGTTGATATCAAGAGATTCCAATCCAACCATTTGAACTTTGATTTCTAGCCTTCCCCAAGTTGCTTTCCACTCAAATCCTTCTTCCACCATAGCCAAATCTGTGTGAGAGAGAGTTAAGTGTTGGGGAGACTATCATTTGAAGCACAAGAGCAAGGAGTTCATCATCAACACACCATCTATTACCTTTTGGAGAGTGGTGTCTCCTAGATTGGTTAGGTGTCGCTTGGGAGCCTCTGACATGATGTGCAGTTGAACCAAGAAGTTTGTTAGGGCAAGGAGATCACCTACTTCATGAAGATCTACCCGAGTGAGGCAAGTCCTTCGTGGGCGATGGCCATGGTGGGATAGACAAGGTTGTTTCTTCGTCGACCCTTCGTGGGTGGAGCCCTCCGTGGACTCACGCAACCGTTACCCTTTGTGGTTTGAAGTCTCCATCAACATGGATGTATGATAGCACCACCTATTGGAACCACGCCAAAAATCTTCGTGTCCCCATTGTGTTTGCCTTCTCCAAACCCTTCCCTTTACCTTCGTATGCAATGTTTTAAATTTTGCTACTATACTCTTAGAATTGCATGTGTAGGTTGATTGCTTGACTTGTCATAATTGCTAAAAATATGTCCACAACTAAAATTGGGAAATAGGAAGATTTTAATTTGGTCAAGTACTCTAATCACCCCCTCTAGACATACTTTTGATCGGTCTTCGTTAGCCTTGATTTCCTTTGCTTTGGTGATCATAGCCTTGGTTTCACAACCTAGGAGAGTATGGCGTCTAGTGAGGGTAACTATCACCGTAGAGGTCCTTATTTTGATGGTACACATTTTGCTAGTTGGAAGCATAAGATGAAAATGCATATTCTTGGTCATAACCCCACCGTTTGGGATGCTGTTCATATTTTCTTGCAAGGTGAATTCTTTGAAGATGGTAGAGAACCGGATCATGAAGCAATCGCAGAAGAATTGAAGATGTTGCAATACAATGCTCAAGCTTGTGATATTCTCTTGAATGGATTGTGCCCCGAGGAATTCAACAAAATCAGCCGCCTTGAGAATGCAAAGGAAATTTGGGATACTTTAGTTGATATGCACGAAGGTACCAATTTTGTCAAGGAATCCAAGTTGGATGTGCTTCAAAGTCAACTTGACAAGTTCAAGATGAAGGATGGTGAAGGAGTCGTGAAGTGTACTCTAGGCTTGCTCTCATCACAAATGAGATTTCTGGCTTAGGAAGTGAAGAGATGACCGACAAATTCATCATCAAGAAGATCCTTAGAGCTTTGGATGGCAAATATGATACCGTGTGCACATTGATCCAAATGATGCCCAATTACAGAGATCTCAAGCCCATGGAAGTCATTGGTAGAATTGTTGCTCATGAGATGTCACTCAAGGATAAGGAAGAGATCCACAACAAGTCAAGTGGTGCATACAAAGCTTCAAGTGATGCTCCTACAACATCAAGTGACAAGCTAGTCTCCAATGAAGAATTGAGCTTAATGGTGAAAAACTTCAACAAGTTCTACAAGAGTAGAAGCAAAGAGAGAAGCTCCAAGTCAAGGTCCTACAATGAGAAAAGATCTTCTAGTCGTGATCGTAATTGCTACAATTGTGGAAGACCCAGACACTATTTCAATGAGTGTACGACTCCCTACAAGAAAAGAGAAGACTCACCAAAATGGAGGAGTAAAAGAGATGAATCACCTCATGGAGGGAGAAGGAATAGAGATGATCGTTATGAATGATGACCCTCTAGAAGAAGCAAGGATTCGGAAAGGAAAGACAAGTCATCAAAGAGCTACACAATACGAAGACATCAAGCTCATGTTGGTGAATGGGTTTCCTGCTCCGACTCTGACAACTACTCTGGGAGAAGCTATCACTCCGACTCCGAATATACTCAAGATGAAGGTGTTGCCGGTCTTGCACTAGTGTCATCCAACTCCCATGACATATTTGATTCACCAAATGAAGGAATTGGAAGATGCTTCATGGCTAAAGGCCCAAGTTATCACACCCCGAGTATCTTGATTTCAATAGTGATGAAGATGATTTGCTAGGTGATGATGATTACTTGTTGACAAAACTAGTGACGAAAACTATAATGAACTTGCTAGTAATCATGCTAACCAAGATGAAACGAATGACCATGATAAGAAGGAGATTGGGCGTCTAACTGAAGAACTAAACACTCTTAATTTAGCTCATGAAACAACTCAAGAGGATCATAGAGAGCTCCTAAGAACTCATGAGAAGCTGCGCTCCGAGAAGCTAAATTTAGAGCAAGAGCATGAGTTCCTAAAAGCAATCAATGATGATCTTCGAAAGAAGAGTTCTTCTTACATTGCCAAATGTCTCCTCTTGTCTACTTACATGCCACAAGTTAAACCTAGTAACAAGAGCAAGAAAGATTCTTCTTCTAGTAGTAACAATAACCATGCTAAAATCCAATATTGTTGCTTCTAGTAATTCTCTTGATTCCACTAATGATTCTCTTAGCCAAGTTACAGTTGAGCAAGAAAATAGCTTATTGAAGGGAATTATAGAGAAAGGTGTTTACAAGAGTCTTGCCGGGAGTAACCAATTTGAGGAAATTGTACGCAAGCAAGGAAGACACCGGAAGAATCAAGGTGTTGGTTTCGAACGAAAGTTCAATGCCAATGGAGTTGAATGGGAAGAAGATCAATATCCCAAGACAAAGTTTGTTCCACAACAAGAGAAGTATGACCCCACTTCTTTTGAGGAAAAACAAGCTCAAGATGATCTTCCACCACAAGACCACAAGCTAAAAGGCAAGGACAAGCTTCAAGAGGAGATTGACTCATTTGAAGAAGCTCCTAAAGCCATGGTTAAGTGGGTTCCCAAGACTACTTCAAGCTCTACTTCATCAAGTTCAACTACAGCTCCAAGGATTCCCATCAAGTTGATGTGGGTCCCAAAGAAGAAGATCTAGAGTGTTCTTGAGGGTTACTCCGCCAACATACTTCACTCATATTCATTTTGGCAAGGACTTGTGCAATCAACTTTCACATCTTGCACTAAGTTCATGGAGTCACAAAACTCTTGTTGGTAAGACAAGGGACAAGGTAACCTAATGCTTTCATGGACATCATCATATGTGTAATTCACTCTATGTCTATGGATATCCTTGTATGTTCCTTGTAGGACTAACCCATTTAGGTATTAAAAGTGCAAAACTCCAAAGGATTGCTTCGAATCCTTGATGGTCTACATTCACATTGAGCATCCACATCTTCACTTCTAGATGAATTCATCGTCGACAAAACCCAAGGTTAGTTCATCCCTCGTTGGGGGGATATCACATCTAGGGGGAGCTTTGCTCTAAAAATTGAGCTAAAGCAACTCTAATGGGGTGAACACATTAATGCTTTATGTAAAAGTGGAAACCCCACTTGTGCTTAAATGATGAGTATGACTGATAACCCACAAGTACAGGGGATCTCAATAGTTTTCGAGAGTAGAGTATTCAAACCAAATTTATAGATTCGACACAAGGGGAGCCAAAGAATATTTGTAAGTATTAGCAGTTGAGTTGTCAATTCAACCAGACCTGGAGATTAAATATCTGCAGCAAAGTGATCAGTAGCACATTAGTATGACAGTTTGATAGCAGTAGCAATGATAGTAACAGTAACAGTAATGGTAACAGCAGTAGTGATAATTTTGTAGCAGATGTAATAGTAGCAATAGTAATAGTAACGCAGCAAGAACAATATGTGAAAAGCTCATAGGCATTGGATCGGTGATAACGTTGTATAATATTCATCACATAACAATCATAACCTAGGGCGACATAGAACTAGCTCCAGTTCATAAATATAATGTAGGCATGTATTCCGTAAATAGTCATACGTGCTTATGGAAAAGAACTTGCATGACATCTTTTTTCCTACCCTCCCATGGCAGCGGGGTCCATAAGGAAACTAAGGGATATTAAGGCCTCCTTTTAATAGAGAACTGGAACAAAGCATTAGCACATAGTGAATACATGAACTCCTCAAACTACGGTCATCACCGGAAAGTATCCCAATTATTGTCACCTTGGGGTTTACGGATCATAACTCGTAATAGGTGCATATGACTTGCAAGATCGGATCAAATGTAATGGTGATAACATAAATGGTTCAGATCTAAAATCATGGCACTCAGACCCTAGTGACAAGCATTACACATAGCAAAGTCATAGCAACATCAATCTCAGAACATAATGGATACTAGGGATCAAGCCCTAACAAAAATAACTCGATTACATGATGAATCTCATCCAATCCACCACCGTCCAGCAAGCCTACGAAGGAATTACTCACTCCCGGCGGTGAGCATCATGAAATTGGTGATGGAGGATGGTTGATGATGACGAAGACCGAAGATGCCCCGAACTGGCTCCAGATCTGGCCTCAGAAGAGGAGGTGGCGGTGGCTCCATATCGTAAAACGCGATGGAACTTCCTCTCCTATTTTTCTCCAAAAATAGGAATTTATAGCATCAGAATTAGGGTTAGTGGAGCCTCATGGGCCCCACTACCCACCAGGGCGCGCCAGAGGGAGGTGGCGCGCCCTGGTGCCTAGTGTGCAGCTGAGGGCCCCTTCCAGTGGGTCTTGGTTCCAGTATTTTTATTTATTCCAAAATAATTCTCCAAAATGTTTTGTCCAATTCCGAGAACTTTTATTTCTCCACAAAAACAACACCATAGTAGTTTTGCTGAAAACAACGTTAGTCCGAGTTAGTTTCATTCAAATCATGCAAATTAGAGTCCAAAACAAGAGCAAAAGCATTAGGAAAAGTAGATATGATGGAGACTTATCAACTCCCCCAAGCTTAACCCATTGCTTGTCCTCAAGCAATTCAGTTGATAAACTGAAAGTGGTAAAGAAAAAAATTTACGAACTCTTTTGTTCTTGTGTTTATACATATGCTTAAATAATACCCAGGTTTTCAGCAAAGATCATAACTAACCATGCAAATGATAACTCCTAGAAATTATATTCACTCATATCAATGGCATAATCAACTAGCGAGCAATAATAAAATATTTCAAGTGCCAACACTTTGTCAAAACAATCATGATATAATATGACAATAATGGTATCTCGCTAGCCCTTTCTGAGACCGCAAAACATAAATGCAGAGCACCTCCAAAGTTCAAGCAGTGACTAAACATTGTAATTCATGGTAGAAGAGATCCAGTCATGATGCATTCAACATTAACTATACACAATGCTTGAGGATGACAATAGTGCTCTCAGGACTGGTGCTTGTTTGAGAAGGTGATGACTCAACATAAAAGTAAAATGACATAAAATTAATTAGATAGGCCCTTCGCAGAGGAAAGAAGGGATTTGCAGAGGTGCTAGAGCTCAAAGTTTAAATCAGAGATAAATATAATTTTGGGAGGTATACCTTTCCTGTCAACGTTACGACCAAGAGTTATCAATATCTTCCATGCTAAACACATTAGCGGCGGTTCCCAAGCGATAAAAGTAAAGTTTACTCCCCCTCCACCATCAAACACAAGCCATGGCTAGCCGAATCCTCGGGTGCCCTCCATACCAACAACAGTCCAGGTGAGTTTTGTTTAATTTTTTAATTTTTGATTTCAGGACTGGGCATCCCTATTACTAGCCCCTCTCGTGCAATGATGAGTGAATAAACACTCATCATGAGAATAACCCACTTAGCATGGAAGATACTGACCACCCCCTGTCGCTCCGCGAACGGTACTGGCACACAAAACATATGTTCGTTTGAATATTTAGAGGTGGCACATGCAAATTTACTTGGAATGGCAGGGTAATACCACACATAGGTAGATATAGTGGACTCATCTGGAATAACTTTGGTTTGAGGGTTTTCATGCACAAGCAGTATTCCTGCTTAGTACAGGCGAAGGCTAGCAATTAGGTTGAGAAGTGACCAACTAGAGAGCAAAAACGATCATGATCATGCATTATGAATAATTAACATTGAGTACTAGCATGAGTAGGATATAAACACCATGAACATAAATATCGTGGAGGCTATGTTGGTTTTGATTCAACTACATGTGTGAACATGTGCCAAGTCAAGCCACTTGAAACATTCAGAGGAGGATACCATATCATCATACTACATCACAATCATTTTAATGCATGTTGACACCCAAGATAAGTCATTATCCACTCCTAGCTACTTAAGCATGGAATAAACAACTATAATCTCTAATTGTCATCACAAACATGTTTAATCATAACATGCTGAATCATGGACACTGAGTTAAACATATTTACAGTAACAAAAACAAGTTGAGTTCATACCAGCCTTTCCTTGCCTCAGTCACTTCATCATATATCATCATTATTGCCTTTCACTTGCATGACCGAATGATATGAAAATAATAATAGTGCAAGGATGCCATGGACTAAACTGGAATCGGCAAACATTTTATTCAAAGGAGAAGACAAATAATATGGGCTCTTTGTTAGATTAACAATAATGCGTACGAGAGCCACTCAACATTTTCATCGTGGTCTTCTCCATGGTACGACTTAACAAAACAAAAGAAAATAATTTCAGAGAAACACACTGAAATAATTTTGGAGTTTTTAGTTTCTCTTGATAGAAGCAAGTTAAAGATAGAAAAACAAAAACAAGAAAAAGTATTTACACGGGAAAGCTCCCAACAAGCAAAATAAGAAATGGGAAATCTTTTTGGGTTTTCTGTAAATACTACAACTAAATTAAGCTAGAAAGAAAAACCGAAAAGAAGCGAGAAATATTTTTGGATTTTCTCAAAGTTTTTCAAACACACAAGAAGAAAGCGAGAAAATAAAACTAGCATGGATAATACAATGGAAAAAGTGTGAACACCGACAACTGGAATGAAATGTGTGAACATGAATGTAATGTCGGTGGAAATACATACTCCCCCAAGCTTAGGCTTTTGGCCTGGCTTGGTAATCACCACCCGTAATAGCTGTCCGGTCCCATGTAAAAGTGCTGTGGCGGCGGCACCTGAGCGTCCCACTCCTGGGTCTCCTCCTCAGCCGCTGCATGGGCATTTCGGTAAGCGAAAATGTCAGCTGGTAGTATGGTGTATCTGTTCCTGGCATGAGAATCAAACAAAGCAGGTGCAGGCAATGGAATAATATCATGGGTATCCACATTGAATACCAAGTTATAGCGAGGAGGGTTAAGAGGCTCAGTGGCATCAAGAAAGTGGTGGTCCGTCATCGACTGGCGATCTAAATAAACTCTAGGCAATAAATAATTATGCTGGCGTAACTGAACATTAAAGTGACTTGCTAAGCGAGTGGCATAAATACCACCATGGATTTTACCCTTAGTTCTGTTAATGTGTAGACGGCGTGCAATAATAGCCCCTAAGTTATAGGTGTGTTCATTGTGGAGTGCACGGCGTAGAATGGCGAGGTCAGGGGCACTAAGTATACCGCCCTTCTCTTTAGCAGTCAAACACTTCGTGATAAATAAGGCAAAGTAATGCACAAAAAGAATCTGCAGACTAGTGGCTGTGGCTTTTGACACGCCCCTTCCCTCATCCACTGTCAAAGTAAGGAGGAAGTCCTCAAACTCTGCTGGTCTAGGCTCTCTTAATTCCCCATCAGAGGGAATTACACATATCTCACAAAATTCAGTGAGCGGTATCTGACGTGTTTCAGAATATAAATTAAACCGCACCATGGGAGGTTCATGCCTACTCAGGAAATAAAAGTTTTGAACAAAGGAATTTGTAAGGATGTGGTGTTGATCACACTCATCTGCGAGGAAGTTGGTCAGCCCGGCATTTGCAATGAATTGGGCGAACTCTTGATGGAACCCGGCCTCGTCCATGAAGGCGTTGTGTGGCCATTCACACGGCCGCACCTCCGTTGTTCGCGGAGTGTTGAGGTCGCTGTCCGACGATTCCCTAATGACTCCCTTGGCACTCCTTTTGGAGGAATACTTCCAGAAGATACTCATCTTTTCCTATGAACAAATTTCTGAAATTTTTGGGCCACAAAATTTTGTCAACAAAACTTCACAAGATTAATATCAACTACTCATAAAGATGTCTTGGAAACGGAACTTCGAGCAAAGAGATTGAAATCCGCGGGTTTGAGAGCAAGAACACGAGAGGGAGAGCTGGAGTGATTTTTTCTGGAGGTAGGTGATGAAGTGAGCAAAAGGGATAAGTGAGGGGGGCCTTGTGGGGCCCACTACCCACTATGGTGCGCCTGGGGTAGCTGGCGTGCCCTGGTGCCTAGTGGGCACCAGGGGCACCCCCTGTGATATTTTTTGTATCAGAAATTCTTAAATATTTAGAAAAAATCATGTCAAAATTTTAGGTCATTTTGAGCACTTTTATTTTTGGGCACCTTTTTTATTGCATGGAAAAATCAGAAAACAGGATAAACATGGCATTTTATTGTATTCAACTAGAAATAAAAGAAAACAAAAGGTAGGGACAGAAGGTTGTGCTTACTAAATTCATCGACTACATGTCTCTCAAAAGTAATCCATTAATAAGGTTGATCAAGTCTTATTAACAACCACTTCCGATTAACATGAACCCGAAGAATTTTCGTAAAAACACTAAGTTACCTCAACAGGGATAAGCATATCCCCAACAATAAGTGTTTCATATTTCTTTTTGACGGTAGGTAGAGGGATTTCAAAACTTCCAATAGTAATTGTCGAAGATTTTTCAATAACATTAATACCATTCACTTGAAATTGTTTCCTTGGAAAATGCACTGTATGCTTTTTACCATTGATATGAAAAGTGACTTTGCTTTTATTGCAATCAATAACAACCCCTATAGTATTCAAAAAGGGTCTACCAAGGATAACCGACATGTTGTCGTCCTCGGGCATGTCAAGAATAACAAAGTCTGTTAAGATAGTAACATTTGCAACAACAACGGGCACATCCTCACAAATACCGATAGGTATGGCAGTTGATTTGTCAGCCATTTGCAAAGATATTTCAGTAGGTATGAGTTTATTCAAATCAAGTCTTTTATATAAAGAGAAAGGCATAACACTAAGGCCGGCTCCCAAATCACATAAAGCAGCTTTGACATAGTTTCTTTTAATTGAGCATGGTATAGTTGGTATTCCCGGATCTCGTAGTTTCTTAGGTACTCCATCCTTGAAAGAATAATTAGCAAGCATGGTGGACATTTCAACTTTAGGTATTTTCCTATTATTAGTAACAATGTCTTTCATGTATTTAGCATAAGGGGCCATCTTTAAAATATCAGTCAAACGAGTATGCAAAAAGGCTGGCTTAAGCATTTCAGCAAAGCGTTCAAATTCTTCATCATCTTTTTTCTTAGATGGTTTAGGTGGAAAGGGCATGGGTTTCTGAACCCATGGTTCTCTTTCTTTGCCATGTTTTCTAGCAACAAAATCTCTTTTATCATAGCGTTTATTTTTAGGTTGTGGCTTATCAAGATCAATAGCAAGTTCTATTTCAACATCATTATCTGGTTCTTTATCATTTTTTGGTTGAGCATCAACATGAACATCATTATCATTTTCATTATCACTAGGTGGATGTTCATTACTAGATTGAGTTTCAGCATTAGAAATAGAGACATCATTGTTATCTTCAGAAGGGTTTTCTACTTCAGGTTCTCTAGAAGTATGCAAAGTCCTATCATTTTTCTTTTTCTTCTTCCTTTTAGAAGGACTAGGTGCATCAGTGTTAATTCTTTGAGAGTCTTGTTCAATTCTTTTAGGGTGTCCCTTAGGATAAAGTGGTTCCTGAGTCATTTTACCTCCTCTAGTCGCTACCCTAACAACATAATCATTCATATTATTGTTCATTTCACTAAGCAATTCTCTTTGAGATTTAGCAACTTGTTCTAATTGAGTTTGAACCATAGAGGCATGTTTTCCTACACCTCTAACATCATTAGTGATTCTAAATAACAAGTCACTCAAATGAGCAATCATATCAGAATTTTGTTTTAGTTGTTTCATAACATAAGCATTGAAGTGATCTTGCTTCATGATATAGTTATCAAATTCATATAAGCATTGAATAGGAGGTTTATTATGCGGGATGTCACCTTCATCAAACATTAAAAGAGAATTTACCTCTACCACCTATGGTGGTGTGCCAAGACCATATATTTCCTCAATGGGCGGTAAATTCTTAACATCTTCAGTTTTAATACCTTTTCCCTCATACATTTCTTTGCTTCTTGCATACCTTCAAGACTGAGAAATAGAATACCCCTCTTCTTCGGAGTGGGTTTAGGCGGTGGTTCAGGAAGTGTCCAATCATCATAATTCCTCAATATATTATTCAACAATTCCTCAGCTTGTTCAACAGTTCGTCCCTGAAAACACAACCAGCACAACTATCTAGGAAGTCCCTAGAAGCATCGGTTAGTCCATTATAGAAGATATCAAGTATTTCATTTTTCTTGAGAGGATGATCAGGCAAAGCATCAAGTAATTGGAGAAGCCTCCCCCAAGCTTATGGGAGACCCTCTTCTTCAATTTGCACAAAGTTAAATATTTCCTGTAAGGCAGCTTGTTTCTTATGAGCAGGAAAATATTATTCAGAGAAGTAATAAATTGTATCCTGGGGACTACGCACACAACCAGGAGCAAGAGTATTGTACCATATCTTAGCACCACCCTTTAACAAGGATGAAAATAACTTAAGAATATAGTAGTAGCGAATTTTCTCATCATGAGCAAATAGGGTGGCTATATCATTTAATTTAGTAAGATGTGCCACAATAGTTTCAATTTCATAGCCATGGAAAGGATCAGATTCAACCAAAGTAATTAACTCTGGGTTGATAGAGAATTCATAATCCTTATTAGTAACAAAAATAGGTGAAGTAGCAAACTTAGCATCACATTTCATTCCAGCATTCAAAGTTTTTTCTTTCAACTTGCATAATAATTTCTTAAGATCATCTCTATCCTTACAAGCAAGAAACTCTAGCTACCTCTCCATCCATAACATAACCCTCAGGTATCTCAGGCAATTCATATCTAGGAGAGCTAGGTCTACAAGGTGTTTCATAATTCTTAGTTTCAAAGACTTCATCAGTTTCAGTAATTTCATCAGTTTCAGCATTCTCAATATCTTCAGCTCTAGCAAGTTGTTCATCAAGAAATTCACCTAGTGGCACAATCTTATCAAGCAAGGTACTAGCATCATTCATAGCAGAAGTAGCATCATCAATAACTTGCGACATATCAAGATTAATAGCATGTGGTGGTGTTGTAAGCTTACTCAAAATAGACGGTGAATCAAGTGCAGAGCTAGATAACAGTTCCTTACCTCCCCTCGTCTTAGAGGGAACGATCTTGGTCCTACCATCCCTAAGATTCTTCATAGTGATCAACATATATAAATCCCAAGTGACTCAACAAATATAGCTATGCTCCCTGGCAACGGCACCAGAAAAAAGTCTTGATAGCCCACAAGTATAGGGGATCGCAACAGTTTTCGAGGGTAGAGTATTCAACCCAAATTTATAGATTTGACACAAGGGGAGCCAAAGAATATTTGTAAGTATTAGAAGTTGAGTTGTCAATTCAACCACACCTGGAGATTAAATATCTGTAGCAAAGTGATCAGTAGCACAGTAGTATGATAGTTTGATAGCAGTAGCAATGATAGTAACAGTAACAGTAACGGTAACAGCAGTAGTATAATTTTGTAGCAGATTTAGTAGTAGCAATAGTAATAGTAACGCAGCAAGAACAATATGTGAAAAGCTCGTAGGCATTGGATCGGGAATAACGTTGGATAATATTCATCATATAACAGTCATAACCTAGGGCGACACATAACTAGCTCCAGTTCATAAATATAATGTAGGCATGTCACTACCGCAGGATGCTGCTAACACGACACTACAATCAGAGACCCTTCAACAAAACTATGTGCGATGCATTAATCACAAATGATGATGTAAAGAAACCGTAAAAAATGATACGATACACTTGTGATGGCGGAGACATCCAACACGATTCACATTATAGTTACCTGTGCGATGCGTGGCATACGGTTCACTCCAATGAACTGTTTGTGATGAGGAGAACAATAGAAACAGGCAGCCAGATGAAGGTGTGTGCAATATATGGCAAACAGTTCACCCGATGAACTGTTTGTGATGAGGCGGAACAACAAAAACGGTTAGCTAGATCAAGGTGTGTGCGATATACGGCATACAGTTCACTCGGATGAACTATTTGTGATTAAGCAACATAATAGAAATACTCAGCCAGATCAAGGTGTGTGCGATATACGACATATAGTTCACTCGGATGAACTGTTTGTGATTAGGCAACACAATAGAAATAGTCAGCCAGATCAAGGTGTGTGCGATATACGGCATACAGTTCACTCGGATGAACTGTTTGTGTTGAGCCAAGAGAACAGAAACGGTTCAACTTAAAAAGATGTGTGTGATACGCGGCAAACAGGTCTGTAATCAGAAATGTGTGGGAAGACCGATAACAACACAGATGATTCTTGTTAACAAGCCGTGTGTGTTGTGAGCCAACGATTGCTGGTATACAATTGAGTGATTGATGAAATCATTATTGACGGGTTCCATTGTTTAGTCCGTGTGTGATGTGATTTGCTCTGTCTACAGAACATCAACATATATACTTATAAGAACAACATTGCATAACCAAATTAAGCATACAATTACATAAGTGACTACGCACATAATATTTCCACACACCAAAGTAAGCAATTACATGCATACTAAACTAGGAGAAACGAGCATCTAATCATCTACATCTTGTTGTGATGACGCTTGCCATTGCTCTGCTTCTGGCTAGATCCCTGGCCGTCTTGGGGAAGGAGGCACTTCCTCATGTCAAAGATCTGCCTGTACATCTCGTAGCTTGTGTATGCCTCCTTGGCCGCGTAGATGACGTCAGCTTTGTCGAGTTTCTCCATCCAGGCCGAGTGCCAGGCACGCTTGTCCTTGTTGCAGGAATCCTTCATGTCTCTGTAGTAGGGGTCGATGATGGCCTTGGCAAGGTGAACCAGTGAGTCCTTCTAATGTCCTTGCTACCCCAGATCTTGTATTGGCCCTGGATGTCGACAAGATTCTGGCAGGCGATGCCCGAATTCTTGTGCACCTTTACATCGTTGGTGATGTCCACCGTAGCGAACATGTAGTGGGGGCTGTCGACAAACCTGGCGAAACGCTCGGAAGGCCTTGTAGCTAGGCAGTAGTGGTAGACGAGGATGTGATTGTGCATGCACATCTGGGCCACGGCGACCTTGGGGCGAGACCCAGCACGAGCGCAGGTGTAATCATGTGAACTTGATATGTGTTCGATATTTTGATGATATGTATGTTATGATTCCCTTAGTGGTGTCATGTGAACATCACCTATATGGCACTTCACCATATTTGGGCCTAAGGGAATGCATTGTGGAGTAGTTATTAGATGATGGGTTGCTAGAGTGACAGAAGCTTAAACCCTAGTTTATGCGCTACTTCGTAAGGGACCGATTTGGATCCAAAAGTTTAATGCTATGGTTAGATTTTATCTTAATACTTTTCTCGTAGTTGTGGATGCTTGCGAGGGGGTTAATCATAAGTAGCAGGTTTGTTCAAGTAAGAACAACACCTAAGCACCGGTCCACCCACATATCAAATTATCAAAGTAGCGAACACGAACCAAACCAACATGATGAAAGTGATATGGTGAAACTCCCGTGTACCCTCAAGAATGCTTTGCTTATCATAAGAGACCATTTTGGCCTATCCTTTGCCACAAAAGGATTGGGCTAACTTGCTGCACTTTATTTAGCGTTACCGTTACTTGCTCATTACAAATTATCTTGCTATCAAACTACTTGTTACCGACTATTTCAGTGCTTGAAGAAAATACCTTGCTGAAAACCACTTGTCATTTCCTTCTGCTCCTCGCTGGGTTCGACACTCTTACTTATCGAAAGGACTACGATTGATCCCCTATACTTGTGGGTCATCAAGACTCTTTTCTGGCGCCGTTGCCGAGGAGTGAAGCGCTCTTGGTAAGTGGAAATATGTAAGGAAAAATTATTACTATGTGCTGAAATTTATTGTCACTTGTTACTATGGGGAACCATCCTTTGAGGGGTTTGTTCGGGGTATCTTCACCTCGACCGAAAGCACAATTAGATGCCCCTCAACCTACTGCACCTACTGAAAATATTGGTTATGAAATTCCTTCGGGTATGATAGAACAACTGCTAGCTAATCCTTATGCAGGAGATGGAACCAAACATCCTGATATGCACTTGATATACGTGGATTATTTAAGCTTGCAGGTTTATCCGGAGATGAAGCTAAGAAGAAGGTTTTCCCTTTATATTTGAAGGGACAGGCATTGACATGGTATAGGCTATGCGATGATATTGGATCTTGGAACTGGAATCGATTGAAATTGGAATTTCACCAAAAAAATTATCCTATGCATCTAGTTCATCGTGATCGGAATTATATATATAGTTTTTGGCCTCGTGAAGGAGAAAGTATCACTCTAGCTTGGGGGAGGCTTAAATCAATGTTATATTCATGCCCCAATCATGAGCTCTCTAGAGAAATTATCATTCAGAATTTTTATGCTCGGCTTTCTCATGATGATCGATCCATGCTTGATACTTCTTGTACTGGTTCTTTTATGAAGAAGACTATTGAATTTAGGTGGGATATTTTAGAAAGAATTAAATGCAACTCTGAAGATTGGGAACTCGACGAAGGTAAAGAGTCAGGTATTAAGCTTGAATTTGATTGTGTTAAATCCATTATGAATACCGATGCTTTACACAAGTTTAGCACTAAATATGGACTTGACTCTGAGATGGTAGCCTCCTTTTGTGAATCTTTTGCTACTCATGTTGATCTCCCTAAGGAGAAGTGGTTTAAATATCACCCCTATTAAAGAAGAAATTAAAGAACCGGTCATAGTTAAAGATGAAACTATTATTTACAATGTTGATCCAGTTGTGCCTACTGCTTATATTGAAAAACCACCTTTCCCTGTTAGGATAAAGGAACATGCTAAGGTTTCAACTGTGGTTCACAAAAGTAATATTAGAGCACCTAAACCTGCTGAACAAATTAAAGTAGAACTTAGTGTTGCTATGGTTAAAGATCTCCTGGTAGAAAATATTGATGGGAATGTTATTTACTTCTGTGATGATGTTGCTAGAATTGCCAAACCCGATGAAAAAGATAAACACAGACCTGTCGTTGGCATGCCTGTTGAGGGAGTCCTGGATTACAGGGTCCTCGGGTGGACGGGCTATGTGACATGGGCCGGACTGATGGGCTGTAAAGATACAAGGCAGGAGACCTTTCCTCGTGTCCGGGTGGGACTCTCCTTTGCGTGGATAGCAAGTTTGGTGTCCGGATGTGTAGTTTCCTTCCTCTGTAAACCGACTCTGTACAAACCCTAGCCCCCTCCGGTGCTTATATAAACCGGAGGGTTTGGTCCGTGGAGGCCATCATACCAATCATAGGCTAGACATCTAGGGTTTAGCCATTATAATCTCGAGGTAGATCAACTCTTGTAACCCCCAGACTCATCAAATACAATCAAGCAGGACGTAGGGTTTTACCTCCATTAAGAGGGCCCAAACCTGGGTAAACATCGTGTTCCCTTTGTCCCTTGTTACCTTTGATCCTCAGACGCACAGTTCGGGACCCCCTACCCGAGATCGGCCGGTTTTGACACCGACATTGGTGCTTTCATTGAGAGCTCCCCTGTGTCGTTGACGGAAGGATCGATGGCTCGTTTGATCGTCAACAACGATGCTGTTTCCGGGGAGACTTTCCTCCCCGGTCAACTTTTTGTATTCAGCGGCTTCGCTCTTCGCGCCACTTCAGTTGGCCACCTTGAGCAGATTGACAGCTATGACCCTGGTCATCAGATCAGATTCGAGAGCCTGAATTACGTCGCTGATATCCGAGGAGACTTGATCTTCGAAGGGTTCGCGGCCTCGACCACTATTCCTCATCTTCAGGAAGGCAACCCATCGGATCCGTCATCAGGTGCCGCTCAAGGACCAACTACTATCCCTGCCCTGGCCATAGATCCAGGGCAAGCCACCTCATTCGAAGATGGGATCTTAAAACCCACCGGACCCTCTCCTCCCATGGAGCCCTTTGCCGAAGACCCAGAAGCAACTGTATGTTCGGCGAGCCTGGAATCAAGCAGGACCCTCCTAGTCATCGGAGAGCCAAACTTGCCTCTAGGAGCCAATTCTGAACTCTCAAGGTCTGTGGCTGGTGAGCACAACCCGGCAGATTCGGCCATGTCCAGCTCTGCAGGTCCTCGGTTCCCCATCCGGCCTTTGCTCTTAAGCGAGGCCTTGGACTTAATGCAGTCTCTCATCATCACGGAGGTATCAACTCTGAATTACGCCCAGCCCGAACTAGGGGCTGAGTGCGGGGAATTTCGCGTCCCACCCACCACCCACTTGGTAGCCACTGTCGAAGACTTAACCGACATGCTCGACTACACCTCCGAAGACATCGACGGTATGGACGATGATGCTGGAGCCGAACCAGGCCCAAACCCGCCCGCCACCGGACAGTGGACTGCCACCTCTACGTACGATGTGTATATGGGGGATGCACCCAAAGAGGACGACGATAACAAGCAAGATCCTATCATGGACAAGCCCGTCGAGGTACCACCGAAGCGTCGACGTCAGCGGCGCTGTTCACGATCGCGGCAGGAAAAAGAAAGTAATACCGGCACCGGAGACATTGACACTCCGGAGAATGCCGAAGACTCTGACCAACCCATTGAGCCTGCCGTAGAGCAGGATAATTGGGAAGAGGGACAAGTTAACCCTGACGAGCCAGTCGGGAACAAGGATTCAGAAGATAGTAACTATCTACCGATCTCCGAGGAGGATGTCAGCCTCGGCAACGAAGACTTCATCATGCCAGAGGAACCCCTCGAGCAAGAGCGCTTCAAGCGACAGCTCATCGCAACTGCGAGGAGCCTAAAAAAGAAGCAGCAACAGCTTCAAGCCGAACAGGATATGCTAAACGACAGATGGACCAAGGTCCTAGCTGCCGAGGAGTACGGCCTCGCACGCCCAACAAAGAGCTATCCGAAGCATCGGCTACTGCCACAATTGGATGACGAGGCCCTAGAGCCAATACCGTCAAGACATAATCATGCTGATCAACCAGACCGACCACCACGTGGGCGAGACAAAGCGGCTACTCACGCCGAACACCAACCTGCGCCACCTCGCCGTCAAGGCAAGGAGGTAACAACTCAGGGCTACACCTACGACTTACGTCAGGACCTGGACAATAGAACAGGCAAGACCAGATCAATATACGGATCAAGGGGGCGTGCTCCGACGAGAGACGACGGCCTTCAAGCTTGGCGCGAGCAGCATAACCGAACTCGGGTTGAAAACCGAACACGGATGTCATCCGAACTCCGTCATGACGTTACCCAATACAGAGGCACCGCACACCCCTTGTGCTTTACCGATGAGGTAATGCAACACCAATTTCCAGAAGGGTTTAAACCCGTAAACATCAAATCATACGATGGAACGACAGATCCCGCGATATGGATTGAGGATTTTCTTCTCCATATTCACATGGCCTGCGGCGACGATCTCCACGCCATCAAATACCTCCCCCTAAAGCTGAAAGGACCAGCGCGGCACTGGTTAAACAGCCTACCAGAAAACTCTATTGGTAGTTGGGAAGACTTGGAGGATGCCTTTAGAGACAACTTCCAAGGCACCTATGTCCGGCCTCCGGATGCCGATGACCTTAGTCATATAGTCCAACAACCCGGTGAGTCAGCCCGCAAACTCTGGACTAGGTTCTTAATTAAAAAGAACCAAATCGTCGACTGTCCGGACGCCGAAGCCTTCGCGGCCTTTAAACATAGTGTCCGCGACGAATGGCTCGCCCGACACCTTGGTCAGGAAAATCTGAAGTCTATGGCAGCTCTTACTGCACTCATGACCGGCTTCTGCGCGGGAGAAGACAGCTGGTTGGCTCGTAGAAGCAATAGTACCAGCGACCCTGGCACCTCCGAAGTCAGGGACGGCAATGGCGGGCCACGACGCAACAAACACAAGCGTCGAAACAACAACGAAGAAACTGAAGACACAGCGGTTAACGCCAGATTCAGCGGCTCTAAATCCGGTCAGCGGAAGAAGCCATTCAAAGGAAACTAGGATGGTCCATCTAACTTGGACAGAATACTCGATCGGCCTTGCCAGATTCATGGCACACCCGACAAGCCTGCCAACCACTCCAACAGAAATTGTTGGGTCTTCAAACAGGCCGGTAAGTTAAATACCGAACATAAGGGGAAAGGGCCGCCAAGCGAGGACGATGATGAGCCCCGCCCACCAAACACAGGGGGACAAAAGAAATTCCCCCTGAGGTGAAAACAGTGAACATGACATATGTCACGCATATCCCCAAAAGGGAGCGCAAGCGCGCACTAAGGGATGTCTACGCCGTAGAGCTTGTCGCCCCCAAACTCAAACCATGGTCGGCTTGTCCGATCATCTTCGACCGCAGAGACCACCCGACCAGTATCCGTCATGGAGGTTCGGCGGCCCTGGTCCTCGATCCAATTATTGATGGATACCATCTGACTCGAGTCCTTATGGACGGCGGCAGCAGTCTCAACTTGATCTATCAAGACACTGTACACAAAATGGGTATTGACCCATCAAGAATCAAGCCCAGTAGCACTACCTTTAAAGGAGTGATACCCAGCGTCGAGGCCTGCTGTGCGGGCTTGTTAACATTGGAAGTAGTCTTCGGTTCGTCGGACAATTTTCGAAGCGAAGACTTGATCTTCGACATCGTCCCCTTCCGCAGTGGTTATCACGCACTGCTCGGACGTACTGCCTTCACCAGCTTCAATGCAGTCCCGCATTATGCTTACTTAAAGCTCAAGATGCCTGGACCCCGTGGCGTTATCATAGTCAATGGAAACATGGAACGCTCCCTCCGTACTAAGGAGCACACCGCGGCCCTCGCAGCCGAGGTACAGAGCGGCCTTATCAAGCCAAACACTCCATCGGCCATGAAGCCTCCGGACATTATTAAACGAGCCCAGCCTACTCTGCAGAACGACAACTCGGTTAATCCGGTGCTGGACTAGCAGTTTTGCCTCTGTCCACCGCCCTATCGAATCGTGGCATATGTACCGTGTGTGCATAACTACGCACTCAAAATACCTTGGGCGATGACGGAGGCACTCCATGGACGACGTCAATAATCCGGCTCGACCCTATTCGGACCTTACCCTCCTTCCTTTTTTCTCTTTTCTCTTACATTACAGGTTCCTTAAAACCTAAAGTCACTTTACGGTGGTGCAGGGCCCTTTCTTAGGCCCCTTCTACATACGTGATCGTCGATCCTTTCAAAGGATCCTCCACCAAGGCGAAAAGCGGCGCAGACGTGCGACAGGGTGTCCAAAGGATCTTCACAATACGTTTTCTTTTTTTAGGACCTGTATACAGCTTTCCCTTGTTCTCAAATCCTTGGCATGTAAAATAGCCCTGATGCTTATAGCATTATCTGTAAAAGCACGTTTTGACGTATCAATCAGACTATAATGGAAACAATTTTCACCAACCCTATTCGGTATTGGTTTATTTCATAATCTGTATTCCCTCTTCATGTCCGATTGGCATATACACTTCGGCATAGCTTAAAATGCCAGGGGCTCTATTCGGCCACCTATACTTTCAAAAAAAAAGTCTGAACACGTTTATAAGTGCACTTCGGCATCCCAAATATTGCATTATATGCATCAGCTCCGAATCATGTCTTTGGTCAATAGTTGGGTTGCCCGGCTCCTGTGGTTACTACCTTACGTTCCGCTCATTCGGCTAGGGTAGTAAAGGGAGAACTACTGCGATTGTGTTTCTAGTTCGTCCGGTCAAGCACCTCAATAGAGAAAGCTGAAAACTAACCGTCATGGTGTGGCGAGAGCTGGTCAGCTATTCGGCGACTTGTTATAAATCTATTTGTGATTTCTTCCGTATTATGCGAAGGACTGGCCTATGTCCGGTCATGTGTTTAAGGCATCCCAGTTCGGATAGCCGCATACGCACCAGGGGCTAGTACTTAGCCCCACTGTCAAACTCCTATGGCTAAGTGAGAGTGATAAAGCCGCGTAGTCTGATTGCCTAGTTCGCCTACGCAGACACCTCCTTCACGGACCAAGACATTGGGTCAAGAGTGATCATGCGTTATTCCAAACACCCCCGTAGTATCTACGTGGGGGCTGAAGCCGACGACTGGCAAACTTTCAAGATAACAAAATACGGCCGCACAGGAGGTAAGCAATTCCAGATAAATATATTACAAAGCCTTGGTTTATAAAACAACGTCTGGGTAGCTCGGATACGTTCAGTCAAATATGATATCCTTTAAGCATTGGCCCTCAATTAAGCGGGCACCCTCAAGGATGTCTTCAAAATACCGCTCTGGCTTGCGGTGGTCCTTGCCTTCGGATGGGCCCTCGACCGCTACGACGGCAGCCTTCATCTTTGCCCAGTGCATCTTGACACGGGCAAAGGCCATCCACGCACCTTCTATGCACGCCGAGCGCTTGACAGCTTCAATCCGGGGCAGCGCATCGGCAAGTCACTGCACCAGGCTAAAGTAACTGCTAGGAATGGGTTCGGTTGGCCACAGCTGGACTATGACGTCCTTCATGGCCAATCTGGACATCCTGTGCAGCTCTGCCAGTTCCATCATGTGGTTGTTCAACAGCACCGGACGCTCCGATGCCGCGAACTGTGACCAGAATAGCTTCTCCGTCGTGTGCCCCTCCTGGGCCCAGAAGAACTGCGCGGCGTCGGTGGCACTTTTCGAAAGATCCGCGAATGCGTCTGGAGAACTCCACAGTCGAGTAAGTAAAGCATATCTTTGGCCACCAAATATAGTCTACAGAAGAAAGGGCTTACCAGCCGCTATCTGTTCGGACTGCCGGATTTCCTCGCGAGCTGCCCGGGACTCGGTCCTCGCCTCCTTGGCCTCTTGGAGGGTCTTGTCGAGTTCGGCCGCCTGGGCCTTATTCTTCTCGTCCAAGGACTCGCACTTGCCGGCGGCGTCCTTGAGCGTTTGCTCCACTTCGGTCACCCTCTCCTCGTACTGGCGACGGGCAACCTGTTCGGCCTTTAAATCTGCAGCCACTTTGTCCGCGGCCGCTTTATTTGCCTTCGCCTCCTCCTTGGCTTGGGCAAGGGCACTCTTGAGGATCTCGACCTCGGCCGCGCTGCCTGCAATCATACACATAGCAGCGCATGAGTTTAAACTCATAATTTGCATATCAATTAAGGCATATGCGAGATATTTCAAAACATACCTTGCGCCTCATTGAACCGCTTGTTCATGCGGTCGATATCATCATCAGCCAGCTGCAGCCTCCGCTTGAGATCGGAAACTTCAATGGCCTGGGCGGTTGCCGCCAACATGGAAGCCTGTTATACGATATAATAGTACGTCACTTCTTCCGAATACTATATGATCCTCTGTCGGCTTTTTCAAAACCAGACAGAGTCTCAGGGGCTACTATCTATGCACAAGTCTGTCCCTTTATAAAAAGCGTCTAGAGCATTACGTTGCATACCTCGAAGCCTGTTAGCAGGCTAGTGAAGGCTTCGTTCAGCCCACTCTTGGCGGACTGAATCTTCTCAACCACCACACCCATCAGGGTGCGGCGTTCCTCCACGATGGCAGCACGTCGTAGTGCTTCCACCACTGTATTCGGTGCCTCCGGATTAGTGGAGGTCGCCGTCGGAGCTGATGCTCCCCCTCCTTCGAAGGGGGCTGCTCGCTTGACTCCGGAGCCACATTGGTCTCCGAAATGATGTCTGGATGGGGGCCAGATTGTTCAGGACCCCTGCCATCGGTCGCCATAGGGGTCTCCCCCTCCATGTCTTCGGCAGCCGAGGTATTGTCCTCGGGCGCCTTCTCGGCAGCCTCGCTCGCCCCTCCGTGGCCAGGAGATGTCCTTCGGGACAACACCTCGGTGTTATCCACGGTGATCGGTGAAGGGGCTCGCGGTGGCGTCTCGCTCTCTGCCATCTCGGGTGGCAGAGAACTCCCTTCAGACAGCGATGGTGGGGGGAGGTCGCTGGCTGGGCTGAAATACACAATATGATATGTTACATTACAACCATAACAGACCGAATATTTGCTAAGTATCCTTTTTGACACTTATGATTCGGCGAGGGGTTTTTCCCTGCGGCGCCTCTTGGGGGTATGTTCGGCCTCCGAATCCGAACCGTCCGAGAGGGTTATCTTCTCCCTCTTAGATGCCCCCTCCTCCGGGTCAGCAGGGGCGGCCCTTTTCTTCTTTCCCCCCTTTTGGGGAGAACCACTTTCCGCCTCCTCCTCCTCTTCATCTTCATCCCCCTCGTGGGAGGAGTGGGCTTCATTTTCTCCGAACACTGCGTCCGAATTACCCTTACGGCGGAGGCCGCCCTTGGCCTCCTTGCCCTTCTTCTTGGCCTTCTTCTCCGGTGCCTGATATGGCGCCGGAATCAGCATCCTCGTCAGCAGAGGATTGGCTGAGTCTTCAGGTAGTGGAGCCAGACACTTGATCCGCTCCGCCTTCACTGTCCAGCCCTGAATGAAAGAATGGAAATCTCAGTATAACCTTTGATTAATTTACCGAAAGTTGTGTTCGGAACCAAAATACTCACAGGAGTGGCCTGATTCTCGCTGTCGAGGCCGATATCTTCAGTCTTCTTCGACCATGTCTTCTGGGCCTTGAAGAGCAGCTTCCAGATCTCTTCATGCGTTGTACCGAAGAAGCGCTGCAGGGTTCGGGGACCTTCTAGATTGAACTCCCACATATGGAGAGGCCGGAGTTGGCAGGGGAGGATCCGGCGGGAGAGCATCACCTGAATCACGTCAGTGAGACTGATATTTTTGCTTATTATATTTTTGATGCGCTTCTGCAGCATCATCACTTCCGTGGTCAACCCCCAGTCCAGACCCTTGTTGGTCCATGATGCTAGGCACATTGGGGGTCCGGATCTGAACTCAGGAGCGGCCGCCCATTTGGCACCGCGGGGTTCGGTGATGTAGAACCACTCCTGCTGCCAGACCTTGACGGTCTCCACAAAGACCCCTTTAGGCCAAATGGTGTTGATGAGTTTGCTCACCATGGCACCGCCGCACTCCGCATGCTGCCCGTCGACCACCTTCGGCTTCACATTGAAGACTTTTAGCCATAGGCCGAAGTGTGGGGGAGTGCGGAGTAGCGCCTCGCACACGACGATAAACGCCGAGATGTGGAGGAAAGAATTTGGGGCTAGATCATGGAAATCTAGCCCGTAGTAGAACATGAGACCACGGATAAAGGGGTGGAGGGGAAACCCTAGTCCGCGGAGGAAATGGGGAATCAATACAACCCTTTCGCCGGGCTCCGGAGTGGGTACGACTTGATCCTTGGCTGGGAGCCTGTGCGCGATTTCCGTGGACAGATATCCCGCCCCCCAGAGCTCCTTGATGTCCTACTCTGTGACGGAGGAGGCCTCCCACTTGCCCTTCGAGCCAGATCCGGACATGACTGGAGTTGTTGGCGGTGGTGGGAAAGATTGAAGCTTGGGCGCTGGAGCTTGAGGATGGGAAAACAGTAGAAGGAAGAAGGCGTGGGGAAAAAAGAGGGATCTTTATCCACTTATATAGGCAATGAATATCAAGCGCCCGCCCCTCAAGCCTTAAAACTCGCCTGTTCCCAATGGGTCGTGCGAATGGCACGGTTGGATTACCCAAACCCGTATTAATAAGGATCCCGCAATAAGTGGGCACGATCTCCGCTTTGACGAGACGTGTCAATGGAGGCCGTGTTTCGAGACGCGAAGCGGGAGGCCAAAAAGCGGTTCGAAATGATAAAAAGACTAGACATGACATTTCGCTGAAAAAGTTGTCAGTTGATAGACGCTACTTTGGCGAAGCATTTTACCTTCGTGGTTGAGGGTTGTGATTGTCATGCAGAGCCGGATACAATTGCTTTATTCAGAAGATCGCTTTGGAGTATTCAGGGGAGGAACCCGCCTTGCAATGCCGAAGATAATCTGCGCGCCAAACATGTCGTCATTGAAGACTGGTTCAGGGGCTACTGAGGGAGTCCTGGATTACGGGGTCCTCGGGTGGCCGGGCTATGTGACATGGGCTGGACTGATGGGCCGTAAAGATACAAGGCAGGAGACCTTTCCTCGTGTCCGGGTGGGACTCTCCTTTGCATGGATAGCAAGTTTGGCGTCCGAATGTGTAGTTTCCTTCCTCTGTAAACCGACTCTGTACAAACACTAGCCCCCTCCGGTGCTTATATAAACCAGAGGGTTTTGGTCCGTGGAGGCCATCATAACAATCATAGGCTAGACATCTAGGGTTTAGCCATTACGATCTCGAGGTAGATCAACTCTTGTAACCCCCATACTCATCAAATACAATCAAGCAGGCCATAGGGTTTTACCTCCATTAAGAGGGCCCGAACCTGGGTAAACATCGTGTTCCCTTTGTCCCTTGTTACCTTCGATCCTCAGACGCATAGTTTGGGACCCCCTACCCGAGATCGGCCGGTTTTGACACCGACAGCTGTTGTCTCAGTTAAAATAGGAGATCATTGTTATCATGGTTTATGTGACCTAGGTGCTAGCGTGAGTGCTATTCCTTCTACCTTATACCAAGAAATTATGAATGACATAGCACCCGCTGAAATAGAAGATATAGATGTTACTATTAAACTTGCTAATAGAGACACCATTACACCACTTGGGATTGTTAGAGATGTTGAAGTCTTGTGTGAGAAAATAAAATACCCTACTGATTTTCTAGTTCTTGGTTCCCCACAAGATGATTTTTGTCCCATTATTTTTGGTAGACCTTTATTGAACACCGTGAATGCTAAAATAGATTATGAAAAACAAACTGTCGGTGTTAGCTTTGGTAATGAGTCTCATGTGTTTAATTTCTCTAAGTTTAGTAGACAACCACATAAGAAAGAATTACCTAGTAAGGATGAAATAATTGGTCTTGCTTCTATTGTCGTGCCTCCTACTGATCCACTAGAACAATATTTGCTAGACCATGAAAATGATATGCATATGCATGAAAGAAATGAAATAGATAAAATTTTCTTTGAATAACGACCTCTGCTCAAACACAATTTGCCTATTGAAACTCTAGGAGGTCCTCCTCCACCTAAAGGTGATCCTGTGTTTTAATTAAAACAATTGCCTGATACTTTGAAATATGCTTATCTTGATGAGAAAAAGATATATCCTATTATTATTAGTGCTAACCTTTCAGAACATGAAGAAGAAAGATTATTGAAAATTCTGAAGAAGCACCGTGCTGCCATTGATATACTCTTGATGATCTTAAGGGCACTAGTCCCACCCTCTGTCAGCACAAGATTAATATGGAACCTGATGCTAAACCCGTTGTTGATCATCAACGATGTTTGAATCCTAAGATGAAAGAAGTGGTAAGAACTGAAATATTAAAGCTTCTGGAAGCAGGTATAATCTATCCCATAGCTGATAGTAGATGGGCGAGTCCTGTTCATTGTGTCCCTAAGAAGGGAGGTATTACTGTTGTTCCTAATGATAAAAATGAACTAGTTCCACAAAGAATTGTTACTGGCTATAGAATGGTAATTGATTTTAGAAAATTAAATAAAGCTACTCGAAAAGATCATTACCCTTTGCCTTTTATCGATCATATGTTGGAAATATTATCTAAGCACACACATTTTTGTTTTCTGGATGGATATTCTGGTTTTTCTCAAATACCTGTTTCACAACCTGATCAACAGAAAATGACTTTTACTTGCCCTTTTGGAACTTATGCTTATAGACGTATGCCTTTTGGTTTTTGCAATGCATCTGCTACCTTTCAAAGATGTATGACTGCTATATTCTCTGATTTTTGTGAAAAGATTGTTGAGGTTTTCATGGATGATTTTTCTATTTATGAAACTTCTTTTGATGATTGCTTGAGCAACCTTGATCGAGTTTTGCAGAGATGTGAGAAAACTAATCTTGTCCTGAATTGGGAGAAGTGCCACTTTATGGTTAATGAAGGTATTGTCTTGGGGCATAAAATTTCAGAACGAGGTATTGAGGTGGATAAAGCTAAAGTTGATGCAATTGAAAAAAATGCCATGTCCTAAAGATATTAAAGGTATTCGTAGTTTCCTTGGTCATGCTAGTTTCTATAGGAGGTTTATTAAAGACTTCTCTAAAATTTCTAGGCCTCTTACAAATCTTTTACAAAAGGATGTTCCATTTGTTTTTGATGATGATTGTGTAGAAGCCTTTGAAACACTTAAGAAAGCCTTAACTTCTGCACCTATTGTTCAACCACCTGATTGGAACTTGCCTTTTGAAATTATGTGTGATGCTAGTGATTATGCTGTTGGTGTTGTTCTAGGACAAAGAGTTGATAAGAAATTAAATGTTATTCATTATGCTAGCAAAACTCTAGATAGTGCCCAAAGAAATTATGCTATCACTGAAAATAATTTTTAGCAATTGTGTTTGCTTGTGATAAATTCAGATCTTACATTGTTGATTCCAAAGTAACTGTTCACACTGATCATGCTGTTATAAAATATCTTATGGAAAAGAAAGATGCTAAACCTAGACTCATTAGGTGGGTTCTTTTGCTACAAGAATTTGATTTACATATTACTGATAGAAAAGGAGCTGAGAACCCCATAGCTGATAACTTGTCTAGGTTAGAAAATATTCTTGATGACCCACTACCTATTGATGATAGCTTTACTGATGAACAACTAGCTGCAATAAATGTTTCTCATAACACTCCGTGGTATGCTGACTATGCTAATTATATTGTTGCTAAATACATACCACCTAGTTTCACATACCAACAAAAGAAAAAAAATTCTTCTATGATTTAAGACATTACTTTTGGGATGACCCACATCTTTATAAAGAAGGAGTAGATGGTATTATTAGATGTTGTGTACCTGAGCATGAACAGGAACAAATCCTACGGAAATGTCACTCCGAAGCTTATGGAGGGCATCATGTGGGAGATAGAACTGCTCATAAGGTATTGCAATCTGGTTTTTATTGGCCTACTCTCTTCAAGGATGCCCGTAAGTTTGTTTTATCTTATGATGAATGTCAAAGAATTGGTAATATCGGTAAGCGTCAAGAAATGCCTATGAATTATTCACTTGCTGTTGAACCATTTGATGTTTGGGGTTTTGATTATATGGGACCTTTTCCTTCCTCTAATGGGTATACACATATTTTGGTTGCTGTTGATTATGTTACTAAGTGGGTAGAAGCTATTCCAACTAATAGTGATGATCATAATACTTCCATTAAAATGCTTAAAGAAGTTATTTTCCTGATGTTTGGAGTCCGCAGATATTTAATGACTGATGGTGGTTCACACTTTATTCATGGTGCTTTCCGTAAAATGCTTGCTAAATATGATGTTAACCATAGAATTGCATCACCCTATCATCCTCAATCTAGTGGTCAAGTTGAACTTAGCAATAGAGAAATAAAATTAATATTACAAAAAACTGTTAATAGGTCCCGAAAGAATTGCTCTAAGAAATTGGATGATGCACTTTGGGCCTACAGAACATCATATAAGAACCCTATGGGTATGTCTCCTTACAAAATGGTTTATGGAAAAGCTTGTCATTTGCCTCTAGAGTTAGAACATAAAGCATATTGGGAAATTAAAGAACTCAACTATGATTTCAAACTTGCCGGTGAAAAGAGGTTATTTGATATTAGCTCATTAGATGAATGGAGAACCCAAGTTTATGAAAATGCCAAATTATTGAAAGAAAAAGTTAAAAGATGGCATGACAAAAGAATCCAAAAGCGGGAATTCAAAGTTGGAGAATATGTTCTTTTTTACAACTCTCGTTTCAGATTCTTTGCAGGAAAACTTCTCTCCAAATGGGAAGGACCATATATTATCGAGGAGGTTTATCGCTCTGGAGCCATCAAAATAAATAATGCTGAAGGTACTAACCCGAAGGTGGTCCATGGGCAAAGAATCAAGCACTATATCTCAGGTACACCTATTAATGTTGAAAGCAATATTATTCAAACCATGACACCAGAGGAACACATAAAAGAAACCTTCCGGAACACTCCAGAATACTAAAAAAGAGGAGGTACGTGATACGGTAAGTAAATGGACTCCGAAAAATCCGCAAAAATATTTTTTGTCAGTTTTGGAATATTACAAAAACTAGGAAAATAAGAAACAACCAGGAAGGCAACCGAGGAGGGCACAAGACAGCAGGGCGCGCCTAGCATGCCCGGTGCGCCCAGGTGGGTTCTGCCCACCTCGGGAACCTTCCCGACTCCGTTTTTTCTCTCGTTTGCTTGTTTCCCAAGATAAAAAATCTTTATATACCCCCCCGAACGTATTGACCACTGTATCACGGAGAAATCTTCTGTTCTTCTTTCTTGCTGTTTTCTGACATATCTAGATCGCCATGGCCGCTTCGAGCTCCTCCAAGGACAAGTTCTTCGAGAACGTCATCAACCCGTATTTGCGGGAGGTGATGCAGCACCCTCAAGCCATTGAGATGCATGAGGGGGTGCTTCATATCAGGGGCGTCCAGGGGCCCAAGAGGACGGGAACCGTGGAGGCTAGGCTCGAAGCTATGGAGTAAGAAGTTTTCAAGTGCAAGGGGATGGTGGAGCGTGGACTCAATGCCAATCACCTCATGATTGCAGATTACACCCGTGATCTCAAGGTGGATGGCCGGTCCATGAAGGACATCGTCTTCACCCTCAATGGGCAAATCAATTTTTTGCAAAGCTAAATCTATGATCTCCAAAATAAAGTCTTTGAATATGAGGCGAGATTTAAAGGTATGAGTTTAGCTGCTAGTTGCAGGACTCGTGAGACTCGCGCTTCTTCTTATGATGGTGAGCCGCTGCCATGGAAGCCGAAGGATAAGCCCGCTACTACTTCACCACCACCATCATCATCTTCCCCACCAAAGGAGACTTGAGTTCATGGTATGGGCACTCCCCTTGGCTTGTGCCAAACTTGGGGGAGGTGCCCTGGTATCATATCACCACCACTATCTTTGCCTTTATCTATTTTAGTTCGATCTTTAGTTATCATATGATTTAGTTGAATAAAAGTTTAGTTCAATCCTTTCTTTTCGAGTGCCTGCTTAGTGATCTATCTATCTATGTAATCGTGTGCGAGATATATAATAAAGAGTAGTTTGAGTTTTGTTTCTTTACTCTTTTGTTCCAATAAAAAGAAAGGAAAATAAATGAAAAAAGATCATATGCTAATCTTATGGTAAGTAATGACATCAAATAAGGAAAAGTATAAGTGGTAAAATTTCTTAGAGATTGACAAACATAGCATTGGTCAATGATGCAATTCATGAAAGAATTAATAAGGGAAGAGAAGATTCACATGCAAATACACTATCTTGGAGATCTTTTATGATTGTGAGCCCCCATTAAATATTATGTGTCAAAATTGTTAACGTTGGACAAGGAAGACAACGTAATGATTTATGTTTGTTCATATTCACATAGAAGTTATATTGTCATAGATCCTTCAACATGTGCTGCTTGCTCAATATCTTTTCTAGCCAAAAACTCCGCACTAAGTAGAGATACTACTTGTGCATCCAAAAACCCTTAAACCCAAAATCTTTTTGAGAGTCCACCATACCTACCTATGGATTGAGTAAGATCCTTCAAGTAAGTTGTCATCGGTGCAATAAGGCAATAAAAATTGCTTCTAAATGTGTTGAATCATTTAGTGTAATAGAAAATTGAGCGTTGTACGAACTTATGATGGCAAAGTAATAAAAGCGACAGACAGCATAATAAAGGTTGCTATCATAAGGGGCAATATAACGTGACGTTCTTTTGCATTAAGGGATTTGGCATACAAACAAAAAGCGCTTGACAACCTCTGCTTCCCTCTGCGAAGGGCCTATCTTTTACTTTTATGCATTTACTTTTATGTAAGAGTCAAAGTATTCTTCCCTATTCCTTTTTATCTTCTCTTTTTGCAAGCATCATGTGGTGAGGAAAGATCTAGGCACATATATCCAGTTGGATATGAGTGAGCATGAGTTATTATTGTTGACATCACCCTTGAGGTGAATACGTTGGGAGGCGAAACTATAAGCCCCTATCTTTCTATGTGTCTGGTTGAAACTTTTTGTTCATGCGTATGCTGTGAGTGTTAGCAATCATAGAAGGTTAAATGATGGTTGAGTATGTGGACTTGCCTAAAGGCTCCGATACGTGACCCTTCCTGAAAATATGATGGATTGTAGTTGCAAAGTTGACTGAGAACATAGTTTGTTGGTTTTCAATAAGGTTTATGCTTTATACTTCAATGTTGTGATGAATTATTACTTGCTCATGAGAATTTATATGATAAAATTTATGTGATAAAGTTTTATGTTAAAGTTCTTTGCTGTTAAAATAATAAGCATGATGCTTCTATGTCCGTATTTTGTTTTTATCGACACCTCTCTCTCTAAGCATGTGGGCATGTTTTTTGATTTTGGTTTTTCGCTTGAGGACAAGCAAGGTCTAAGCTTGGGGGAGTTGATACGTCCATTTTGCATCATGTTTTCCTAGTGTTATTTATAATGTTTTTATGCATAATAATGCTTTTTGGAGTAATTCTAATGCCTTTTCTCTCATAATATGCAAGGTTTACACAAAGAGGGAGAATACCGGCAGCTGGAATTCTAGACCTGAAAAAGCTACATCAGAGTTAACTATTCTGCACATCTCCAAATGAGCTGAATATTTACGGAGAATTGATCTGGAATATATAAAAAATACTAGAGCAAATAACTACCGGAGGGGGCCACCCTGGTGAGCACAAGACACCAGGGCGCGCCTGGGCCCCCAGGCACGCCCTGGTGGGTTGTGCCCTCCTCGGCCCACCTCCGATGCCCATCTTCAGGTATATAGGTCATCTTGACCTAGAAAAAATCAGAGGGGGACTTTCGGGACGAAGCGCCACCGTCTCGAGGCGGAACTTGGGCAGGAGCACTTATGCCCTCCGGCGGAGCGATTCCGCCGGGGGAACTTCCCTTCCGGAGGGGGAAATCATCATCATCGTCATCACCAACAACCCTCTCATCTTTGGGAGGGCAATATCTAGCAACATCTTCAACAACACCATCTCCTCTCCAACCCTAGTTCATCTCTTGTGTTCAATCTTTGTACCGGAACCTCAGATTGGTACCTGTGGGTGACTAGTAGTGTTGATTACATCTTGTAGTTGATTACTATATGGTTTATTTGGTGGAATATTATATGTTCAGATCCATTATGCTATTTAATACCTCTCTGATCTTGAGCATGATTATCATTTGTGAGTAGTTACTTTTGTTCTTGAGGTCACGGGAGAAGTCATGTTGCAAGTAATCATGTGAACTTGATATGTGTTTGATATTTTGATGATATGTATGTTGTGATTCCCTTAGTGGTGTCATGTGAACATTGACTACATGGCACTTCACCATATTTGGGCCTAAGGGAATGCATTGTGGAGTAGTTATTAGATGATGGGTTGCTAGAGTGATAGAAGCTTAAACCCTAGTTTATGCGCTACTTCGTAAGGGACTGATTTGGATCCAAAAGTTTAATGCTATGGTTAGATTTTATCTTAATACTTTTCTCGTAGTTGCGAATGCTTGCAAGGGGGTTAATCATCAGTAGGAGGTTTGTTCAAGTAAGAACATCACCTAAGCACCGGTCCACCAATATATCAAATTATCAAAGTAGTGAACATGAATCAAACCAACATGAAAGTGATATGGTGAAATTCCCATGTACCCTCAAGAAGGCTTTGCTTGTCATAAGAGACCGTTTTGGCCTGTCCTTTGCCACAAAAGGATTGAGCTACCTTGCTGCACTTTATTTATCGTTACTGTTACTTGCTCGTTACAAATTATCTTGCTATCAAACTACTTGTTACCGACTATTTCAGTGCTTGCAGAAAATACCTTACTTAAAACCACTTGTCATTTCCTTCTGCTCCTCGTTGGGTTCGACACTCTTACTTATTGAAAGGACTACGATTGATCCCCTATAGTTGCAGGTCATCAGCGCGCGAGCGCGCACACACACACACAATGCACACACCCCCCACCACAACCCGTACCTCGCTCGAAACCCTAGCAAGGTCGCCGCCGCCGCCGCCATCACAAGGCCTCCATTGTCAACATCTGCCGGTTTGCCCATGTAGCTTACCCACCGATCTCCATACCCTAGCCGCCCTGAGTTTCTTAGATGATGTCTGCCAAACGCCCCTTTCCCATAGATCCCCATCCCCCACTCCAGAGCGTCGCAGTCTAAGCCTGGCTACGCTTTCCATGGAGCTCGAGGAGCGACTAGCCCAAAAGAGGTGTATCGTGGCCTCTTTGCCCGACGTCGCCGAGGTGGCCGCCGAGGAAGCTGACGACAATTACTGGCCGCAGGCTCTCAATCAGTGGGCTAGAATATGCGGGTATGTTGCGGACGCCGGTTACGACATCGAGGTCGTCGACAGCGATGGCCTGGCGCCGGCTATCTCACAGGTTAAGTGGCCCACCCCCAACCCCTTAGGTTCAACCGCCATCGATCTCATCCATGGCCCCGCCGCTGATCTCCTCTGGCTCGCTGTCAAGAATTTGCCATCCTACATCGCCATCGAGACCCTTTTGTCATTTCTGAAGGACACGTTCTGTGGCGCTGGCTTGGGATCCACAGCTGCCAAGTTAGACCTCATCGACGGCGACCACTAGGAGGGCACCCTCTCCGGCTCTTCCAAGGGGAAAGAGCCCATCCACGACATCAGGGAGGGCACCCTACATCCGTGCTCTTCCAAGGGAAGAGCCCATCTGTGACAACATGGAGCGCACCCAGGGTTCGTGCTCTTCCCACGGGAACGAGCCCATCTGTGACAAGTGAGGAAACCCATGATTTGTTTTGCCGTGCCTCTTCACAGGGTGGAACCCATGATTTGTTTTATCGAGTCCCTTTTGTATTGTAGTGAGAATATGTCCAGTTTTGAATGCTATATTTGGTTATTTGCAGTATGCCTTGTTTATTTCAGTTGTTCACAATGTGATGCTCTATATGTGCAATTATTTACTGTGCAGTACATTTTCATCAATACCGGTTTTAAACATACCGATAGGAATGCATATATTTGCTTGCTGTTAAGCCTGTTATAGCTAGCATATGCCTCTTTTAAATTTTTTTGGTTGTTCGGTTGTTTGTAGTTAGCATATGCCCAGTTTCAAATTCTATCTTTGGTTGTTCATAGTATGCCTTGTTTATTCCAGTTATTCACAACGTGATGTTCTATATGTGCAAGTATGAACTGTGTAGTTCAATTTCATCAATACCAGTTTCAACAATACCACTATGAATGACTACATTTGGTTGTTGTTAAGCATGTTGTAGTTAACACGCCTTTCCATTTTTATTTAACAATAACCAGTGTACTTAGACCGGCAAAATACCAGTTTGAATGACTATATTTGCTTATTGTTAAATGTTAGGGCTGTTGCAGTTAACACACCTTTCCACTTCTTGTTTTGCTTAACTAGCGTGCTTAAACCTGCACACTGAAGCTATCGTTTGGAGATTATTTTGTCTGCCATGGATATATTTGGTTGATGTTTAGCCTGTTGTGCTTAACATGCCTCTCGATGTACTTACACAGGACAATTTTGGGAACGACTGTTGTTTTCCATCGAGGTTAGTTTCATCCCATGGCTTATATACTCTCATTGTTCAGGATATCAGTAGCTGGTACCATATAGGCCGGGGGCTGATAAGGGACTAATCGGTGAATCAGATTTTTAACTAAATATATTTGTAACCCATTTATCGGTGGTTAACTAGGGCCATATCTAATATATCTGAGGCTACATAGCAACATGCACTGTACTGAATGTCTAAATATGCAATCCTAGGCTACATAGCAACAAGGAAGAGTGTTACATTAATGTTCTGATGATGTCTAGATATACGTAGAAGAGCAGCAGCAGTAACAACAACAACAACATAGCAGCAGTTAATCAGCTGATAATTTGTAAAAATGCAATAAACTCCCTCCGGCCCATAATATAAGATGTTAATTCATCCAATATGTGAGTATATTGGATGTTATAGGATATTCTATAATGGGACGGAGGGAGTGTTGTACTACATCATTGTGCAATTGTTGTTTAGCTTCTAATATTAACTTGGTGCTTTTAGGTACATATGTCATTGGTAAAGATCCGCGCTTCGACCCTTTCTGCGTATGGGGCAATGAGATATTGATGAACCAGCATCAAGTGAGGAAGCTGATAAAGATTGTTAGTAAAATGGGTCAAAAGATGGCAATTAAACTATTTGTTTAGACTTTATCCAAGACAACAACGAACTGCATGATGGTAAGTAAGAACTCTACAGCCTTCTTTTTACTGCCCATAATGAGTTGTGTTAGATGACAATGTCTGAATCCTTTTCCTTTGCAGTGGTTCCCAAAGCAGTTTACTCAAGATTACCTCTCAAACTACATGATTGGAGGGCATGCAAAGGTTAACGTATTTCTACCAGAACACGATGACTATCTAGATGTGTTCATGAAGACAGTGAAGGATGGGTGGCCGACCATCACAAGGGGTTGGACTAGAGTCGTGCGTGCCTTCTGCATGGAGGAGGGCACAATATGGGCATTCCGCTTCACCTTGTTCAGCAACCAGAATGTATTTCGCCTCTTTCTTTACCGTCTTTAATAGTACAAGTATACAACTGTGGTTCATCATTCTTTATTTAGTGCTTATGTAATTCTTGAACATATGTACCTGTGAATCAAATAATGCATTGGTTGTTTGAACCTGATAGATATGAATAAAGCTATAGCATACTTTCAAATTCAAATTCGATACAATTTTAAATAGCAGCAATTAAATTAGGGTGAAATTACACTCTGCAGGTCGTTACGGCGCACACGATCGGTGAAACACAAACGTGTGTCATATACTCCATAATCCAACACGATTCACAGAGAGGAAACATGTGCGAGCATGCACATAGTTGCCCTTTGCAAAGCGTGTGTGATGTCAGAACGGTGTGAGCAAACTAACAGTTTGTGATAGTTGCCTTATCGTACACGATTTACAATCATGAACTATTTCTAATGTGGTACGCATCGTAAACATTGCACCACAGAATAGCGTGTGTGATAGTTATAATGTATGACACTGTTACGACGGTCCGATGTTTCGTAATCCTATCCAACACTCGTATGATGATTAGCTAATCTTCTTAATTAGTTATCACATACGGTTTGGGAAAAGTGAATGTGTGTGATTGTCTGCTTATCATACACGCTCTATAATCATGAATTGTTTCTAATGGGCCGCGCATCACAAACGTAGCACCACAGAATACCGACTGCGATGGTAATGCGAGCACACACGAGTAGCAAGGATGGAGCGTTTGGGATATTAGATATAGCCCAAACAGTTGTGTGAAGAATCACATTTGGGATAGGTGCCGGCATCGCATACGCTTTGTTCTAGAAAACGTATGCATGATGGCTCCCTATCCCTGACGGTTTCTGGGTCGTGTGGGAAGGACCCCCCTATCACCCACACTCACTAGGCGATGGTTTAAAATGCCATCACGGAAAGGGGTTAAAAACCGTTTGTATAGCACCTCGCTGTACCAATGTCTATTTCGTAAATAGTCATACATGCTTATGGAAAAGAACTTGCATGACATCTTTTGTCCTACCCTCCCGTGGCAGCGGGGTCCATAAGGAAACTAAGGGATATTAAGGCCTCCTTTTAATAGAGAACCGAAACAAAGCATTAGCACATAGTGAATACATGAACTCCTCAAACTATGGTCATCACCGGAAAGTATCCCAATTATTGTCACCTTGTGGTTTACGGATCATAACTCGTAATAGGTGCATATGACTTGCAAGATCGGATCAAGAACATAGATATAATGGTGATAACATAAATGGTTCAGATCTGAAATCACGGCACTCGGGCCCTAGTGACAAGCATTACGCGTAGCAAAGTCATAGTAACATCAATCTCAGAACATAATGGATACTAGGGATCAAGCCCTAACAAAACTAACTCGATTACATGATGAAACTCATCCAACCTACCACCGTCTAGCAAGCCTATGAAGGAATTACTCACTCCCGGCGGTGAGCATCATGAAATTGGTGATGGAGAATGGTTGATGATGATGAAGACCGAAGTTCCCCTCTTCGGAGCCCCGAATGGGATCCAGATCTGGCCTCCCGATGAAGAACAGGAGGTGGTGGTGGTTTCGTATCGTAAAACACGATGAAAGTTCTTCTCCTATTTTTTTCTCCAAAAATAGGATTTTATAGCATCGGAATTAGGGTCAGCGGAGCCTCGT
This sequence comes from Thinopyrum elongatum, assembly GCA_011799875.1. NCBI lineage: Eukaryota > Viridiplantae > Streptophyta > Magnoliopsida > Poales > Poaceae > Thinopyrum > Thinopyrum elongatum. The sequence goes on from CM022300.1 coordinate 201,958,103, forward strand.
GGGCCCCACTACCCACCAGGGCGTGCCAGAGAGGGGGGTGGCATGCCGTAGTGCCTAGTGGGCAGCTGGGCCCCCCTCCAGTGGGTCTTGGTTCCAGTATTTTTTATTTATTCCAAAATAATTCTCCAAAAAGTTTCGTCCAATTTTGAGAACTTTTATTTCTGCGCAAAAACAACACCATGGTAGTTCTGCTGAAAACAAAGTCAGTCCAGGTTAGTTTCATTCAAATCATGCAAATTATAGTCCAAAACAAGAGCAAAAGCATTAGGAAAAGTAGATACGATGGAGACGTATCAATGACCTATGATCAAATGTTCTCGTTTGACTCCTAAGTCAATATACTCATATATGGATGACCTAGTCATCGCCAATTGTTTGATAGATGCTAGAATTGGATGTGTATGTTTGACACATATTTCATTTGCTATTCTATTGTGTGAGCATGCACTAGTGAAAAAACGGCTAACCACAACTTCCATTTGTGGCGTGCCGTTTTTCATCAACACCAACACTATTTTTTTCAAACAGTGCTGGCGTCGTCCAAATTGGTACGCCAGCTATAACTTACTATTGCTGGCGTTCTTAACACTTCCGAGGTCACTACTATGTGGGCCCAGTTGCCGTGACCAGTTGCAATATACTGCTGTAGTGCGATTTATAAACACGCCACAGATTCTTAACCTTGTGCTGTCGTGCCATCGTCGAGAACGCCAACACTAAGTTGTGCCTATATACAAATGTATTGGCAGCCCCTTGTTCTCAAATACATTCACTTCCATTCTCCACAAAATTCTACTCCCTCTTAGTCAGCTACTTTGGTGACAATGGACCCACCGGAGCTTGTCGAATCGGCACGAGCCCCGCATGCGAGCCCACGTCGGCGGGGAGTGTCGAAAGTTTTGGACTCCACCACCTTGGCCGATCTCTCATCTGGCCTCATTGGCTACAACATGTGCTCGCCACGGCCAATGCAGCCAGTCCTGTCTGGTGAATCATCCCGCTGCAGCGCGACGTCCCTTCAATCCGGCAGCTATGCCACCGACGCTGAAGCAGCCGAGAATCGAGCGAGGGCATCTGTGCTGCTTTGCGGCTGTGGACGCCCTACTGATAAGCATATGTCGCACACACAAAGTAATCTAGAGTGAGAGTTCTACATCTGCGGTAACCGTGGGAAGTTAATACGACAGAAAATACCTCTTGATCTATTTCTACTAATTTTCACAATTCAACTTTATATATATAATGTCGCGATCATTAATATATGTGTGTGTGTATTGTGATCCACAGGTGTTAGGGACAAAATATTGGTACACATGAATATGGGTTGATCTCGTGCAGAAGTACGTGAGCGAGTTGCTCGAGTACTCCATTGGTGAACTAAGACAACATATAGATGAGCTGCAGCTGAAGACTGGTGTGATGCGCGGCCAAATCCAAAAATTCAAGATGCTTCGATATGCCCTTTTAGCTGGTGTTATGCTTGGCCTCGTTCTCCCTGCTGGATCAGTGGCAACTTTTTTTCTCATGGGAATCATTACACTGATGATGTTCTTAGTCTAGATCAAGAGTGTGTAGTAGTAGAAGTTATATATATTTGTTATTATTTTCATCTTTCAACTATTATGTATCTAGGCTAGATTAATGAGATTGATGTTGTGTTCTAATTATCGGTTTTACTTGTATGTTTACATATTTACACAAAATAACTAATAAAAATAATAATATAATAAATAATAGAAAAATAAAATAATAAACTAAACATCTATATGAATACAAAAAACAATATGTGTAACACATAAAAGTAGAAAAGAAAAAGTACAGAAAATTAACAATATAATAGCAATGGCGTTGGCCATGTAGGCCAACGCCAACAATTACCCCGCCGCCCCTAGCCGGATTGATTAAAAAACACCCCCCCACACACACAACCATCAATCTGTCTCCGTTCGATCCCCATTAAATCGATGTTGCCCCCGTCGTCGCCGCCTTCGCTTCCACCGCCGCCTCCGCCTTCGCCTCCATCGCCGCCATCCCCGTCGCTGTCGCCTCCGTCCCCATCGCCGTCGCCTCCATCCCCATCGCCGTCGCTTCCGTCGAAGCCCCCGTCCCCGTCGCCTCCGTCTCCACCGCCGCTGCCCATGTCGCCTTCGCCTCCACCCCAGGCACCGCCCCCGCCCCCGTCGCACCCCGCAATGCCCCCTCACCGTCTACCGCCGCCACGGGTGAGTTCTACTTAGTGTAGTGTAATAGTAGTGTAGAATAATTTCAAATTTTGTGTGTGTAAGAGTAGTGTAAAATTTTAGTGTAAGATTATATTATATGATTTGTAGACTATGATTTTAGATAGTGTAATTTTATTGTACTTCTAGTAGTGTACTTGTGGTGAAATAATTTAGTGTAGTTGTAAACTATGATTTTAGATAGTGTATTTTTATTGTAGTTCTATGTAGTTTACTTGTGGTGAAAGAATTTAGTGTAGTCGTAGACTATGATTTTAGATAGTGTACTTTTATTGTAGTTCTATGTAGTGTACTTGTGGTGAAAGAATTTAGTGTAGTTATAGACTATGATTTTAATTAGTGTAGTTGTAGTGTATGTTTTACGCATTGTAGGTTTTGCAGGTACTCGTTAATATGCCTATTTTTTACCAACTTGTTAGTTATATATGCATCATCATAGATGGCTCCGAAGTTTCTGGTGTGTGATAGAAGGGAAATAAGTACTATGCCACCATTAGGAAGGACAATGTCGTCCACGAACTGGCCATTGGGACACCCCGAAGTTAGTGGCGCGCGCTTATGATGCCATGGCAATAGAGTTCTTTCAGGAAGGGGCGAATCTGAACTTCCCTAAGTGTCATGAGTTCGTGATGTTCTTCGTGCATGAGGACATGAGGATATGCACTAGGGTTGAGGAGAAGGTGAACAAAGAGGCCGAGATGCAGTTCTTCGACCCATTGGTGAGTGAGCTTGCGAGAGATGACAAACTCGTGGAGGCCAACAAGATGATGTTACTTTAGAATGCAGCCAGGAAGAGCGCGGAGGAGGATCCCATAGACTGGGATGCCTTGGAGCGTGAGGAGGAGGGTCTGCAGGGGTGTGGTCGTAGGTCCACTAGGCACCACCACGAGGCTGGTCCCTTTGGCCACTAGCTTAGCACGCGCTACCTATTTCATATGAACTGTTTAACTTTATGCATGTTTTATGTTTGAACTACGCATGGTTTGTAGAACTGTTTAATTACAAGTATGTGTTAATATCTAGATGGCCGAATAGCGCTGGTTTGTTCTAACTGCTTATGTTGCACTATATCTATGTGCATCTGTTATGTATGCTTATTTTTCTCAACTTCATGAAAACAGTAAATGGATGCCCCATGTGAGACCTGTGGTTCCGTGAGATGCAAAGGGATAAGAAGTTCTTCATAGATCTGCCGAATGACTTCCTCACTAGGACGGTATGTTTTAGTTGAACATGTTTTGATTGAGTTTCATATGATGTATATGGTTGTGCCAAAAATTGTCTAACTAGCTAGCTACTTCTTTCTTTCAATTTTTCTCAGGTCATCCCTTGAGGGGCAAGGCGTGACTTCTTAGAGAAGTTTAGAGTTCCAGTTGATGCAACCATCACATTCCAGTGCACCCTCATGAAGATGCTGACGGCCCAACAATTCAATTGCCTTGTCACCAATGAGGCAAACCGCACCTATTTCGGTTGCCCTGATTGGAAAGGCCTTGCAAATGCTTACGAGATGGAAGCGGGGGAGAGAGCCACATTCTACCTTGACTACGATCGTGATGAGATCATGGTCTACTACAAGCATGCTAGCGGCGATGATGGTTCACTTACTCCGGACTATGACCCTGACTCCACCCGCCGAAAAGTCCTAGTTAGCTAGTTGGCATGCATGGAAGATATCATGTTATTATCACCTCTATTTATTTGAACTTGTACATTCATATGTGTGTTAATTTGACTACTTTGTTGAACTATATCAATAAGTGCATTGTTGAACTTAAATGTTGTCATTGGGTCTATTTATAGTTGATTTATTGACTGTTCTTAAACTGGATTATGTTGTCATTTTGGTTGAAATCGCTGCTATACATCTTTTATTTCAAATATGAAAATCAAATTACTGGCGTCACGAAAACATGGAACGTCACAACTGATGACTAATACTGCTGGCGTTGACCACGCGGCACGCCATTACCGTCCAAAATACTGCTGGCGTAGGTGGCAACGCCAGCGCTAATTTTTAACACTAGCGTCATATTGGTGGCGTCTGGTGTCCATGCCACCAAGGCTGTTTTTGGCATGCCATAGCTAGGCTTTTTTGCACTAGTGATGTTATTTTGCATATTTTCTTCATTCAAGGACATCCATTTGTTGTTTTGATTGTCTAGGTTTTTCTTGCCAAGTGGATGTACAAGAATGCCTAAGAACCTTCTCTAGCTATATATGCTCTCTTGTCTCAAATTCTCTTCATGCTACATCACAAAAATTGAAAAGTCATTTTCAGACCCTCCGGGTGAGGAGCACTCGGAGTCACTAATCTGAGAAAGACTGACCTCCAAAACCTTCTTTATGCATTTCAGTTGGGCCAGCTCACACAAACTCGATCAAACCGAAATCATTTAGTTTGATCCAGGTTTTCATCTTGGTGCTATTGATTACACCAACTCGGCGTCACAGATTTGTTGTACACGTCTCGGTGCAACCGATTTGTTCTACTCGGTGCCACCGACAGCATACATGTATATATATCCAGCGCGACTGTACGTTGAAAATTTCTTCAAACGTCATGACTCTGCACCCCATTGCTGTTGTTCCCCTGGTCTCCGGATCATCTTCCTCGTCTCCAGCGCACTCTCACAACAGGACTCCATCGCCATCAATGGCAATCTGCCCCGTCGTTGCCACCATAGAGAATCTCCGCCAAGTTAGGGTGAGATTCGACCCCCTCCGTGTTCCTTTTTTCGATTCATTGCATGGATGGTCTGCCATTATTCTTGCCACATATTGCAATGCATATTCCACAATCAAATTCTGTAGTTTAGATGCGAGTTAAGATTTTAGGTTTAGGTTTCTGCCGAAAGCATCTCGGACCAACCGAATTGAAATTTTCGGTGCCACCGATTTGGCTATGGCCATTGCGCTAGTACGTCTCGGTGCCATCGAGAAGTGCTAATCGGTGAGACTGAAAGTAACATTTCTGTGAAACCCTAGCAACTCGGAGACACCAAAACACATCTTTGTCTGACTGAATTGGTGTGTTTTAGTTCTGTTGAGTGCTTCGGGATCACCGAGATTATCAACCCGGTGGATCCGAAATGCATTCTATGAAAACCTAAAACTAAAGTCTGAACTCAAATTTTTGAAAAATCATCAGCTTTTTTTGATGACTCATCTACTCTGCCCATACCTATCTATTCGCATGGTCTGTTTGCAAGATGTCCAGTGCAAGTGATAGCCAGAATGAGTAAGAGCAACATCTGGATCTCAGTGAAGGATCCAGTCCTGAGGGCAGCTCCTATGAAGGAATCAGAAGCTCTCCAGATTTTCCAAAAGCTGCCACTGTCGTGGGAACAGATCTAACAGTAGAGATTAGGGGTACGTAGGAGAGGGTAGAGCCTAGCTATGGCGAAGTTGTACACTCGGATTTACGAGTTCATGCCCCTCTCGGAGGAGGTAATAGCCCTATGTCTCCGTGCTGCGGGAGCTTTGTTGTATGGAGTGTTGAGTTAGAGGGGGTGCGAACCCTTGTGAAGGAGTGGAGGGGTGGCTTATATAGATTCTGCTGACCCCTCATCTACCCCCGTTACACAAGGGTTCAATGAGACAGTAAAAGGAACAAGCATTACTGGTAACGCCTATATTTAATGGTCTTTACAACGACGGACTGGTGGCCTAACCGTTGTCATCCCGGAGTGACTCTAGATCTTCTACCTTTGAGTGAAACCAAAATCTCTGAGTGAACAATGATGGTCGAGTGGAGGTGGAGTAACCGAGTGGATCTTCTGTCGAGTGACTTGTGCGTCGTGGTCATTCCTGTCGGTACCTCCTTTCTAACTTTGTAGGTCTTGAATTCTTTGAGTAGTGCCCTTGGGTAGGGCATGTCGGTCAGGCCTAGGACCCTACCCTAGGTACATGTCATCATCATTAGCCCCCGAATGGATCGAGGTTCGAGTGAGGAGGGATTGGAGCTGATTTCGACCCGACTCAATGTCTCGGAGACATTTCTTTAGGAGTCTGAAGGTACGTGAGCTGCTAAATCCTTCGTCAATCGCCTTGATTGATTCTAGCTTCTTGAGTGTCCGAGTGAAACAAGTAGCAGGACGTCGAGTGTTGGATTCAGCCCGAATGAATATGGATATCTTTGACGCAATCGATTGATTTGCTGGATCCGGATTTCGCGGGATACAAAAATTTGGAGAAGCGCGCGGGCTGGCTGCAACGCGGTAAGCGGGGCAAGTGGGGAGGGACTCCTAGATTTTTGCTCCTCCTTTATTGCCACGTATCAAGCAGGCGCCGGATCCTGCCGGCCCACCAGTCAGTGACTCGGATGCGCGGATATAAAGGACGACGCGGCCGAGGGTTGCAACAGTGCTCTCCTCTTTCCCCCTCTCCATCCTGCCTCTCTGCTTCTTCTGCCCTAGCGCCGCGCCGCCCCACTCGGTTTCGACGACCACCACAGAGATGGCGAAGGACAAGACGAAGGCGCTGGAGCGCGCCAAGAAGGTGGCCAAGTGGAAGAAGGCATCGAGCTCCCGGCCCACTCTGCCGCCGGGTTGGATCCAGGGCGATTGGCTACCCTCGACGGTCATGACGGAGGACCTCGAGGGGCTCACCGCCGACGGCTTGCTGGCCCCTGGATCTTGGAGGCTGTCGGAGGGGGAGATCGAGCCTGCGGCGTGCGATGGAGAACGGGTCCTCCTCCTCACCCACGTGGAGAGAGGTTTTTCCCTGCCTCCTCATCCATTCTTTCGTGGTTTATTGAATTTCTTCGGAGCGCAAATCCATCACTTTCCTCCGAATACCATATCGTACCTTGCTTCCTTTGTCTCGATGTGTGAAAACTTCTTGGGCTGCCCTCCTCATTGGGGGTTATTCAAACATATTTTCACTTGCCGGTCCCAGTCGGTCAAGAAAGCCAACCCAAGTGACGAGAAAACCCACGTGATTCAGATGTGTGGGGGTTTGGGTGTCCAGATGAGAGGTAGAAGTGCCTTCCCTTCCATGACCTTTCCCGAGTCAGTTAGGGGTTGGCAATCGACCTGGTTTTATTGCACTGACATTCCGACCCCTGGTGCACCGACTGGCCTTCCCCCTTTCTCGTTGGCGAGGCTCAGCGGAGCTCGCTCGCTGACTGTGGATGAGGAGGAGAAAGCTGAGGTGGGGATCTTGGTGGAAGCCATAGTTGAGTTGATCAGGGGCGGAGTGACAGGCTTGGATTTGTTGGAGGTGTTCCTTAGTCGACGCATCCAGCCTCTGCAAGCACACGACCACCCTATGTGGCTGTATTCAGGGGCTGACGACACTGCTCGAACCCATCCGGAGGAAGTAAAGGAGGAGACTGTGGCACAGTGGCTCAGGAGCATCACCGAAGCCCGTGACGACCCAGGTGGATCCAAACAGATTCAGCCTTTCGATGCTGAGCATCTTCCCGGAGAGGTGAGACATAACTTGTCGAGTGTATTGCCTTCTGTTTTCAATATGCGACTGAATTGAGTACCGACTGACTTTGATACTTGTGCTCTGCAGGCGTTCATGAAGATGTATTCGCCTGTGCCGAATGGGGAACAGCTCATTGAAGGAGCGGAGAGCGAGGGCGGGAGTGCTGATTTCGAGTACGCTGATGATAGTGAAGATAGCAGCGATGGCTCTGATGACAGCGATGAAGTCAAGTCGCCCCCTTGCACAGAGCGTCGTACCAAGGTGAACCAAGACCCGATCGCTAGCCAGAGCAAGGCCCCGGAGTCAAGTGTCAGGAACCCCAAGCGCACTCGGACGGCAACCCCTGACCCGATTGAGAAGACTGCAAAGCAGCCGAAGACTGTTCCACCGAAGCCTCGAAAGGCCTTACCCAGGATTAAGGTTGTCGTGCCCGTTGCTTCAACGTGAGTGTTCTTTGCATCTTTCCTTTCTTTATTGTTGTAGACCTCCATTGCTTTATTGAACGAGTGAAATTTGAATGCCAGAGCTGCTACTTCTGCGACGTCTCCCATGCAGATCGACGAAGAACATGTGGACATGGACACCGCATACGCGGCCACCTCTCGGCCAGGTATGATCAACTCATATTCCACTTTGTCTCACCAATTGACCTAATGGTCGACTGTGTTTTCACTGTCGAGTGACTGCAGCAGCAACGGACGTCATCCTCCTCGCAGATGATGATGAAGATGAGCCTCAGAAGGGCACTAGAGGAGAAGGTAGAACCTCGACTGCCTCCCGAAACTTCACTAGGAGAGTGCCGTCGGGCCAAATGTCTCGTGCGCCGCCTGAAGTTGTTCTTCAAGGGCGAGGTGGTTCGTCTCGAGCTGATGCTACCTTTGCTACTCCTCTGTCGAGTGCTTCGCCTTTAGTGTCGACTGCTCCTGCTTCGGGTCCGACAGGACAACCTCAAGTGCTGATCCCTCCAGCTGCGTCGCCGACTCCTGCGTCAAGCGTGTTCACTCTGCATCATGTCCCAGAGGACCAGACTGGAGCCAGCAAGGAAGCTATGATTCAAGCTGACTTGATGATGCAGCGGCTGAAGGGAGTGTATGAGGCCAGCAAAATGGCTTATGACGCCAGTGCGGCTCTTCTGGCAAATGTCCAAGTAAGTGCGATTGTAAGTTGATTTCTGATTGGGTTTTTCTTTTATCTTGACTCTGTACACCCACTGGGTGTTTCCTTTGACTCATGACATCAGCATTGCTTTGCTCATAGTTTTTTCAATCTGTAGCTCCCCACTCGAACCGGTCAGGCCGTGCTGAGTGGGAATTGATCCAGTGGGGGCGCGCTGAGTGCACCCACTGGGTGTAGTCCTCGAGACCATCGTCGAATGTTTGATTCGGCGGGGGTTTCAGAATGCTTTTGTTTGTTGCTCCCCACTCGAGCCGGTCAGGCCGTGCCGAGTGGGAAATTTATCCAGTGGGGGCACGCTGAATGCACCCACTAGGTGTAGTCCCCGAGATCACCGTCGAATGTCTGATTCGGCGGGGTCTGAGAATGCTTTTTGTTTGTAGCTCTCCACTCGGACTGGTCAGGCCCTGTCAAGTGGGAAATTGATCCAGTGGGGGCACACTGAGTGCACCCACTGGGTGTAGTCCCTGAGACCGCCGTCGAATGTTTGATTTAGCGGGGGTCTTAGAATGCTTTTGTTTGTAGCAACTGGATTTTCTCTTCTCCACTCGGAAGTATAGGAATATCTGAAACTCTTTATCATCGTCGACTGAATCATTTCTTCGTTGATTTCAGAAAACTTGCGAGCTCGGGACTCAGTATGCTGCCCTGGAGAAGGAGAAGACCCAACTCCAATTGGACTTGGAAGTGACCAAAAGGAACTTGGAGCATGCTCAGACGGAGGCGAAGACCATGGGAGGTAAATCCTGTCGACTGAGTGCGTTGTTGTTCTTTCCTTCCGTCCTTTGAGCCGAGTAGTTTCACTCGAACAGATGTGCATAATGAAAACCGCCAACTTCAAGCGTGACTCAGGAATGTTGTTTCTTTAGACACCATGAAGCAGGCCTTGGAGAAGAAGGATGAATAACTCGCAGGAGCTCAGAAGGTGGCTAAGGAGAAGACTGAAGCCGCTGAGGTGAAGTTGGCTTCAGTTGGAAAGCTAGAAGAAGAAAATGTATCTCTGAAAACCGCTGTCGAAGAGCTTAAGAAGGAACGGGCCGAGTGGGCCAAGAAGATGGAAGACCAAGCGAGTGCCCTTGAGTCGGAGAAAACAGCTTTGATCGAAAAAGTAGACCAACTCACCCAGAAGAGGGACGCGCTGGAGAAATATTTGGGGGATTTCACGAAAAAGATGTATGGCATGCTTGAAGGTACCTCTCGTTGTCCGAGTGAATTTCTCTGACTCGTTGAATGCAAGGGCATAACTAATCTTTTCTTCCTTCCTTGCACAGAATTCTATCATAACTTCGAGGAAGAGACTGATCAGATCGAGACGGATCTAGATCCCACCAAGTCACTTGTGAAGGACGCGGTGGCTCTGAACATGTTGCGACTCGAAGCTCGTCTTGAAGATGTCCAGGGGTATATCACTCGTCTGAAGGCCGCACTGGCGAAGATAGATAAAGAACTGTGGCCTGAGGATACACTCCAGAATGATCTCGAGTCAATGATGACTCGACTGAATGAGGTTCCTGGTCGAGTGCAAGCATGGAAGAAGTCTGCCGCTCGCTGCAGGGCCAATGTGGCACTCTCCCTCGTCTGAGTCCACTACAAAGATGGCAAGGAGGAAAAACTGAAGGCTCTCTAGGTGGCAAACACAAAGAATCTCCAATTTGAAGCTTTCATGGAGACTTTCATCGAGGCAACAACTCGGATAACTGACGGCATTGACTTGGACATCTTCGTTGAGCCAGTGAGTCCCACCGGTGCGTGAAGTGAAACTTTAAGATTCGAACTAATTTGCCTCCGTATGCCGAGTGATTTTGTAACCGTTAAACTCGTTCGGGCTTTCTGCCCAAGTACTTTTGCCTGCATTTCTGAACTTGAGGTTGCGAATTTATCTAAACCGTTGTTTTCCAGTTTACTGCTTATTCCGAGTGAACGGATTTTTAAACTTAGGCGAGGACTGGCTCGCGGCTAAGTCCCTGAGTGAGAGGGATGCTCTCACTCAGAGTAATTTTTTAACTTAGGCGAGGACTGGCTCGCGGCTAAGCCCCTGAGTGAGAGGGATGCTCTCACTCGAAGTAGTTTTTTAACTTAGGCGAGGACTGGCTCGCGGCTAAGCCCCCGAGTGGGAGGGATGCTCTCACTCGAAGTAGTTTTTTAACTTAGGCGAGGACTAGCTCGCGGCTAAGCCCCTGAGTGGGAGGGATGCTCTCACTTGGAGTAGATTTTTTTTAACTTAGGCGAGGACTAGCTCTCGGCTAAGCCCCCGAGTGAGAGGGATGCTCTCACTCGGAGTAGTTTTTTAACTTAGGCAAGGACTGGCTCGCGGCTAAGCCCCCGAGTGGGAGGGATGCTCTCACTTGGAGTAATTTTTTAACTTAGGCGAGGACTGGCTCGCGGCTAAGCTCCGAGCGAGGAGGGATGTCTCACTGGAGTAGTTTTTTTAACATTGGCGAGGACTAGGCTTGCGGCAAAGCCCCCGAGTGGGAGGGATGCTTTCACTCGGAGTAATTTTTTAACTTAGGCGAGGACTGGCTCGTGGCTAAGCCTCCGAGTGAGAGGGATGCTCTCACTTGGAGTAGTTTTTTTTAACTTAGGCGAGGACTGGCTTGCGGCAAAGCCCCCGAGTGGGAGGGATGCTTTCACTTGGAGTAATTTTTTAACTTAGGCGAGGACTGGCTCGTGGCTAAGCCTCCGAGCGAGAGGGATGCTCTCACTCGGAGTAGTTTTTAACTTTGGCGAGGACTGGCTCGCGGCTAAGCCCCCGAGTGGGAGGGATGTTCTCACTCGGAGTAATTTTTTAACTTAGGCGAGGACTGGCTTGCGGCTAAGCCTCCGAGTGAGAGGGATGCTCTCACTCGGAGTAGTATTTTTAACTTAGGCGAGGACTGGCTCACGGCTAAGCCGCCGAGTGAGAGGGATGCTCTCACTCGGAGTAGTTTTTAACTTAGGCGAGGACTGGCTCGCGGCTTAGCCCCCGAGTGGGAGGGATGCTCTCACAAGGAGTGATTTTTTAACTTAGGCGAGGACTGGCTCGCGGCTAAGCCTCCGAGCAAGAGGGATGCTCTCACTCGGAGTATTTTTTTAAAGTTAGGCGAGGACTGGCTCGCGGCTAAGCCCCCGAGTGAGAGGGATGCTCTCACTCAGAGTAATTTTTTAACTTAGGTGAGGACTGGCTCGCATCTAAGCCCCCGAGTGAGAGGGATGCTCTCACTTGGAGTAAATTTTTAACTTAGGCGAGGACTGGCTCGCGGCTAAGCCCCACAGTGGGAGGGATGCTCTCACTAGGAGTAGATTTTTAACTTAAGCGAGGACTGGCTCGCGGCTAAGCCACCCACTAGGGGTTTTGAACATGCGCTTATGCGAGGGAAATCATCATGGGACTGCAGGATTCATGTCTTTGATAAACAATCTAAAAGTACTCTTATTACATCTCGACAATCCCATTGTTAAGTATACAATCGACGAAGAAGATCTGCATTCCAGGCGCGCGGCTCATCAATCTTCTTCGCGAGGTTGTAGAGGTGGTAGGCCCCGTTATGTAACACCTTGGTGACGATGAAGGGGCCTTTCCATGCGGGGGCGAGTTTGTGTGGTCGTTGCTGATCCACTCGGAGCACGAGATCTCCTTCTTGAAACGCTCGACCTCTGACATTCCTGGCATGGAATCGACGAAGATCTTGCTGATAAACAGTCGACCGGATCAGGGCCATCTCTCGTTCTTCTTCCAAAAGATCGACGATGTCCTGCCATGCTTGTTCTGCCTCAGCTTCTGAGTAGAGTTCCACTCGGGGTGAATTGTGGAAGAGATCACTTGGTAGCACGGCTTCGGCTCCATACACCATGAAGAAAGGGGTGCAGTCAGTGGACCGGTTAGGATTCTTCCTTAAACCCCACAGGACAGATGACAGTTCGGTCACCCAGGCTCCAGCTGCATGCTTGAAGTCACGCATGAGTCGTGGCTTCAACCCCTGAAGGATAAGACCATTCGCCCTCTCAGCTTGACCATTCGACTGCAGGTGCGCAACGGATGCGTAATTCACCCGAGTGCCCTAGGAAGCGCAGAACTCCCTGAATTCTTTTGAATTGAAGTTCAAGCCGTTGTCTGTGATAATGCTATGAAGAACTCCATATTGGAATATCAACTCCCTCATGAACTTGATGGCTGTATGTGAATCTAGCTTCTTGATTGGCTTGGCCTCGATCCACTTGGTAAATTTGTCGACTGCCACGAGCAGATGAGTGACGCCACTCCCGCCTGTCCTAAGTGGTCCAACCATGTCCAAGCCCCATATGGCGAACGGCCAGACGAGTGGAATGGTCTTCAAGGCGGACGCGCGTTTATGGGACATGTTCACGTAGAACTGGCATCCTTCGCAGTGCTGAACGATCTCCTTAGCAGCTTCATTGGCACACGGCCAGTAAAATCCTGCTCGGTATGCTTTGGCCACAATTGTCCGAGAAGACGCGTGGTGACTATAGGTCCCCGAGTGGATCTCTTCTAAGATCAGTCGACCTTCCTCTGGAGAAATACATCGTTGGGCTACGCCAGTGACACTCTTTCTATAAAGCTGTCCATTTATCACTGTGAAAGCTTTGGATCTGCGGACAATCTGACGTGCCTCGACTTCATCCCCTGGGAGTTCTTGCCTGAGCAAATACGCAATGTATGGCACCATCCAGTCGGGGGTAATTACCAGAATCTCCATAACCAAGTCAATGACTGCAGGGATCTCGATTTCAGTCGGATTAGTAGGACTTATCGCTTGGGAGGCTCTTCAGTGAAAGGATCCTCCTGCACTGACGGGGAATGAAGGTGCTCAAGAAACACATTGTTGGGGATAGGCTTCCGAGTGGAACCGATTTTTGCCAGATCGTCGGCTGCTTGATTTTTTATTCGGGGAATGTGGTGGAGCTCCAAACCCTCGAACTTTTTCTCTAGCTTCCTCACTGCATTGCAGTATCCTGTCATAGCAGGGTTTCTGACGTCCCACTCCTTCATCACTTGATTGACCACCAAATCCGAGTCACCGTAGACCATCAGGCAACGGACGCCGAGCGAGATGGCCATACGCAACCCGTAGAGGAGTGCTTCGTACTCGGCCTCGTTATTGGAGGAATCGAAGTGAATCTAGAGGACATAACTGAGTCGATCACCTCTTGGAGACACCAGGACCACTCCGGCGCCGGAACCGTTCAGCATTTTAGATCCATTGAAGAACATAGTCTAGCGCTCCGAATGAATCTGAGTCGGCTGTTGCTGTTCTATCCACTCGGCCAAAAAATTCGTGAGTGCTTGAGACTTGATTGCCTTCTTCGCTTCAAATTTAATGTCAAAAGGGAGGAGCTCGATGGCCCATTTAGCAACTCGACCAGTTGCATCCCGATTGTTCATGATTTTAGACAGCGGGGTGTCACTGACGACTGAGGCCGAGTGTTCTTGGAAATAATGTGCAACTTTCTTCGCTGTCTGGTAAATGCCATAGACAAGCTTCTGACAGTGAGGATATCTCTGCTTAGACGGAGTCAGGACTTCAGAAATGTAATATACTGGTCACTGAACCTTATAAGCCTTGCCTTCTTCCTCTCGCTCCACTGTGAGGACCGTACTGACGACTTGGCCAGTGGCTGCTATGTACAAAAGCAGAGGTTCTTTGCTGCTTGGAGCAGCAAGGACCGGCCGGTGGAGAGCAAGGCTTTGAGCTCAACAAATGCTGCTTCTGCTTCTGGAGTCCACTCGAACATGTCAGGTTTCTTCATTAATCAGTACAGAGGCAATGCTTTTTCTCCGAGGCGAGAAATAAACCGACTGAGAGCTGCAAGATAACCTGTGAGCTTCTGGACATCGTGCACGCGCATAGGGCGCTTCATTCGGACAATCGCACTAATTTTCTCAGGATTGGCATCTATTCCTCGTTTGGAAACGAGAAAACCAAGTAATTTGCCTCCTGGCACTCCGAAGGTGCACTTGGACGGGTTCAGCTTGATGTCGTACCTTCTCAGGTTGGCAAAGGTTTCAGCGAGATCAGTCAGCAGGTCGGAACCTTTGCGTGACTTAACCACGATATCATCCATGTAAGCCTCGACGTTCCGACTGATCTGAGTGAGCATGCACTTTTGAATCATGCGCATGAATGTGGCGCCAGCGTTTTTTAGACCGAATGGCATAGTGACATAGCAAAAACACCCGAAAGGGGTGATGAAGGCAATTTTTATTTTGTCTGGCCCATACAGTCGGATTTGATGGTACCCGGAGTACGCATCAAGAAAAGACAGGCGCTCGCATCCCGTAGTCGAATCAACTATTCGGTCGATGCGGGGGAGCAAAAAATGATCCTTCGGGCAGGCCCAATTGAGATGTTTGAAATCAATACACATACGGAGTGACTTGTCCTTCTTGGGGACCATGACGACGTTGGCGAGCCACTCGGAGTGGTGGATCTCGCGTATGAACTCAGCTGCCAGGAGCCGAGCCACCTCCTCGCCAATTGCTTTTGGCTTCCCCGTCACAGATCGACGCAAATGTTCTTTCACAGGTTTGACCTTCGAATCAACTCTTAGTCGGTGCTCAGCCAGTCCCCTGGGAACACCCGGCATGTCAGAAGGTTTCCATGCAAAGATGTCCTAGTTCTCACAGAGGAACTGGACAAGCGCGGCTTCCTATTTGCTGTCGAGTGTTGTTGAGATATTGGTTGGAGCGGCGATAGGGTCTTCTGGGTGAACGTGGACTTGCTTGGTCTCTCCCGCCGACTGAAATGCGGAATCGGAAGCTAGCTTCTTAGAGCGGAGCAAATCACTCGGATCAGCGTTCTTCTTCTACTCTTCCAACTCCACTACTGCCATCTGCTCGTCAGCAATTTTGGACCCCTGCAGAAGACATTCCTCGGCTCTCTGCATATTCCCTATGATGGTGATCATGCCCTTGGGTCCGGGCATCTTCAACTTAAGGTACACGTAACATGGATGGGCCATGAAGCGAGCATAAGCCGGTCAGCCCAGAATAGCATGATAGGCACTGTGAAAATCCACCACTTCAAACGTCAACTTTTCCTTCCGAAAATTCTTCGAGTCGCGAAAAACTACATCCAAAGCAATCTGACCGAGTGACTTAGCCTTTTTCCCTGGGATGACTCCGTGAAACTGCATGTTGCTCTCACTGAGTCGGGACATCGGGATGCCCATCCCCTTGAGGGTTTCGGCATAGAGAATGTTCAAACCACTGCCGCCATCCATGAGAACTTTGCGCAACCGAGTGCCTCCTACGACTGGATCCACTACCAGAGCGTGCCGCTCGGGGGTAGCAACATGAGCTGGGTGGTCCGACTGATCAAAGGTAATAGGAGTCTTCGACCATTTGAGGTACGTCGTAGTTGCTGGAGCGACCATTTTCACCTCACGGCTGATGACTTTCAGTCGACTTTCAGCAAAAATCACCAGAGTGGCATTGACTTTCAGGTAATGCTCTGCCTTTTGCTCATCATCATCCTTGTCAGAGCCCTTTTCACTCGGCTGACCTTCATGGAACTGCTGAATCAGAAATCTGCATTGTCGAGTGGTATGCTTGGGTAATATCAAGTTACCCTCTTCGTCTTTCTTGGCGTGAATGGCACACGGCAAATCGAGGACGTCCTGTCCCGACTGATCTTTCACTTTCTTAGGGGTCCACTGACCTTTGGGCTTTCCTTTGAACTTGCCCTACGCAGCTACAATGGTCGCCTCTGCCTGACCTGCTCCTTCAGCCTTGCGCTTCTGCTTCCGACTGGGATTAGTGTTGTGGGGGTCATGCTCATGAGCTTTTCCTTTGCCGCTACGGAGGCAGTCCTCTTCTTCACCATTCGCATACTGAGTGGTAATTTCCATCATCCGGTTCATGATCAGGGCCCCAGACTGCCCAAATTTCAGGTTGAGCTCTCTATATTGGACACCTTCTTTGAAAGCACAGACTGCTTGATGCTCCGTAACATTCTCCACCACATTGTGAAGTGTGGTCTAATGCTGTATGTACTCTCTCAAAGTTTCATTCGGCTTCTGGACACAATGCTGCAATTCAGTCAGTCCAGCAGGTCGCTTGCAAGTGCCTTCGAATGTTTTAATAAACACTCGGGCCAAGTCTTCCCAGAAGTGAATGCTGGCAGGAGCCAACCGATTCAACCACGCCCGGGCCGATCCTTCTAGCATCAATGGCAGGTGTTTCATAGCAACATCATCATTGCCTCCACCAATCTGTACGGCCACTCGGTAATCCTCCAACCACGTGTCTAGCTTTGACTCACCAGTGAATTTGTGCACGCCTGTGGCCAATCTGAAATTGGGCGGTATCTCAGTGGCTCGTATGGCCCTGCTAAAACACTCGGGCCCAGAAACAAACACACCACTTCCACTCGGATGATACCTATCCATGCTTTCACGGCAAGCTCTACCTCTGTCGACTAGACCTTGCACAAGGACTGACCTTGCGTTGAACCTCGAATCTTTGGGATTGATTGGCTCCCTCCGCTTGTTCCCGTATGGACGCCTGTCGTTGTACTACCGGGGCGCGTACGAGCCACCTCTCGGGAGAGGCGATGGCACTTGACAGTGGTCATCATAGGGATGTTGAGGAGTGAACTGACCGTGGCCTTGATCCAGGTACTAATCTTGGCGATAACCATGATCCTCACACCGCGGAGGCGATCTCGGGCTGTGTGCCGACTGAACTGTATCCGCCCTTACTGACTTGCTATGGATTATGTTGCGCGACTAGGAAACAGCCGAGTTCTGTTTGCCAGCCGCCCTGAACAACGCTCGGATTTGCCGTAGTCCTTCTCCGGTTTCAGATCGGGATGGTTGGATGGAATCTGCAATTCGTGCCATAGCAGCAACATTCTGAATCGGAGTGCGGAATACCTCAACTCGCCTTGCGGTCCACTCAGAAGTAACTGCCCCTGCCGTCGATTGGAACTTGGGGGTTGCCTGCGAGCGCGATTGTCGAGTGACTTCTGCAGATCTTCCAGACGCGCGCGTTCAGCCAGAGTGGCTAGGCGCACGGCTTCCAAGGCCTGGGCCTCGGCAGTCTCCCCAGCAATGGGGGTCTAGAGGACCTGCTCGTTCCTACGCTGCAGCTCTTCTCTTTGTTCCGCAATGAGGGTCTGCGGGTAGTACTCGTCGTTGGCGTGCGACGGACCACCACTTTCACCCCCGCCACGGGGAAATCCGGGTGGGCTAAGCTGGGAGCCAATCATGAGGACTTCCGCCGCCGGGTCGTTCCTTTCGCACTCGAAAAGCGTATCCGAGTGACCAGATGATAGATCGAACAAGCCATAAAGGGACTCGTCAGGCTCAATCGCCGCAATCTGAGGAGTAGACGACTGACGAGCCACCGCGTGCTTCAGCCACCGCTGGAGCCGCGAGGCACCGGATCGCTTGCGGCGGTGAGCTGCGGGGAGGGAAGACACCACCGGAGCCGACCGATACTGAGTCGACGGCTGCCACAGGAGGACACTGTAGGAACTTGCACGGAAGTGCGCCGCCCCGTGAATAGGGAGCGCCTCGATGTCAAGGGGGGCTTCCTGGAGCTAGGCCGAATCTTCGGCAATGAAAATGAGTGCGCTGAGCTGGATCTCGCGACCCAGAGACAGTTTGCCACCAGAAACCATGTCGAAGGAGTTCGAAGAACGCAACCTCACTGGAAGTCGCTTAGACACCTGCCCCATGGTGGGCGCCAACTGTTGTGGGAACATATCTGACAGTAGAGATTAGGGGTACATAGGAGAGGGTAGAGCCTAGCTACGGCGAAGTTGTTCACTCGGATTTACGAGTTCAGGCCCCTCTCGGAGGAGGTAATAGCCCTACATCTCAGTGCTGCGGGAGCTTTATTGTATGGAGTGTTGAGTTATAGGGGGTGCGAACCCTTGTGAAGGAGTGGAGGGGTGACTTATATAGAGTCCGTTGACCCCTCATCTACCCCCGTTACACAAGGGTTCAATGAGACAGTAAAAGGTGCGAGCATTACTCGTAATGCCGATATTAATGGTCTTTACAGCGACAGACTGGTGGCCTTACCGGTGTCATCCCGGAGTGACTCTAGATCTTCTGCCTTCGAGTGAAACCAGAATCTCTGAGTGAACAATGTTGGTCGAGTGGAGGTGGAGTAACTGAGTGGATCTTCTGTCGAGTGACTTGTGCATCATGGTCATTCCAGTCGGTACCTCCTTTCTAACTTTGTAGGTCTTGGATTCTTTGAGTAGTGCCCTTGGGTAGGGCATGTCGGTCAGGCCTAGGACCCTACCCTAGGTACATGTCATCGTCAGCCACCAAAACCAGAAAGAAGAGAACCTCAGATGATGAGGATGTGGATTTTGTGGCTAGTGAGGCCACATCCAAGAAGAAGGCAGTGTTGAGGAAAGAGTATGGTTCAACAACCAGCACCAGGCCAAGTGCCAAGGACAGAATGGCTGTGAGGAAAGTTCCTCTGTCAAAGTTTGACAAAGCCTCAGCTCCAGGAGAAACCATGACTTTTACACTTAAGGAGCCAAGTGATACAGAGGCTGATGCAGGCAGGAGGAAGAAGAGGGCTGGTGTCGGCGTTCTGGGATCGGGGGTACCCTGACTTGCCTGCCTACGGCCCATCGCGTGGCCCCGTCCATGGCCTTGTACGGCCCCCTGGCCTCGCAAGGCGAGCGACACCAAGACCTCCCGAGGAGCAACTTCCTGAGCCTGCCTCCCAAGGAGCGGAGATCTCTATGCAGGTACCCCGCCTCACGAGGCTCGCGATGATGTGAGCCATGATGACCAAGGCCAGGCGGGCACCAGCGGGCGTAGAGGAGGACAGTTTCCTCTTTGTTGCTAAGGAGGCAAGGACCAGCATGGGTTCTCGAGGGATCCCCCAAAGGTTTCCACTCTGGTGCAATGAGACCAAGACCAAGAGCTCGGCAGGATGGATGTCATCACTGAGCCCACCACTGCGTCATGGCCAGAAGCTTTGCAGGCGAAGACCACCTTTTCGTCAGGATAAGATGTACCTCTTGTCCCCTTTCAAATGGGTCGTTGTGGAATCCCTTCCCGCCTAAGCTATGAGGGAAGAGGACCAAGGGCACTATAAATATAGGCTAGTCTCCACCGCAGAGGGGGGTCGATACATTCTCATCCACTGAGCCCTCGTGAGGCTGCTCACCCACTGTACTAGTTCATCCTCAATGTCCTCGTGAGGCCAATCCACCACAAAGCAGGAGTAGGGTTTTACACCGCAAGGTGGCCCGAACCTGGGTAAACTGTTGTGTCCCCTCTTTCCCCGCTCGCACAAACTCGACGAGGCCAAGCCATGAGGCGCTGAGCTTGAGGCAGCGGTTAGGCTAGATCTTCGCACACGCCCCAGAGTTTGAACCTTGTTGGGTCTGCGGAGCCCCGATTCCGACATTTGGCGCGCCAGGTAGGGGCGTGTCGAAGTGCTCCCTTCCGCTTCGCTCCTTCTCGCCTCGTCGCGTCCATGAGCGACGCCGCCGCCTCGCCGCTCGGACCGCCATCCCGGAGAACCCCGCGGGTTGCCCGGCCTTCACCCCTGACCTGCGTCGAGTGCGATGGCCGATCAGGTTCAGGCCGGTGCTGCCCCCGTGCTACGATGGCGCAGCCGACCTCGAGGAGTTTCTCCAGCTGTATGCCCATAGTATTCAGGCGGCGGGAGGCGACGACAAGGCCATGGCGAATTGGCTCCCTCTGGCCCTCACAGAGGTTCCGCGCTCTTGGCTCCGCGGCCTCCCGGAGGCCTCAGTATACTCCTGGGAAGAGCTCCGCGGTCAGTTCATCGCGCGTTTTGCAGCTCCCCCCCCCCCCCCATGGCAGCTCCCCCCCCCCTCCCCCCAGCCTCCCCCCACCCCCCCCCCCCCCCCCCCCCCCCCTAGCCCCCCCCCCCCCCCACCCCCCCCCCCAAGCCCCCCCACGCCGCCTCTGAACCAGGAGAAAGAGAATGGTCGCTTGCATCCTCGGTGGGTCGTAGGCACCCGCATCTGGTCGCCACGTCAAGCAGATCTTCCGTCAGGCGAGCGCCGCTGGGCTTCGGCCCGAGACCCCGTGAGGTCGCCATCACCTTCGACTCTAGGGACCGCCCTGAATCTACGGCCGCTGCCGGTACGCTCCCCAAGTTATGCACGCCCACCATCAGCAATGTTGCGGTCACCAAGACTCTCATCAACGGTGGCGCCGGCCTCAACTTACTCCCCGTGGAAACCTTTGAGATTCTTCAAGTACTGTACGACCAGCTCCTGCCGACTAGGCCATTCTCAGGGGTAACAAAGGGCTCCGCCACCCCCTGGGACAGGTGCGCCTCCCCGTCACATTCGGCAAGCGCGACAACTACTGTACCGAGCTCATCGACTTTGACGTGGCCCACATCGGCCTCCCGTACAACGCCATCCTGGGATACCCTGCCCTCCAAGTTCATGGCGGTGACCCATCCAAGCTTCAACATCGTCAAGATGCTGGGCAGCAGTGGTGTCATCACCAAGGCTGGCGAGAGAAAGGATGCGGTATGGGTCTTCAAGCTCACCTACAGGGGCGGCGGTGACCTCACGCCTGGACGCTGAGGGCGCCCCGGAGGCTCCCGAGGCCGCGCCCACAAAGAAGGAACAACTGTTCTCCCAGGACCGCACCGAGACAAAGAAGGTGCCTATCGACAGCAGCGGCTCGGGCCCTACCTTCACCATTGGCGCCGGCCTTCCCCCAGAGCAGGAGGAGGCGCTGGTCGGTTTCCTTCGGACAAACAAGGACTTATTTGCATAGGAGGCGTCCAATCTGGTGGGTGTTCCGAGGCAGGTAATCGAGCACCACCTGGCGGTATGCCCCGGAGCGCGCCCGGTGAAACAGAAAGCACGGCGTCAGGCACAGGAGAAGCAAGCGTTCATCATTCAGGAAGTGCGCAAGCTGCAAGAAGCCGGAGTCATTCGAGAGTGCGGCACCCGGAATGGTTGGCCAACCTAGTTGTTGTTCCCAAGAATGGTGGAAAGGAGCGCATGTGCGTCGACTTTACAAGCCTCAACAAGGCTTGCCCTCAGGACCCCTTCCCACTTCCGTGTATTGACCAGATCATGGACTCCACCGCAGACTGCGACTTCCTGTGCTTTCGGGACGCTTTCTCGGGCTATCACCAAATCAAGATGGCGGCTGAGGACGTCGAGAAGACGGCCTTCATTTCCCCATGTGGCATGTACTATTACACCTGCATGCCCTTCGGGCTGAGGAGCCCCGGTGCTACCTTCCAGTGGCTGATGCACATCGCGCTGGGACCGCAGCTGGGGAGAAATGTAGAAGCATACGTTGATGACATCGTAGTCAAGTCATGCAAGGCAAAGACCCTGATCGAAGATCTGGAGGAAACATTCGCCAACCTGCGCAAGGTGAATCCGAGGCTTAACCCGAAGAAGTGCGTTTTTGGGGTCCCGTCCGGCAAGCTGCTTGGCTTCCTTGTCTCTCATCAAGGGATCGAGGCCAACCCCAAAAAGATCAAGGCAATTGAAAAGATGCGACCACCTCAGACCCTCAAGGAAATGCAAAAGCTGGCGGGGTGTGTGACTTCCTTGGGGTGCTTCATCTCTAAGCTTGGTGAGCGCGCCCTTCCCTTCTTCAAGCTGATGAAGAGAACGGGCCCCTTCGAGTGGACCCCGGAAGTAGAGGCGGCCTTCGAGGACCTCAAGAGGTACCTCACAAGCCCCCCATCATGGTGGCGCCCTGTCCTCGAGAGCCCTTGGTGCTCTATTTGGCTGCCACCCTGCACTCGGCCAGCGCAACACTTGTGGCGGTCCGGGAAGAGCGCACCAGCACCAGCGTGGGGCCTGGCGGCCCACGTAAAGCCACGCAGCCTCCGCCACCGCAGGACAGCACCCCAGGGGCCCCCACCCCTCCATCACCTGACGAGGCGCCCGAGTGCCTCGCGCCTCCTGCGAGGCAGGATGCCGTCAATGCCCCGCTCCTCGTCGAGCATCCGGTGTACTTCGTCAGCACCGTGCTGCGGAATGCACGCACGCGCTACCCTATGCAGCAGAAGCTCCTCCTCGCGCTCCTTGTTGCTTCCAGGAAGTTGCGCCATTATTTCCAGGGCAACCCCATCAAGATTGTATCTGCATACCCCCTGGAGAAAGTGCTCCACAGCCCCAACGCTGCCGGCAGGGTCGCTGAGTGGAACATCAAGCTCCAAGCTTTCCAGCTAGAGTTCAGTAGGACTCGGGTTATCAAGGGGGCGGCCCTCGCCGACTTCGTGGCGGAGTGGACGAATGCTCCTGCCCAGGGGCTGAGCAAGGACCAGTCCCTCATGCCTGGCAATGAAGCGCCCGATGGCTGGGTCATGCACTTCGACAGCACCTTCGCGCGACAAGGCGCGGGGGCTGGAGTCGTGCTAGTTTCCGCAGCCAAGGACAAGCTCTTCTACGCTGCGCAACTCTGTTTCCAACGTGGCGAGAAGGTCTCCAACAATATCGTAGAGTACAAGGGCCTGATTGCCGGTCTCAAGGCCGCGGCCGCTCTGGGGGTCAGGCGCCTCACCATCAAGGGTGATTCCCAGCTCCTCGTCAACTTCTCCAAAAAGGAGTACAAACTGAAGGACGAGCACATGAAGGCATACCTGGAAGAGGTACATAAAATCCAAAAACATTTCTTGGGCTTGGAGTTGCAGCATGTCCCGCGTGGCGCGAACAGGAGTAGATGACATCGCCAAGAGGGCATCCCACCGCGAGCCTTAGAAGCCTGGCATCTTCGAGGAGAGGCTCTTCAAGCCATCGGCTGCGCCTCCGGCTGCAGGCCCGATGCTGCTCCAGGAAGAGCCACCACCAGTGCCGCCCTCGGGCACCCTAGCATGTGGCCCGACCTCGGGGGCCTGCCTGCTCCTGGCGCTAGAACCTCAGGCGGGTGATCGGACCGAGGAGTTCGAGGCGTACTTGCTCCGTGGCGCCCTGCTGGAGAAGGAGGAAGATGCAGAGTGCGTGCCTCGATAAGCCACTGCTTATTGCTTGCAGGACGGCGAGCTGTACCACAGGCACCCCAACGACGTCTCGCTGCGGTGCACATCAGAGGAGCAGGGGCGCGAGCTATTGGCTGACATCCATGATGGAGACTGCGGACACCATTCCTCATCACGCACCCTTGTGGGAAAGGCGTTCCGCAGCGGGTTCTACTGGCCTACGGTGCTCCACGACGCCACTGAGCTGGTCCGATCCTGCGAGGCCTGCCAGTTCCACGCCAAGAAGATTCACCAGCCAGTGTAGGGGCTCCAGACCATCCCGCTCTCATGGCCTTTTGCGGTCTGGGGGCTGGACATTCTGGGCCCATTCCCTCGGGCGGCCGGCGGTTACCGCTACCTCTACGTCGCCATCAACAAGTTCACTAAGTGGGCGGAGGTGGAGCCTGTGTGCACCATCCCTGCAGGATTGGCTGTCAAGTTCATCAAGGGCCTCGTGAGCCAATTCGGTGTCCCCAACCGCATCATCACCGACAACGGCTCATAGTTCACGAGCAATCTCTTCAGGTCATATTGTGCTAACCTTGGAACGCAGATATGCTACGCTTCGGTGGCGTGCTCGCGGAGCAATAGCCAGGCCGAGCGCGCCAACATGGAGGTCCTGAGGGTCCTCAAGACCAGAAGCTTCAAGAAGAAGCTCGAGGCCTGCGGCAGGGGTTGGCTGGACAAGCTGCAGTCCGTGTTGTGGTCCGTCTGAACCACCGCGACTAAGCCCACCGGTGAGACCCCGTTCTTCCTCGTCTACGGGGCCGAGGTGGTCCTCCCGCTCGAGATCAAGCATCGTTCCCCGCGAGTCTTTGCATTCGACGAAGCGTGACAGGATGTCTCGCGGGGGACTGATCTTGTGCTCGGAGAGGAGGCCCGCCGCCAGGCCTCTCTCCAAGCCGCAAGGTACCAGCAGGCCCTACGGCGCTACCACTGCTGCAGTGTCCACCCCCGGACTCTCGAAGTTCGAGACCTCGTCCTGAGGCGGGTCCTCTCCGGGGAGGGCCTCCATAAGCTCTCGCCCATGTGGGAGGGCCCATTCAGGGTCGCCTGCATCTCCAGGCCTCGCGCCGCGCGCCTGGAGACGGAGGATGGGGTCCCCATCCAGAATGCCTGGAACATCCAGCGCCTCTGCAAGTTCTACCCGTGACACTCTCACGTAATAATGAGTGGGGTTGTACACACCTCGGAGTCTCCCGGTGCGCCATTTCACGGCCTCGTGGGAGCTCCCACCCACACCCCAGTGGAAGCCCCATGCTCCGCGCTGGCGGAAACGGTCGAATAGCGACTATGCCCACGCCCAAGTGGAGGCCCCATGCTCCACGCTGGTGGGAAGTGTAGTATAGGCGCCGGATGCAGCCGTTTTACATCCTGTCTTGTAATAGAATTTGCAGCGCCTAAATCCTCGCGCGATGCTCTCGAGCGAGTCAACAGGCGCGTGCTGCCTTTGGCCCCTGGCCTTGGGAGTGCTCGCCCCCTGGCCTTGCTGGGCACCATGACCCAGCACACCAACGATGAGTAACCCTCGCTCGGGGGCTCTAGATGCAGGAGGGGTGGCAAGGGAAGGTGGCCTGGGAAGACACAATTACGGTCCAACGCATCATTAAGGAATCCTTCATCACATGCTTTTTACATCTCCACGAGGCCCGACGCTTGGCTGAGGCATCGCAGGAGACCTCGGACCCTCGTGAGGCCCCTAGGGCACCGCGAGCCTCTCGAGCCTCCGAAGCCGTCCGGTCCATGAAAAGAAAACCTCCGTGACAAGCTCCTCCGGTCGCCTCGACGCTCCAGCAGCATTGTTGCCGGAACAAGAAGCGTACGTAGGATCAAAAGCTCTGGAGAAGCGTGCCCCCACGATACAGGAACCCGACAAGGGCCACGAGCGCACCAAGCTAAGTTATCCTAATCGTGCCAGGCAGGAACCTTTCAATTAATGCCAATATAATTGACGAACATGAGCGGGAAACACTAATATAAAGGCGCAAGCACCGCAGTTCACTACACGCCCCCACGGGGCTCTTCACGATTCTTGGTGCAGGAAATAAAAAGAAAAAAGAAAAATGGCCTCCTGAAGGTCGCAGATCCTAAGGCGCTGGCCCCGGTGCCACATCACCTAGTCGGAGTCCTCCTCCTCCTTGACCGAGGCGCGGCAACGCGGCGGCTCGTCGTAGTCATCGTCGCTCGAGCTCCCCCCAGAGGAGGTGCCGTCGCTGCTGGAGGTGTCGCGGCCGTTGCCGAGGGCAAGTTCGCCACCGAGGACAATGCCGCCACAACGGCCGTCGTCGTCGAAGCGCCGGTCGCCGCCGCCGCTGTCGCCCTCCGGGCCGCACCCCAAGCGCCCGCCGTCTTCCCCGAAGATCTTGACGAAGAGCGTCGTTGCCCCGTCGTACTTGAAGTGGAGGGTGTGCCTCCGCTTCAAGCCGTGGGCGCGGGCGAACGTCTACCACCCACGGGTCAGGAACACATAGCCCGCCGGGGTAACCTCGACCTCCGCCCATGAGGACTGGTTGCAGCAGTCGTCGGGCTACAGCCACAGCCCGACGGGTCCTCTGGCCGGTAGCTCTTCCGCGAAGGAGCGCCGAAGCTGGATCGAGGTGCCGAGCGGACTCTCCATCCACACCACGAACTCGCGGGCCATGTTGTCCAAGTGGGCCCGCGGGGGAGGCAGCCGGGCAGCCACCGCGTGCCTCCCCCTTGGCCTCGGCTGCCGCAGCTCCCATGGCCGCTTCCGCGGGAGGGGTTCTTCCCGCGGTTGCCAGAACCAATGCGAACTGTCAGCGGAGGGCGCTCACGCTCCCGAGATCGGGCGTAGCCGCAGACTTGCGGGGGCGGCCGCACCCCCTCTTAGGCGGCGGCGACTCCGGTCCCTCCTTGGGGGCTTTGCCTTTTTCCTCGGTGGTGAACCTCCTCACTGGTGGCATGGTTGCTTCGGCGAGATGGTTGCTACAGTGAGGATTGGAGGAGAAAGGATGAGAAGACAGAGATGGGATGGGGCTCTACCCCCTCACCTTCTTATAGGTAGCTCGACAAGGCCAACCGGCGCCCCTCCACCTTCGCGCAATGATGGCCTCGCAGCATGCATGTCCGGACTTTTGTCAGTCTGGGCGGTTGCCGAGGCGACGTGGGGAAGTGGAGGCATCCTCGTCCTGTCGTGCGCCACGCGTCAAGCCTAGCCCGCAGGTAATTGGGGCCCGCGTCGCTTCACCCTTCACTTCTTTCCTTCGCTTCGAAGCCAGGCCGAGCGCGCCTTGGGACCGGGGGCTACTGTCGGCGTTCTGGGATCGGGGGTACCCAGACATGCCTACCTATGGCCCAACGTGTGGCCCCGTCGATAGCCCTGTACGGCTCGGCTACAAGACTCTGTGAGCAAGACCCTCGCGAAGGCCCCCCTGGCCTCGCGAGGCGAATGGCACCAAGACCTCCCGAGGAGCAGCTTCCCGAGCCTGCCTCCCGAGGAGCGGAGATCTCTATGCAGGTACCCTACCTCACGAGGCTCGCGATGACATGAGCCATGACGACCAAGGCCAGGCGGGCACCAGCGGGCGCAGAGGAGGACAGTTTCCTCTTTGGTGCTAAGAAGGCAAGGACGAGTGTGGGTTCCCAAGGGATCCCCCAAAGGTTTCCACTCTGGTGCAACGAGACCAAGACCACGAGCTCGGCAGGACGGATGTCATCACCGAGCCCACCACTGCGTCATGGCCAAAAGCTTTGCAGGTGAAGACCACCTTTCGTCAGGATAAGATGTACCTCTTGTCCCCTTTCAAATGGGCCATTGTGGAATCCCTTCCCGCCTAAGCTATGAGGGAAGAGGACCAAGGCCACTATAAATATAGGCTAGTCTCCACCGTAGAGGGTGGTCAATCCATTCTCATCCACTGAGCCCTCGCAAGGCTGCTCACCCACTGTACTAGTTCATCCTCAACCTCCTCGTGAGCCCAATCCACCACAAAGTAGGAGTCGGGTTTTACACCGCAAGGTGGCCCGAACTTGGGAAAACTGTTGTGTCCCCTCTTTCCCCACTCGCACGAACTCGGCGAGGCCAAGCCATGAGGCGATGAGCTTGAGGCAGCAGTTAGGCTAGATCTTCGCACACGCCCCAGAGTTCGAACCTTGTTGGGTCCACGGAGCCCCGATTCCGACATCTGGGAAGACAACTGCTCGTGTCATTGGCAAGCCCTCCATGGTTGCTGATGATCATGATGATGATGAGGAGGAGATGGAACAAATTGCAGAAGCACCTCCAGCAAAGACTCAGAAGCTTATGTCAGATGCTATGAAGCCTGCTGCTCCCTCCAAGCCCAAGTCCAAGCCCAAAGCTCCAGCACCTAAGAGGTCAACCAGGAACATCTCTGCTAGTGAGAAAAACAAGGCTCCAGTGCCTGAGGCTGACATTGATGATGAGCCACTAGTGCTTAGGAAGCTAAAGCCCAAGATTCCAGACCATGACAACTCTCATCCAGTAGCAGAAAACATGATGCTTAGGAAGGACAAAGGTCTGCGTCAGTGGAGTATTTCTGATCCATATTATGTTAGGAGAAGGAATGCATGTGACTATCATTTCCATACCAGAGAGCAACAAGATTTCTATGAGACTGTACTATTCGACAAGAAGCCCATAGTCAGTGACATGAAGTGGGTGGACTGGAAATACATTGATGCTAATGAAGACTATTTCCTCCACGCTCATGAGAGTTTCAAGCTTGCCGGAGTTGATGCATTCGTTGGGAGGAAGCTCACCAAATGGAATGATGAGATGATTATGCAATTCTATTCCACAGCTCATTTCTATCCAGATGGTAGGATTGGATGGATGCCCGAGGGATCTAAATACAGTCAACAATCTCTGAGTGGGCTGGATTTCTTGATGCTTCTAAGGAAGAAGAAAATGACATTGATGTCTATGGGAAGCCCGTGATGGATCATAACTCCATGGCAAACATGTACAAGCCTATTCCCCAGAAAGATCTTGACACACATAAGCTTGGTTCAGTGAAGCATTTGCTTGCTGGTTTGGCCACTATCAACATTATCTTGAGGCACACTCTTCTGCCCAAGTCTGGAGATGACAAGATGATCTATGGCCACTCCATCAACTTGTTGCGTTTGTTTGATACACCACAGAAATTCAAAGTTATGAGCCTGATAGTAGAGACAATCAAGAGAACCGCAACTGACCAGAAGAGATCTTGTGGATTTGCTCCTCATATCCAGTTGCTCATCAACTCCAAGGTTGGAATGAGCACTTATCTACTTGATCATGAGCATCTCCCATTGCAGCCTATCTTTGAGGATAATGTGGTGGTGATGGATTCTTCACACCCTACATCTGTTGAGGCTCAAGAGGATATTCAGGCAGCAGCAGTAGCAAAAGAAGCACATAAGGCATCTGCTCCCACTGCACCCACTGCCAACCTCAAGTCAAAGAATGACCAGATGACTTATCTGTTGGAAGCTACCATGAGGATTGAGAAAAGTCTGGCCAACCTAGCCAAGAACCAGGAGAGCCTAGAGTGGATAATCGAAACTAAGGTTCATGATCTTGGTGTGAAGATCACTGAGGTACAGACCATTGTGGAGAAGCTTAGAGATGATGTTGATGCCGTCAGAGCCTATGACAGTGGAGATGAGCAAGTGACGACTGACAGGTTTCAGACAGTACCCAGGGCACCCAGATCTTCAGTCGTGCCAGTTGCAGACACGAGGACCACTCATTCTGCACCTGCTACTACTGCTACTGTGCCACCTCCAGTCTCAACGCCACAAGCTCATCAGACATCGGATGAAGCCTTCGCGGATGCACTTCTCTCCATGCCATCTACACACACCGGAGCCACCGGCCAGAAGTCACCTTCAGGAGCTGCCGAGGACTATGCTTAGAGAGACACATAGCTCTATACCTATTCAAACTTTTTGGTACTTGTTGCCAAAGGGGGAGAATTTGTATGGATCATTAGGCTTTGAGAGAGAGTGTCTCACTTTTGCTCGTTGTTTTTCTTAATTTCTTGCTACTAGTTCCACTTGATTCATGGTACTTTGTTTGTTATGTGTGTGAGATACTATGTTGGTTATGTGTAATTGATCATACCATTCTTCATGTGATGCTTAATGCTTATCTCTATCATTATTTGTGTATGATCATTCGCTTATGTTTTTGGTGATGCATGCTTACTATTCCACTCATATCATTTTGTGCGCTCCACCAATTTTTTTGTGACATGGAAGAGTGACCCATGATCCTAATCGATTGTGCATTCGCATTCAAACGCAAATCTTTTAATAATGCACAAATTTAGGGGGAGCTCTTGCTTATCACATACTTCTCAAAGTGACGATGTATTTCATTCATTTAATCATTTGTCGAAGCTTTGATCTATATGTTGTCATCAATTACCAAAAAGGGGGAGATTGAAAGTGCAACTAATCCCCAGGTGGTTTTGGTAATTCATAACAACATATATCTCATTGAACAAATGTCCATTCAAGATAAATATTTCAGGATGTTCAATGATTGGCATGGCATGGACTAGAGATGTGGACCCCTCAAAATGCTAAGGACAAGGATTGGCAAAAGCTCAAGACTCTACATTTTTGTTTAAGTGATCCAAGATCACATTCACTCCATAGGAAAGCCAATACTATTAAAAGGGGATGAGGTGTTGCTTAATGATCTTGTTGCTCAAGTGCTTAGTGATATTGCTCCAAAACCCTCGGCCACTTTCTCTACCCAAATATGTCCAAACCCTAAATTCCCAACTCGGCCACACCGACATTTCCTACCCGGAGCCACCGAGTTCATCTGGACTTAGCCACTGCCAAAACCCTAACAATTCGGTTCCACCGATATGGATCTCGGTCTCAATGAGATGGCCTTGCTAGATCTTTGTGACTTGTTGCAATCTCTTCGGTCTCACCGAGATGTTGCAATTAGTCCCACCGAGATGGCTTGACCCATTCTCTGTTGCCTTGTTGCTTCGCTTCGGTCCCATCGAGATTATGCGATCGGCGCCACCGAGATGAGGTTTGCCCTAAGCCCTTGCACATCAGTCCCACCGAGTTGTTCCTGTCGGTCCCATCGAGATTCCCAACGTTTATATTTTTACACAGATCGGTAACACCGAGTTTGTTGATCGGTGCCACCGAGATGGGTCAAAAGTGTGTAATGGTTGGATTTTGTGTGGAGGCTATATATACCCCTCCACCCCTTCTTCCTCATTGTGAAGAGCCATCAGAACGTGCCTACACTTCCATCATTCAATTTTCTGAGAGAGAACCACCTACTCATGTGTTGAGATCAAGAGATTCCAATCCAACCATTTGAACCTTTATTTCTAGCCATCCCCAAGTTGCTTTCCACTAAAATCCTTCTTCCACCATAGCCAAATCTATGAGAGAGAGTTGAGTGTTGGGGAGACTATCATTTGAAGAACAAGAGCAAGGAGTTCATCATCAACACACCATCTGTTAACTTTTGGAGGGTGGTGTCTCCTAGATTGGTTAGGTGTCACTTGGGAGCCTCTGACATGATGTGGAGTTGAACCAAGAAGTTTGTAAGGGCAAGGAGATCGCCTACTTCGTGAAGATCTACCCGAGTGAGGCAAGTCCTTCGTGGGCGATGGCCATGGTGGGATAGACAAGGTTGCTTCTTCGTGGGCGAAGCCTCCGTGGACTCGCGCAACTGTTACCATTCGTGGGTTGAAGTCTCCATAAACGTGGATGTATGATAGCACCACCTATCAGAACCATGCCAAAAATCTTTGTGTCCCCATTGCATTTGCCTTCTCTAAACCCTTCCATTTACCTTATATGCAACGTTTTACATTCTGTTGCTATACTCTTAGAATTGCATGTGTAGGTTGATTGCTTGACTTGTCATAATTGCTAAAAAAAATCCACAACTAAAATTGGGAAAAGGAAAGATTTTAATTTGGTCAAGTAGTCTAATCACCCCCTCTAGACATACTTTCGATCCTACAAATATCAATCAAGCAGGAAGTAGGTCTTTACCTCCACCGTGAGGGGCCGAACCTCAGTAAACTTGTGTCCCTTCGTTTTCCGATCAACCTCTCTCAAGCGACCTCCTAGTTGTGATGGCCTCCAGACATAGTCCTTTTTCAAGGACATCTGTCATGACAAAACCACGACAAGTGTTGACAGCAACTACATCAGCACCGGCAATAACAACGGCGACGGGATGATCAACGGGGATGACAATGACCCCGATGACGGCGATTATGATCTGAAGGCTGAGGAGGATAGAAGCCTCGGCACCAACGAATACGATGCCTTTGAGGAGCCCCTTGACGCACCTGAGCTCGAAACCCTGTGCAAGCGATTGGCTAGCCAGACCAAGAGCATCAAGAAGAAGTCCCAACGGGTCAAAACCGAAGAGGACGAACTAAACGACATATAGATCAAGCTTCTCAAGGACGAGTAGACACTCGAGGACAAACTCCAGCATACCGCGACTAATCGATCTTACCCTCGTAGGAACCTAATAGCCGAGCTTGACGACGAAGCTGAGGGCAGCGTGCTATCTAAGCGCGTGTAGGCTGAGCAGCCCGACCGCTCCCCTCGAGGCAGAGATCGGACGACGACCAGAAACAAACATATCCCTAAGGCCCCTAGGCGCAAAGGTGGAGTAGATCCACTATCACAGCCCTGGATTAGTCTTTGCTTGCCATTGCATAATCATCCATGCATCATTTTTAAATGTAATGAAACTTGAAATGGGGATTGGATAAACCCTAGCACTAAATAAATCAACTAGATCAAACTTAAAATATTTTTCAATGAACCAAAATGCCTTTAAAAATGTTCATGATTTATGGAAAATGGTGAAAACCTCAACCATAGATGATGCCCATTTTTCCATGGCACTTATGGGCTTTGAATTAATCCATATCATATTGAGTTGAGCAAACAATCCCCATAAATAGTTTTGTTGCTCCAAATATTCTGGAATTATTTGTGGGTTACTAAAATAAATCAGAAAGAGCCCACAAGAAGTTTTCGAATTTAATAAAATGATTTAGTGCCTAAACTAAATCAAAACAGAAAGCAAAAAATTAGAAAGCAGAAACAAATGAATAAAAGAAAGAAGGAGAGAAGTACCTGGGCATTACCTGCTAAAGTGGCTGGCCTGCCAGGCCTAACTCACTTCTCCTTCTGTCGCCTTCCTCCTCTTGCCAGAGCAGGCAGACAGCTCGCTGTCGAGCATGTACGCAGCCGCAACCACGCAACTGCTCCCCCTCGTCCTGATCCGCCCACCCAGGATCGCCTCGGCCCCTCTACCTCCTCTCCCTCTCTCTGGTTCCCCCCTCACTCTCTAGCGCTTGCGCCCGCAGTCACCCGAGCGCGCCCGTTGCCACCTTCGCTGTCTATCGTGGCCACCGGCTAGCCCTAGCCCCATGAACGTGTTTCCCAAGCTCCGCCTAGTCGCCAGCGTTGTCCACACTAAACCACACGATCCGGGACGCTTCACAGCATCGCCATTGCCATCATCTTCAACTCTCGGCCACTGAGATCATTGGCGATCGCCTGTCGTCTTCGACGCCTCCCCCGAGCTACCAAGACCTCCAATCGACCCCCCGTGAGCTACTGACCAATTACCCCCTCTTTCCCGCATCGATTTCTTGCTATAGCGGCCGATTCCATGACCAGCGAGATGCACCACCGCCGAGCTCGTCATCGGCGTCACTCCGGTGACCAATTGGTCAAGCGCATGTGTCTAACGCAGTTAACACACGTCGTAGAGCATCCCTAGCGCTTTTGTTCTCTCATTTGCGAGCTGTAGCATTGGATCCAAGTGCACCGAACTCCGGCCGCCGTAAACTTGGTCGCCGTTGTCAACCTCGGCCACCCACCTCCAGCAACCACCAACATTCGACGTGGGAGAGCGTCAGCTTTCCAAAGAACCCACCTGCTCCTCGAACAAAGGCCTGTGGAGGGTTTTTGACGCGCTCGGCCACGTCTGACCTCGCCGGCGGCTAACCACCGGCTGGATTTGACCATTTTGACCACCGTTAGCCTCCCCCGTGTCCATGACAAGTAACTTTTGATGCCTCCGATTCAATCATACACTAATCATACACACAAATGTGTACGATCAAGATCAGGGACTCATGGGAAGATATCACAACACAACTCTAGACACAAATTAAAGTCATACAAGCTTCATATTACAAGCCAGGGGCCTCGAGGGCTGGAATACATAAGCTCGAATACAAACGAGTCAGCGAAAGCAATAATATCTGAGTACAGACATAAGGGAAAACAAGATCTGCCTTAAGAAGGCTAGCACAAACGCAACAATGATCAAAAAGGCAAGGCCTCCTGCCTGGGAGCTTCCTAACTACTCCTGGTCATCGGCGGTCTCCACGTAGTAGTAGGCATCCTCGGGGTAGCAGTAGTCATCAGCGGTGGTAGCTGGCTCCTAGGATCCGTCATCTGATCACAACAATCGGGTATAGGGGAAAAGAGGTAGCAAAGCAACCGTGAGTACTCATCCAAAGTACTCGCAAGACTTACATTAGATCTAAACTAAGTATGCATCAGTTTCAAAGGAATACGGCTGTATCTTTGGACTAGATTGCAGAAATGCCAGAATAGAGGGAAGGCCTAGCCTATTGAAGACTAGCATCTTCAAGCATCTTGCAGCATCAGAAGAGATAAGAGTAACATATTATAATAGTAGTAAGTATGTTGTAACATCGCCTAGAGATCACTTTCTCAACTCCTTGCGAGAAAGCAATCCCGGAGCCATCATATCCATTTCATGCCTCAGCATCCAGTATCCAGTTCTAGTTGTATCAATCGGGATATAACTCCGAGCATCCATTACCGTGGACACGGCTATTCACATAGATAATATGTCACTACAGGGGTGCACAAACTTACCAAACACGCTCGATCAACTTTGGCCGGACACACCATTAGGTCATGACCGGCCTCGGCCGATCAACAGACCGCAGTCCTACCTAGGCTCAACAGAGAGGCCAGCACGCCGGTCTACATCCTAAGCGCATAGGGGTCTTGGGCCCATCACCCTTTGCACTCCTGCACGTTGCGAACGCGGCCGGTGTCAGTCCTGGCAATCTCCTTATACAAGGCAGGTGCTTACGCGGGCCACCCGGGCGCGCGCCGCTTAGTCGCTGACGTCCGAAGAGCTTTCGGCTGATACATACGACGCAGAGTGCCCATATTTATTCCCACATGGTGGTCAGTGTGAAATGGCCAGAGGTCTACTCGGATCACATATCCAAATCATTAGTGTCTATGGAGCACGCGGTAATGATCAATGATCCACGATATGTGGTCCCGTCACCCCGTCTCACGGACTTACGATAAGGGCTAAGAATGCCTGGCCGTGCTGCGTAGAAAACTCACGGGTACCCTCCAGGTCAACCTGACTTCACATCACTCATCATATTTCTCTCGCGGGTACCCCTCGGGGCCGACTCTTCATCATTGTTCTGTGGTAAAGTCAAAGTAACCGTGTGTCCAAAACAGCAAGGGGGAAACCCGAGGAATCACCCTCAATGGATTTCCACTCAATGTAACCGTCAAGGTGGACTTGGAGGAATCACCCTCGATGGTCCACACTTGAGGGGTATCACGATAGAGTCATTATCGGGAGTGGTGAATGAGGAATCACCCTCGAAGACCACGACCGATTAGCTACACTATAGAGTTAACATCAGATGTGCTATACGAGGTATCACCCTCGACACTCAATAGTATCCCTGCAGTGTCGTACAACTAAGGGGGGGTGATGTGCTGTGTCGGGCTCTGGACGTCGATCATGTCGATCGAGTCATCGGTCATCAAGCGGGGGCAACTGGGACAAGGTTAGTGGTCACTGCTGGATCACTAACCAACCTATACTAAGTAGTTTAGGATAAGCAGGTAAGGTAACAATTGCAGAAAATCAGGCTATGCATCAGAATATGAGCAATCAATTACAGTAGCAAAATCTAATGCAAGCATGAGAGAGAAGGAACTGGGCGATATAGGAATGATCATGGGGGTTTTGCTTGCCTGGTTGCTCTTCAGACAAAAGGAATCTTCAGAAGTATTTTCGTAGTCGAACACCGAAGCATCAACGGTCTCGGGGTCTACCGGAGAGGAAGGAGGGGGAAGAAAGAATAAATAATAGGCATACAAAGCAACAGAAAGCATGACATAAACGTAAGCTATGCTAAGGGTGACCTAACACAGGGCTACGCGTTACAAACGGAGCGGGAAAATATTCGGGAATATTTTCTCGGCTCCAGGCACTTATCGGTCAGACGATCCGGAGGGGAAGGTTCCATGTTTGCTGTGTTGGGGGCATCTGCAGGTATGTGGATGGCGTATTCGTATTCGTCATATTTTTCAAGTCGATTTTCATATAAATATTATTTTCATCCGAGTTATGGTTTATTTTATATGAATTTGTAAAGTTTTAATAATATTCTGAAATTGTTTTAATTATTTAATTCGAATTTGAATAGTGCAATTTCCTTTTATACTCATACTGAGCCAGCCACAGTCACTGACATGTGGGGCCAGTTTACTGGGTCAACTCCACAGTCAGTAGGTCAACAAGGTCAAAGTTGACCAGTCAAACAGGTGGGTGGGGTCGAGGTGTCATTGACTCACACTATTAATATGTTTCTTTTTAATTAAACTAAACAGGGTTAATTAAAAGTGCGGGCCCATGTGTTAGCAGTTGTTAGCAAAACAATTAGTGGCTAATCTAAGTAGATAGCGGCCCGACCCACATGTCATTGGGCCTAGGGGTTAAATTAGGGGGGTTTAGTGGGTGGTTATCGGACCCAGGGGTGCCGGCGGCTAACCCAGTGGCGCCAGCAGGGGCAGTCGCAGTAGAAGGCAACAGGGCTGGCCGGGGCTGCCGGGGCCGAGGGAGAGAGTGGGCGCGCCTTGGCCTGTGCGGCGCGCGCGCGGAGGTGCGAGCTCCTGCGGGGAGCAGCGGCTGGTTTGGGCGCTACCGGGCGCGCCGGGACAGAGGCGGGTGCGGCAAGGCACGGCGAGCGGGCGCGGCCTGGGCGGTGAGCAGTTAGCAGCAGCAACAGCGAGCATCAAGTAGTAGCATAGTGGCAGCGGCTGGAGCATCGCGAGGAGCAGGTGTACCGGCGACAGCGCGGGCGTGTAGGGGTAATCGGCGGCAAATCCGAAAGTGGGCGCACGCGCGCGGGGGGAGGGGTCTGGATAGCAGCGGTGCAGCGGGCGGTCCTGGGCGCACGCTGGGGCGACGAGTGGTTGCAGGGTGGGGCGCGGGCGTGCGACGCACGACCAGGGGCGGGTGAGCACGCATGGAGACCGCGAAGCCGTGAGCTCGGGTGCGCGGGAAGACGACGCGAACGATGGGGATAGAGGGGGGAAAAGAGGAGGGATGGATGTGGAGCTCACCGGGGGGGAGATGACGAGCTCGGGAGGGGTCAGGGATGACCGAGGCTGCAGGTCTGTGGCGAGGCAGCGACAGCGACCGACAACGTGGGCGCGGTCGATCCGGTTGAGGAGAGCCTCATGGCTCAAACTAGAGTGTGGAGGCGGCATGGAGGAGCGCAGTGAAGCTCCTGGACGACCTCTTGTGGCATGGGGAGGCTCTGGTGCACGGGGACGATGCCGTCGTGACGACGACCGAGCTCGGGCGAGGGCTATGCGCGAGAAGAGCGTGTAAGGGAGGGGGATTGGTAGCTAGGGTTTGCCCGAGGGGAGAGAGGAGTGGCCTTATCCACCCAGCAGGGCTAGCGGATGGCCGACGCATGGACAGGGCGTGGCCATGGCGGCCGGATGGCGGCCACGCCCTCTGTCTAGTACAGGGAAAGGGGATGAACCCCTTTTGGGCTGGGCCAGTGCACTATGCACTAGAGCCCACTGTACTAGTTAGGCCTTTTCATTTTTCCTTTTTTATTGTCTATTTTATTTCTTTACTGTTTTGTATTAACATTTGATACTCCTTGACTTTTGTTAAAAATGGTATTTGGCACATAAATATTAGGCATTATTTTGAGCATGCCGACAAAGTTTGGAGGCAAATGGAGTTAAATAAGTAATTATTTATTTTGAAAAAGGCCATTTTATTTGCTGTTGGACCATTTGTTATCTTACTAGGAATTTATTTGTGAGTCAAATTAAGTTGGTTTCAACATGACAACGATCAGGGGAATTTATAGAATAAAGCGAACTTTTTCGTTTTATTGTTCAAAGAAATAATAATTTCACTTGCAATTTAAATTTGAAATTTGACTTTGAATTTGGACAATTGGCAATTTGCTTAGTAATCATGAGGACATGGCCACCCTTAGGGGGAGACTACTGTAGCATGATTCTCGGGGTGTTACAAATGTCCTCCACTAGAAGTAATCTCGTCCCGAGATTTTAAGAGGTGGAGCAAGGGGAAGTTCTGGTTACGAAGGTCTAACGGGTCTTCTCGTTCTTGGTTGCTCTTCTCGAAGAAGTTGATCCATAGCGTTGATGTCTTCATTTCTCTGCAGCAACGCATCATGATGAAGTTGTCGTTCTTCCTTCAGGATCTTCACCATACTTACAAAAGGATAAGAGGGGAAACCCTATAAGGACAGTTTCTAACAAGATTGAGCATCAGACGGTTAACTCAGGGGAAAAAGCATAAAGTATCTCTCGAGTTGATTACATGAACACATCGAGAGCATTATAAGAGGGTACGAAAGTTTCAAATGAGTAAGCAACCGTTCGATGCCTGAAGTAGAGGGTGAAGGGGGTTCAGAGCAACGGAATAAGCATTGTGGCTGAAACCAGAGTAGATCATCTCTAGGAAGGTGGCTTGTGATCGACACACGAGGTCAAGCGTGAGGGATAAATTTAGGAACAGGGATGTACAGGAGAGTCATGTTTCGATCCTGTGGAACTGTGGGTTAAAAGTAGGAAGGGCGCTGACATCTTGCATGGTCATGATAGCAAGGCATGTTAGAGGGTAACCTGTCAGTTATGTTGGCAACAACATTGGTACCAAGGGCGAGGGACGAAGAGAACCATTTTCCTGCTTGTTGAAACAAGGCGGACTAATAGGCAAAGTTCTCATCCATCGACGCTTACCGGAATGTCATCAACAATAGTAATAAGGTTATACTTGATGGGGTTGTACACCGAGGTGTTTACATAAGCAGGGAAATATTACTGCTTATATCATATAGATCACAAGAAAGGTTAAACAAAACAATGGAAAGGAACATGTGGTCATTAGATTAATCGGACCAATGGAAAGGAAAATGTGTATACACGAGTATTAGGTGTATCTCCTTCCCAAGAGCAAGCAGAGTGGGATAATTATGACAGGCCTTCAAGTAGATAACCATCTAGGGAAAGGGGCGAGGAAACTCATGATGTTACCCATACAATGGTGTTTGGGTAATTGATTAAGAAACATTTAGCATTTTCCATAAACATGGATTTTCACAATTAAGTGAACAAGGTGATAGCATTAGACACACCAAAGTATATAATGAAGTATGTTCAAGCAGAACATCCACAATTAAACATTGAACAAAAGTGCACCTGGAAATATGGACCAAGTAGCATGATCAATGTTGGAATGGCGATTCAATAACCAAAAGATCTAGAATGAAACTATCGACCATTCACTTCAAAGCAATAGGGTCGATAGAAGTTTTGAATTCACACATCATAGTTCAATTGTCGGTATTCCGGTTAGAAACAACACGGGGACCAATAAATGAATGGAGATGGCGAGAAGTATTACTATATCAAGAATTCCTTAAGAGGTGGAGCAATTCTCACAACATCCTTGACATAAAGACGGTAATACTCCAAGGTAGAACATAGCATAAGCTGTACAACAAGGAGCTCCATAACATGAACAAGTTTGTGTTGGAGGGAAGGCAATAAGTTTGTCGATGATAACACAAATCATCGAGGGGTAAGGATGGTATTTCTCATCGTGAATTTGATGGATATCCTGGAAGAGTTAAGAATGATGATGATGATGATGATGACCACGACACATTTGTCGAGAGGTTTCTTGAAGAAGTAATCGATCAACGATGACATCAAGCAAAAGAAATGATGAAGCGAAAGTTTATTGGAACCACAGATACAACACAAACTCGGAATCTAGCTTGTTGTTCAAGGCGAAATGATATGATGAGAA
This sequence comes from Thinopyrum elongatum, assembly GCA_011799875.1. Classification (NCBI taxonomy): domain Eukaryota; kingdom Viridiplantae; phylum Streptophyta; class Magnoliopsida; order Poales; family Poaceae; genus Thinopyrum; species Thinopyrum elongatum. Next base: position 201,998,052 of record CM022300.1, read on the forward strand.
ATATCGATGTAAACTAAGCTCATCGTCAAAAATTGTGCACCGGGAAGGACCAGGTAGCACAGTTAATATTAGTACGACAGTGATGTAGCCGATAGTTTCGGAATCACAAGAATGAAATTAAATTTCCCAGCAACAAATTACTAGGGGTACTGAATCATAGTGCGGATTCGAGTCAGTTGTCAAAGTTCTCGAGTGACGGACAATGCAGACCTGCGGAGTGACTAAAATGGTGAGAGTATTAGTCCAACAAGAATTCATAAGAGATAGTGCAATGGCATGATATCCTTGAGATACGAGGTGGTAATACTCGAAGGTGGAGCAGAATTGAGGTTGGACAGATGTATTGATCTACAGAAGACAAGTAGTTTAACTTGTCCGAGAAACGAAATGAAAGGAGAACAATATGGTCGGAACCACAATTGCAAAAGACAAATCACAGATACGAGATCAATTTATACCATGGGAACAATCATTGTTACGAGAAGCTTCCATGATAAGATCTACATCGTTTCCATGGGCATGAACACAAAGTTCAAGGTCGACTCCCACTTCATCAATGCATAACCTTCCATTCACTTCTCGCTTTTGATGAAGTTGTAGTGTTGAAATTTTATCTGGCAAAACACCAGAAGAGTATGACTCTTGATAACTCTCAGATTCACATGGATTATGGAAGGCATATGGTCAACCCATAGGGCCATCTTTGGAACATATACCACAAACTTCAGGAGTAAATAACTTAAGCTCGGAAGCAGAGCATGGTTGACAAAAGGAGGGGATACAATTTACCAAAGGCATTATGTATCAGGGGAAGAACTCAAGGTTTTGAGAATATGTAGGAACGATCGAATAATAATCCACCAAAGCATCTGGCAGACCGCAAAGAATCTGATGTGAGTATTGATGTTCAACCTGAAGAAGAAATAATGCAACGACATTGGATTATAGAAATATCTAGATAATTTCAAAGCTTAAATACAAAGGAATCATGATTTCCAAATCGGAGGATCAGAAGCAGAAGCTCTGATCAAAAGATAAGTAAGTTGAATAAACATAGATTGACAATCAATCAATGTTTGATTTGCCGAGGACCAGCTCATGTCCGGGGTGACGTCTTAGCTGAAGGGACAAAATCTAGTTTCAACTGATGATTGCGACCATTCACAAACATATTGAATCAAGGGCTCAAAATGACGATGGCAAAGGATACTAATGAATATTGCTAGACATGGAAAGTAACCATAATGCACGCAGACAAGTATTTGTAGAGCAATAGTTGGCAGAGGATTATCGGAAGATAGGATAGTATTTCAAAGTATCTGATGAATCACATGAACAACTAAGAATGAACAAATCCTCGATAAGTGTGAGGAATTATTCATAGGGGTATTCATGCGGCAAAGAAGTGCAAGGCAGTGGCACAAGGGATTCTTAAAAGTCGGGGAATAATTCGATGTATTTTGTAATAACAAGAGCAACTGGAAATGAACATATGAATGGTAGGTGTATGTAGTTATCCATGGGGGTTTATTGATGAAAGGGACTTGCAAAAGCAATGAGCAGAAGTTCTCAAGAGATCATCAGAGAGTATCTTCGAAGTCTTCTGGTGAAGCAGGCGATCATCTGAAATGAAGGGGCTCTCCGGGAGGAAGTAGTTACGAGAACCTAAAGTTAGAGTTAGTAAAATCATTTAACCCAAGTAGAAGAGAGATCAGAGTCCCAGAGTAAAGATCGAGGAATAAAGGATCCTAACACCACCCAATTGTGATGTGGGCCCGTAAGCCACACAACGGTGTTAGTAAAATAGTTTTTCAAAGTCTAGACTCAACTTCGGCCAAGGAGTTGGAAAAGGGGATCCTACAGGGAGTTGGCTCTGATACCAACTTGTGACACCCCTGATTCAATCGTACACTAATCATACACGCAAACGTGTACAATCCAGATCAGGGACTCATGGAAGATATCACAACACAACTCTAGACACAAATTAAACTCATACAAGCTTCATATTACAAGCCAGGGGCCTCGAGGGATCGAATACATAAGCTCGAATACAAACGAGTCCGCAGAAGCAACAATATCTGAGTACAGACATAAGGGAAAACAAGGTCTGCCTTAAGAAGGCTAGCACAAAAGCAACAACGATCAAAAAGGCAAGGCCTCCTGCCTGGGAGCCTCCTAACTACTCCTGGTCGTCGGTGGTCTCCGAGGGAGTCCTGGACTAGGGGGTCCTCGGGCCGCCAGCCTATTTCCTATGGGCCAGATAGGTGGGCCTCGGTATGGTTACTATGTAACCAAGCTACAAGGTGACGCCGTGTTCGGACAGGAAACCCTTGGAGTCTTGGTGTGTCCTCCAAGTCAAGATAGAAGATTCGGCATGTTTGTCTCCCTTGTTGTAACCAACCATGTGTAATCCTAGTACCCATGGTGCCTATATAAACCAGAGGTTTAGTTCGTAGAGGCTAGAACAACAACCATCATCCTACTAGCCTAGGGTTTATTTCATCTGATATCGTGGTAGATCGACTCTATAACCATCCTATACACTTCAATATAATCGAGCAGGGCGTAGGGTTTTACCTCTTAGAGAGGGCCCAAACCTGGGTAAACATTGTGTCCTTCGTCCCCTGCTCCCCATTGATCAGATCCATAGCTCGAGACCCTCTACCCGAGATCCGCCGGTTTTGACACCGACATTGGTGATTTCCTTGAGAGTTTCGCTATTGGATCGCTGAAGGATCGATGGCTCGCCTGATCATCGGAGATGGCATCAACACCGGGGACATCTTCGTCCCCGGCCAGCTTTTCAATTTTGACTGCACCGTTCTGGATGCCAATCCGACTGGTCATCTTGACCAGGTTGGCAATTTCGCCCCTGAGCACCAGATCAGGTTCGGTAACCTGGAATACATCGCTGACGCTCAGGGCAATCTCATCTTCACGGGCTTCTCGACCTCATCGAAGGCACCCACGGACCTCAAAGCATCGGTTTTGGGGCCTCTCCTCGATCCGATGTCTGGATCATCCCTTACCCGGCGGCCGGCTTTGAACTCGGATGCAGCCACCATGTCCGAAGGCTAGGAATCTCCCTCGACCGGACTCGCTCTTCTCACCACGGATTTGGCTTCGAGCCTCAGCACTAGATCGGCGCCCAAAGACTGAGAGTCACCCTTGGCCGGGCTCCCCTTCCTTACCGCAAATCTGGCTTCAAGCCTTGGCGAGAGTTCGGTATCCGAAGACCAAGAGTCAATCCTGGCCAAGCCTGCCCCTCGCCTCACTATCACAATGAAGGACATCCTCGAAGGAACTTCATGTGCCAATCTGGCAAGCCTGGCTCTGCTAAACGAGGCGCTTGATCGGATCCAAAGGCTGTCTATTCTGGACGGCTCATCCTCGGCCTATGCTCAGCGGGGCCTCGAGGCAAAATACGGGGAATTTAACGCCCCACCCACCACCCACTTAGTAGCCACAATTGAGGACTTAACCGATATACTGGACTAAACCTCTAAGGAGGCCAACGACATCGACGAAGACAGTGACACCATGGCACACGCCGCTACTACCCCTTCCGTCACCGACCGATGGACGACCACCTCCACCTACGATGTTTACATGGTGGACAACCCCAAGAACAACGGCGATGGCGCTGATAATGGGGACGGCTCCCCCAGGAGAGATAACAATAAGCCCGGCGAAGATCCGCCCAAACGTTGGAGACAACGCCGACGCTCTAGGGGGCGTCGGGGCAGACAAAGCAACACATGCACCGGGGAAGGCGACACCCCGGACAACATGAAGGACCTCGGCGACCCCGTGACCGCTGAGCAACAGCCAAGCAATTCGGAGCAGCATGAGGAATAGTCCGATCCCGAGGACCCTAATGACTCCGAGGATAGTAACTAACTTCCCCTCTCCGAGGAGGAGGTTAGCCCCGGAGATGAGGACTTCATAGTCCCCGAGGATCCACTGGACCAAGAGTAGTTCAAACGGCAACTTACTGCCACCGCGCAAAGCCTGAAGAAGAAGCAGCAAAAAATTAAAGCCGAACAAGACACCCTGAACAACAGATGGACAAAGGTCTTAGCAGCTGAAGAGGGGTACAGCTATGAGCGGCAAACCAAAAACTACCTAAAGCGGAAACTGCTGCCGCAATTTGACGAAGAAGCCCTTGAACCTGCACCTCCAAGATATATGCAGGCAGATCAGCCAGACCGCCTCCCTCGAGGATGGGATAGGCTGGTTGGAAAGGCCAAACACCAACCGGCCCCTCCTTGCCGAAGAGGGAAGGAGCTGGAATATGAATATGACTTACAGCATGATCTGAAAGTTAGAACATGCCAGACAAGGTCCATTTATGGATCTAGAGCATACCCTTCCGATAGACGGGACGGATACCAAGCATGGCGTGACCGAGATGATAGAACTCAGGAGCAGCACCGGACCGGTACGACCGCCGATCTACGACGCGATGTAGCCCAGGTTAGGGGCGCCGCACACCCGATGTGCACAGATGAAGTGATGCGGCATCAGTTCCCGGAAGGGTTTAAACCCGTAAACATCGAACAATATGACGGGACTACAGACCCGGCCATGTGGATCGAAGACTTTCTTCTCCACATTCATATGGCTCGAGGAGACGACCTCCACGCCATCAAATACTTGCCATTAAAACTCAAGGGACCAGCCAGACATTGGTTGAACAGCCTCCCTAAAGACTCCATAGGGAGTTGGGAAGAGCTCAAGGATGCTTTCCGAGCTAACTTTCAAGGCACCTATGTCCGACCTCCAGACACCGATGACCTGAGCCATGTGGTCCAACAGCTCGGAGAGTCAGCCCTGCAATTTTGAAATCGGTTCCTGACCAAGAAGAACCAGATCGTCGACTGCCCAGACGCAGAAGCTATAGCTGCATTTCAGTACAGTATCTGGGACGAATGGCTAGCGCGCGAGCTCAGTCAGGATAAACCAAAGACGATGTCAGCACTTACCTCCTTAATGACTCGCTTTTGCACGGGAGAAGATAGTTGGTTAGCTCGTAGAAGCACCAACCCAGAAGACCCCGGCACCTTGGAAGTCTGGGACGGAAACGGGAAACCAAGACGCAACAAAAATAAGTGTCATCACAACGGTGGTGAAGCCGAAGATACGGCAGTGAATGCCGGATCCCGTAACCCCAAATCAGGAGCGCGGAAAAAGCCCTCTAAAGGCAACCAGGATGGACTCACCAAGCTGGACACAATACTGGACAGGCCCTACCAGATCCACGGCACCTCTGGCAAGCACGCCAACCATACCAACCGTAACAGTTGGGTAATAAAATAGGCCGGCAAGCTCACGACCGAAGATTTAGGCAAAAGCCCCCACAGCCAGGAAGACGAGGAACCTCACAGGCCGAATAATGGAGGCCAAAAACAACCCTCCTGAGGTAAAAACGATGAATATGATCTACGCCACCCATATACCCAAGAAGGAGAGGAAACATGCGCTTTGGGATGTCAACGTCGTAGAGCCTGTAGCCCCGAAATTCAACCCATGGTTGGCATGTCCGATCACCTTCGACCGCAGAGACCATCTGACCAGTATCCGTCACGGAGGGTCGGCGGCCCTGGTTCTCGACCCAATTATCAATGGATACCACCTCACCAGAGTCCTCACGGACGGAGGCAGTAGTCTCAATCTGATCTACGCAGATACAGTGAGGAAATGGGCATTGACCCGTCAAGGATCAAAACGAGTAACACTACCTTCAAAGGGTATCCCAGGTGTAGAGGCCCGCTGCTCGGGCACCCTGACTCTAAAAGTAGTGTTCGGCTCGCCGAACAACTTCCACAGCGAAGACTTGATCTTCGATATTGTCCCCTTTCGGAGCAGCTACCATGCCCTCCTTGGTCGAACAATGTTTGCTCGCTTCAATGTTGTTCCCCATTACACATACCTCAAATTAAAAATGCCCGAACCCAAGGGCGTCATCACGGTCAACGGCAATCTGGAGTGCTCACTCCAAACCGAGGAACACACCGCAGCTCTGGTAGCCGAAGACTAAACCGGCGTCGAAGGGCCAAAGTACCAGCCCGCCATCAAGGCCCGAGAAGTAGGTAAACGGGCTCGAGCCCTGTCCCCATTCGGGGAACCTCCCTATGTTCGACGAAAATAGGGATACGCCCCCCTCGGCATGCCCACCCTAGTCGCACACTACGTGCCTCGCCAGCACAATTTTGCGCTCAAGATACCATGGACTACCGTGGGGCCTAAACCAAACTAAAACGCCAAGTGTTCGGCTTAACCGAACCACGGTCGCACACGTCTTCGGATGACAATAGGTACCATTTAGGACCTATCCAGCATTAAGCTAGAACAGCGCGGCGACCTCTCAAGGCTCCTCTTCAAGGGCTAGTTGGCCGATTTCGCCTCCCTCTCCACAACAAAAGCAAAGGTGCAGACGTGCAGCAGGGCACAGTAGAGGCTTCAACGCACGCATCAAGGCCCTGTGTAAACCTTTCATCTCTAAAAATATTTTCTCTTTACATAAAGTACCTATAACAGATACCCTGGCAATTCGAATTGTACAGATAGACGTCCCGAGCTCACTGGAAATAAAGACCACCTTTTACGGTATTCTGGCAGTCATTTATATCGCCCTTTTTCTTTTTTCCGCTCTTCGACAAGTTCGGCACACATTTTCTCTACAAGACAATCGGCTAATAGACCGAGGGCTTAGTTTTACTACCCGCCCCACGTCCGAAGTTCGGCACTAGCCTTTCTTTACGTGTTCGGCACTAGCCTTTCTTTACGTGTTCGGCATCTCAGATATTGCATTATATGAATCAATTCTGAATTATGTCTTGGGTCAATAGTTGGGTTGCCCGACTCCTGTGTTTACCTTCTTACGTTTTGCACGTTCGGCTAAGATGGTAAAGGGAGAACCACTGCGATTGTACTTCTGGCTCGCCTAGTCAAGTACCTCAGTGGAGAAAGCCGAAAATTGACTGTCATAATAGGCGAGAACTGGTCAGCGATCCGACGACAAGTGTTAAACTAAAAATCGATAGCGATTACCCTGTGTTATACGAAGGGTTTGTCTTTGCACAAACCATGTGATAAAAGGACATATGCCTCGGCTTCCTTGAATAGCACAAAACACCGGGGGCTAGTCACTAGCCCTCACAGTCAAGCTCCTATGGTCAAGTGAAGGTAATAAAACTTCATAGTCCGATTGCCTAGTTTCTCTCACGCACTACCGCCTCCGGGCACCGAGACGTCGGCTAAGGGTAATAGTGCTGTGACAAAACACCCCTCATAGTATCTACATGGGGGCTGAAGCCGATGACCAGTAACTTTCAGATTCAAAATGGCCGCACAGGAGTCAAAATAAAAATCAACATAGATTCACATCTGATAAACCATACAAAGGGCCGCATTATAAAGCAAATGGTCTGATTGTCATTTAATACACAATATCTCAGTCAAGGAATATATCTTTGGGACACTGGTCCTCTATCGCCCGAGCACCATCCCTAACAATGGGGAAATACTGCTCGGGACAACGATGCTCCTTTCTAGCAGGCGGGGGACCGGTGGCCATATCCACTGGCTTGACCTTAGGCCAGTGCACCATGGTCTTCGCGAAGGCCATCCAAGCTCCTTCGATGCATGCGGAGTGTTTCACAGCATCGACCCGGGAGGGCGCATCGCACAACTTCTGCACCAGGCCGAAGTAACTGCTCGAAATTGGCTCTACGGGCCACAGCCGGACATAGAGGTACTTTATGGCTGGCTCAGCCATCCGATGCAGCTCCATCAGCTGCTTCATCTGGTTGCTCAGGAGGGGAGGGTGTTCGGGTGCCCGAAACTGCGCCCAGAACAGCTTGTGTTCGGCGTCACCCTCCCGAGCCGCATAGTGCCTAGCCGCGTCCGCCACACTCCTCGGGAGCTCCGCAAATGCGCCAGAGGAACGCCGGACCCGTGTGAGCAACGTGAATCTGTTGCCGCCAAAGACACTCTGCAGTAAAAACGGCTTACCATCAATAATTTGCTTCACTTGGCGGAGCTCTTCTCGGGCGCCCCGCATCTCCGTCCTTGCCTCCTGGAACTCCTGCTTCACCTTGGATAGCTCGGAGGACCGATCCTTATTCTTCTGCTCAAGGTCCTCACATTTAGTGATGGCATCCTTGAGCTCCTGCTGCACTTCGGCCACCCTGGCCTTGTGCTTCCCACTCATGCTTTTCACCGTCTTGAGTTCGGCGGCCACTTCCTCGGCCGCCGCCTTCTGCTCGGCCGCTTCCTCCTTGGCCTTCTTCAGCTCGGCCTTGAGGCCCTTGACCTCCGCGGCAATAGCTGCAAACATAATCAAGCATCTCCTACTTAGGAATAATACCAAACACTTTCTTGACATGAGAGCAGTAACATCTCGATCAGCCTAACCTTGTGCTTTGTTGAACCGCCTATTGACCAGGTCGAGCTCCTCATCGGAGCACTTTTGCTTCCGATTCATCTCATCCAGAGCCGCAACATTAGCAGCGGCTGCCAAGGATGATGCCTGCAATAACAAAAGAATCACATCACTTAAACTCCTGATTCAATGATTTTTGATCCTCCGTCAGGATTGTCAATCCCAACAGAGTCTCGGGGGCTGCTACATACAAGGATTGTTCAATCTTTGTTAGCCAAATCCGCTCTATGTAAAGAATATTACATGGTTTACCTTAAGGCCCGTCAGGAGGCCACCAAAGGCTTCCTTCAGTCCGATGTTAACGGACCGAATACTCTGTAGAACCACGCCCATCAGGGTGTGGCATTCTGCGACGAGGGAGTTGTTCACCACCTCCTCCATCACATCCGGCAATCCTACCACAGCCCGATCGTCGGTGTTTGACGCTGGCGGCGAGGCCCCGGCTCCCCCCTCGGTAGAGGGTGGAATTGACGCCTCCGAGGGCCTTGGGGGCTCCGGGATTGTCTTCGGGGAGGGCTCGGACTAGCCGAGCTCTCCATCTTTGTTCACTATGAGGGATCCATCCTCCTGGTCTTTGGCAGCCGAGGTGTTAGCCTCGGTCATGAGCTTGTCACCACCACCTCTGATGTCCGGGCCGGGAGGGGTCCTTCGGGACCGCACCTCCCCGGTCTCCCCGATGACCGGGGGAGGCATCGAGCACGATGCAGACCCACTCTCTGCCAGTTCGGCTGGCGCAGAATCCCCCTCTGAGGTTCAGTCAGCAGGGTGGGCGTGCGGTGGGCTGAGATATGAGATGCACATGTGTTATCAATGAAAGAATAATGAAACAAACGCCTGGAGAATAGAAGAGTCCATACCTCTCGGCAGGGGGCTTAACCCTGGGGTTCCTCTCCGGAACCTCTTCGGGCGCTACGGATTCCTCATCGGAACCCGAGCTGTCCTCAGGCAGGACCAGCTTGGGCATGCGCTGTCTCTTGGGGGCATGAGGAGGCTCGTCCTCCTCGGCCTCATCAGACACTGCCCTCTTCTTGGAATGGGAGGGGTCACTCTCCTCCTCGTCCTCTTCCTGCTCCCCCTCTTTAGCGGAGGAAGCATGGGTGTCTCCGGACTTGTTGTCCGGATGTCCCCTTGGACGGAGGCCTACCCTAGCCTCGAGCACTTCTTTCTTCTTCTTCTTTTCCTTCTTCTCTTGCGCCTTGTACGGTGCCACGGTTAGCATCTCCTCCTGCAGAGCCGGCCGGGGGTCTTCGGGCAGTTGGGCCGGGCTACTGATTTTCTTGGCCTTCTCGAGCCAACCCTGTGGAAGTAAAAGAATGGAGGATAAATCTCCTGAAATACGAACGTCTGAACATTAAACAGATATGAACTTTGTTACCTCCTTTGGGGGGTGCGCAGCGTCAAGGCCGATGTCTTCCTCCTTGTCCGGCCATGTCTTTTGAGGCTTAAACAACACCTTCCACAGCTTGTCGGGGGTGGTTCCATAGAAGTATTGAACAGTGGCCGGATCCTTGAGCTTGTAAGACCACATTGGGGTGGCCCTTTGTTGGAAGGGGAGGAGACGGCAACAGAGCATCACCTGAACCATGTTGGTCAGCTTGGCGCTCGCCTTTATCATATTGGAGACACGCTTCTGTAGCGACTCCACATCCGTGGTGGACCCCTAGTCAAGACCTTTTTTGGTCCACGAGGTTAGCCTCACTTGGGGTCCAGATCTGAATTCGGGAGCCGCCGTTCAGGCCGCATCTCGTGGTTATGTGATATAGGACCACTACTTCTGCCAAACTTTGACAGTATCGATGAACGTGCCCTCCGGCCACTCAACCCGGGCGAGCTTGCAGATCATCGCTCCGCCGCAGTCCGCTTGTTGGCCGTCGACTATCTTCGGCTTGACGTTAAATACTTTCAACCACAAGCTGAAGTGTAGTCGAACTCATAAGAAGGCCTCACAGATGACGATTGAGGGAGTCATGGACTAAGGGGTCCTCGGGGCGACGACCCATTGAGTATGGGCCGGACTGGTGGAGTCGTATAGTGACGGGAGATCTATGAAGCCGTGGTGTGCCCTCCAAGTCATGGATAGATAGGTTCTCTTTATCCCTTATTGTAATCTATCTTCGGTAACCCTAACCCTACCGGTGTCTATATAAACCGAGGGTTGTAGTCTTTACGGCTAGAGCGATATTCATCACCTCATCGCCTTAGGGTTTAGCTCATGTTGATCTCGAGGTAGATCTACTCTCTAAACATACTATACATCCAATACAATCAAGCAGGACATAGGGTATTACCTCTTCGAGAGGGCCCGAACCTGGGTAAACATCATGTTCATCATCCCTTGTTCCCCATCGACCTTAGATCCATAGCTCGGGACCCCCTAACCAGAGGTCCGCCGGTTTTGACACTGACATTGGTGCTTTCATTGAGAGTTCCGCTGTGGGGTCACCCAAAGGATCGATGGCTCGCCTGATCATAGGAGAAGGCATCGGATCCGGGGACTTCTTCGTCCCCGGACAACTCTTTGCGTTCGGCAGCATCGTAGTGCACGCCGACCCGACTGGTCATTTGGATCAGATTGACAACTTCGCTCCTGAACATTGGGTTCAATTCGGTAATCTAGAATACGTTGCGGACACGTAGGGCGATCTGGTCTTCGCCGGATTCACTACCCCCTTCCGCACCCTCGCAGGCCGCGCCATGCCCGCTCTATAGTCCCCCTCCGATCCGATCTATGGATCAGCCCTGACCCTCCGAACAGTTTCGGGCCAGAAGGGCTCCGCCTCAAGTGGGGGCCAGACTCCACCTTCGGCTGAATCTATCATGTCCGCGGAGGGCATATCCTCGGCCTTCGAGGCAGAATCTGGAGGCGGAAGCCAGGAGTCAATCTCGGCCGGACCGCTCCCTCACAATGCTCCTCTGGCCTTGAGCCCTTATGACAAAGTGGCAGCCGATAGCCAGGGGTCACCCCCAGCCCAAAGCAGCTCGATCTCGAACCCCGGCATGGAAACCACACACAAAAATCAAGGCCCGCCCTTGATCACCAGTGACGATTCGGATTCCCACAAGGATTCGGCACCGCACCCCGAGCTCAGCTCGTCCTGTGGAAACCAAGGATCGGCAACCCTCGCTATGTTAAATGAGGTGCTAGACCGAATCTAGAAAATGACCATCCAGGAGGACCTGCCCTCCACCCACAATCATCAACCCTTCGAGGCGTACCACAGGGAATTTTACGACCCACCCACCACCCACTTGGTAGCCATTGTCGACGACTTAACCGATATGCTAGATTATAATTTGGAAAACACCGAATACATGGATGAGGATGTCAGAGCCATGGCTAACACCGATGTCGCTCCCCCCGTCACCGGCCGTTGGTCGGCCACTTCCACCTACAATATTTACATGGTGGACACCCCCAAGGGCGGCGATGACACTCCCAAACAGGACCAAGACAAGACCGGGGATGAGCCGCCTAAACGCCGAAGGCAGCGCCGTCGATCAAAGCCACGTCAAAGCCATGCGAGCAATGTGGACTCTGCGGAAAATTGCACCGTAAATAATACGGATGATCTCGCCGGAGCCGCAGCCAACAAACATCATCAGGATGACCCCGCGGGGCAGGAGGACACGCTTGACCTAGAAAACCCCGACGACTCCGAAGATAGCAACTACGTCGCACTCTCTGAAGAGGAGGCCAGTCTCGGGGACGACAATTTCATCATCCCCGTAGACCCACTAGAGCAGGAACGGTTCAAACAGAGGCTTTTAGCCATCGCCCGCAGCCTGAAGAAACAAAAACGCAGAATCAAGGCCGAATAGGACACCCTCAATGACCGATGGACCAAAGTCCTAGCCGCCGTAGAAGGGTATGGTCGCGAACAGGCAATCAAAAGTTACCCCAAGCGAAAACTACTGCCGCAGTTCGACGACGAGGCCATAGAGCCAACACGCCCAACATATACCGAACAGCCGGACCGCCCCCCAGAGGGCGGGACAGAGAAGCTGACGAGGCCGAGCACCCAGCCGCACCATGATACGTCCATTTTGCATCATGCTTTATATTGATATTTATTGCATTATGGGCTGTTATTATACATTATGGTACAATACTTATGCCTTTTCTCTCTTATTTTACAAGGTTTACATGAAGAGGGAGAATGCTGGCAACTGGAATTCTGGTCCAGAAAGGGTGCAAATTTGAGTGACCTATTCCGCACAACTCCGAAAGTCCTGAAAATTTATTTTGGAATATATAAAAAATACTGGGTGCAGAAAATACCAGAGGGGACCAACCAGGTGGCCACAAGGGTGGGGGCGCGCCCTACCCCCTGGGCACGCCCCCTGGCTTATGGGCCCCTGGCAGGCCTCCGGTGCCCCTCTTCTGCTATATGATGTCTTTTGACCTAAAAAATCAGAAGGAAGCTTTAGGGACGAAGTGCCGCCATCTCGAGGTGGAACCTGGGCAGAACCAATCTAGGGCTCCGGCGGAGCTATTCTGCCGGGGAAACTTCCCTCCCGGAGGGGGAAATCGAAGCCATCGTCATCACCAACGATCCTCTCATCGAGGGGGGGTCAATCTCCATCAACATCTTCACCATCTCCTCTCCAAACCCTAGTTCATCTCTTGTATCTGATCTTTGTCTCAAAACCTCAGATTGGTACCTGTGGGTTGCTAGTAGTGTTGATTACTCCTTGTAGTTGATGCTAGTTGGTTTATTTGGTGGAAGATCATATGTTCAGATCCTTAATGATAATTAATACTCCTCTGATTATGAACATGAATATGCTTTGTGAGTAGTTACGTTTGTTCCTGAGGACATGGGATAAGTCTTGTTATAAGTAATCATGTGAATTTGGTATTCGTTCGATATTTTGATGAGATGTATGTTGTCTTTCCTCTAGTGGTGTTATGTGAACATCGACTACATGACACTTCACCATTGTTTGGTCCTAGGGGAAGGCATTGGGAAGTAATAAGTAGATGATGGGTTGCTAGAGTGACAGAAGCTTAAACCCTAGTTTATGCGTTGCTTCGTAAGGGGCTGATTTGGATCCATATGTTTCATGCTATGGTTAGATTTATCTTAATTCTTCTTTCGTAGTTGCGGATGCTTGCGAGAGTGGTTAATCATAAGTGGGAGGCTTGTCCAAGTAAGGACAGCACCCAAGCACTGGTCCACCCACATATGAAATTATCAAAGTAACGAACGCGAATCATATGAGCATGATGAAAACAAACTTGACAGTAATTCCCATGTGTCCTCGGGAGCGCTTTGCTTTATATAAGAGTTTGTCCAGGCTTGTCCTTTGCTACAAAAAGGATTGGGCCACCTTGCTGCACCTTAGTTACACTCGTTACTTGTTACCCGTTATGAATTATCTTATCACAAAACTATCTGTTACCCATAATTTCAGTGCTTGCAGAGAATACCTTGCTGAAAATCGCTTGTCATTTCCTTCTGCTCCTCGTTGGGTTCGACACTCTTACTTATCGAAAGGACTACGATAGATCCCCTATACTTGTGGGTCATCAAGACTCTTTTCTGGTGCCGTTGCCAGGGAGTGAAGCGCCTTTGGTAAGGAAAAATTTATATAGTGTGCTGAAATTTACTGTCACTTGTTACTATGGAAAATAATCCTTTGAGGGGCTTGTTCGGGGTATCTTCACCTCGACCGGAAGAACAAAGAGTTGCCCCTCAACCTACTAAACCTACTGAAAATGTTTATTATGAAATTCCTTTGGGTATGATAGAGAAATTGCTAGCTAATCTGAATGCAGAAGATGGAACATTACATCCTGATATGCATCTAATCTATGTGGATGAAGTTTGTGGATTATTTAAGCTTGCAGGTTTGCCCGAGGATGAAGTCAAGAAGAAGGTCTTCCCTTTATCTTTGTAGGAGAAGGCATTGACATGGTATAGGCTATGTGATGATATTGGGACTTGGAACTACAACCGATGGAAATTGGAATTTCATCAGAAGTTTTATCCTATGCATCTAGTTCACCGTGATCGGAATTATATTTATAATTTTTGGCCTCGTGAAGGAGAAAGTATCACTCAAGCTTGGGGGAGCCTTAAGTCATTGTTATATTCATGCCCCAATCATGAGCTCTCAAGAGAAATTATTATTCAGAATTTTTATGCTCGGCTTTCTCGTAATGATCAATCCATGCTCGATACTTCTTGTACTGGTTCTTTTATGAAGAAGACTATTGAATTCAAATGGGATTTATTGGAAAGAATTAAACGCAACTCTAAAGATTGGGAACTCGACGATGGTAAGGAGTCTGGTATAAACCTTAAGTTTGATTGTGTTAAATCTTTTATGGATACTGATGCTTTTCATGAATTTAGCACTAAATATGGACTTGACTATGAAATAGTAGCTTCTTTATGTGAATCGTTTGCTACTCATGTTGATCTCCCTAAGGAGAAGTGGTTTAAATATCATCGTCCCATTGAAGTGAAAGTAGTAGAACCTATTAAAGTAGAAGAAGAAACTATAACTTATAATGTTAATCCAGTTATTATTCCTACTGCTTATATTGAGAAACCACCTTTCCCTGTCAGAATAAAGGATCATGGTAAAGCTTCAACTGTGGTTTGTAAGAGTTATACTAGAACACCTACACCCCCTGAACAAATTAAAGTTGAACCTAGTATTGCTATGGTTAAAGATCTCTTGGTCGATAATATTGATGGGCATGTTATTTACTTCTGCAATGAAGCTGCTAGAGTTGCTAGACCCGATAATAAAGATAAACATAGACCTGTTGTTGGCATGCCTGTTGTTTCTGTTAAAATAGGAGATCATTGTTATCATGGCTTATGTGATTTCGGTGCTAGTGTGAGTGCAATTCCCTTTACCTTATATCAAGAAATTATGAATGATATTGCACCTGCTGAGATAGAAGAAATTGATGTTACTATTAAGCTTGCTAATAGTGATACTATATCACCAATTGGGATTGTAAGAGATGTCGAAGTCTTGTGTGGGAAAATAAAATACCCTACTAATTTTCTCGTTCTTGGTTCCCCACAAGATGATTTTTGTCCCATTATATTTGGTAGACCTTTCTTGAACACTGTCAATGCTAAGATAGATTGCGAGAAAGAAACAGTTAGTGTAAGTTTTGGGGATGTGTCCCATGAGTTTAATTTCTCCAAATTTTGTAGACAACCCCATGACAAAGAATTGCCTAATAATGATGAAATTATTGGTCTTGCTTCTATTGCAGTGCCTCCTACTGATCCTTTAGAACAATATTTGCTAGACCATGAAAATGATATATTCATGAATGAAAGAAGGGAATTAGACGAGATTTTCTTTAAACATATGCCTGTTTTGAAACACAATTTGCCTGTTGAGACTCTTGGAGATCCTATACCACCCAAGAGTGATCCTGTGTTCGATCTTAAGCAATTACCTGATACTCTGAAATATGCTTATCTTGATGAGAAAAAGATATATCCTGTTATTATTAGTGCTAACCTTTCAGAGCATGAAGAAAATATATTATTAAAAACTCTGAAGAAGCACTGTGCTGCTATTGGATATACTCTTGATGATCTTAAGGGCATTAGTCCTACTCTATGTCAGCATAAAATTAATATGGAGCCTGATGCTAAACCAGTTGTCGATCATCAACGACGGTTAAATCCTAAGATGAAAGAAGTGGTAAGAAATGAAATATTAAAGCTTCTGGACGCAGGTATAATTTATCCTATTGCTGATAGTAGATGGGTACGTCATGTTCATTGTGTCCCTAAGAAGGGAGGTATTACCGTTGTTCCTAATGATAAAAATGAATTGATCCCGCAAAGAATTGTCACATGTTATAGAATGGTTATTGATTTTAGAAAGTTGAACAAAGCTACTAGGAAAGATCATTATCCTCTACCTTTTATTGATCAAATGCTAGAAATACTATCAAAACATACACACTTTTGCTTTCTAGATGGTTATTCTTGTTTCTCTCAAATACCCGTGTCACAAGAGGATCAAGAAAAGACTACTTTTACTTACCCTTTCGGTACCTTTGCTTATAGACGTATGCCTTTTGGTTTATGTAATGCACCTGCTACTTTTCAAAGATGTATGACTGCTATATTCTCTGACTTTTGTGAAAAGATTCTTGAGGTTTTCATGGATGATTTCTCCGTTTACAGAACTTCTTTTGATGATTGCTTAAGCAACCTTAATCCAGTTTTGCAGAGATGTGAAGAAACTGATCTTGTTTTGAACTGGGAGAAGTGCCACTTTATGGTCAATGAAGGTATTTTCTTGGGGCATAAAATTTCTGAAAGTGGTATTGAAGTTGATAAAGCTAAAGTTGATACTATTGAAAAGATGCCGTGTCCTAAAGATATCAAAGGTATAAGAAGTTTCCTTGGTCATGCTGGTTTCTATAGGAGGTTTATTAAAGACTTCTCTAAAATTTCTAGGCCTCTCACTAATCTCTTGCAAAAAGATGTTCCATTTGTTTTTGATGATGATTGCGTAGAAGCATTTGAAATACTTAAGAAAGCCTTGATTTCTGCACCTATTATTCAACCACCTGATTGGAACTTACCCTTTGAAATTATGTGTGATGCTAGTGACTATGCTGTTGGTGCTGTTCTAGGACAAAGAGTTGATAAGAAATTAAATGTTATCCATTATGCTAGTAAAACTCTAGACAGTGCTCAAAGAAACTATGCTACCACTGAAAAGGAATTTTTAGCAGTTGTGTTTGCTTGTGATAAGTCCAGATCTTATATTGTTGATTCCAAAGTAACTGTTCATACTGATCATGCTGCTATTAAATATCTTATGGAAAAGAAAGATGCTAAACCTAGACTTATTAGATGGGTTCTCTTGCTGCAGAATTTGATTTGCATATTATTGATAGAAAGGGTGCCGAGAACCCTGTAGCAGATAACTTGTCTTGGTTAGAGATTGTTCTTGATGACCCACTACCTATTGATCATAGCTTTCCTGATGAACAATTAGCTATCATAAATGCTTCACATAGAGCTCCATGGTATGCTGATTATGCTAATTATATTGTTGCTAAATTTATACCACCTAGCTTCACATACCAACAAAAGAAAAAGTTTTTCTATGATTTAAGACATTACTTCTGGGATGACCCACATCTTTATAAAGAAGGAGTAGATGGTGTTATTAGATGTTGTGTACCTGAGCATGAACAGGAACAGATCCTATGCAAGTGTCACTCCGAGGCCTACGGAGGACACCATGCTGGAGATAGAACTGCACACAAGGTATTACAATCTGGTTTTTATTGTCCTACTCTTTTCAAGGATGCTCGTAAGTTTGTCTTGTCTTGTGATGAATGTCAAAGAATTGGTAACATTAGTAGACGTCAGGAAATGCCTATGAATTATTCACTTGTTATTGAACCGTTTGATGTTTGGGGTTTTGATTATATGGGACATTTTCCTTCCTCCAATGGGTATACACATATTTTGGTTGCTGTTGATTATGTTACTAAGTGGGTAGAAGCTATTCCAACTAGTAGTGTTGATCATAACACCTCCATTAAAATGCTTAAAGAAGTTATTTTCCCGAGGTTTGGAGTCCCTAGATATTTAATGACTGATGATGGTTCACACTTTATTCATGGTGCTTTCTGTAAATTGCTTGCTAAATATGATGTCAACCATAGAATTGCATCTCCTTATCATCCTCAGTCTAGTGGTCAAGTAGAATTGAGCAATAGAGAAATTAAATTGATCTTGCAAAAGACTGCTAATAGATCTAGAAAGAATTGGTCTAAGAAACTTGATGATGCATTATGGGCTTATAGAACTGCTTATAAAAGCCCTATGTGTATGCCTCCGTATAAAATGGTTTATGGAAAAGCATGTCACTTACCTCTAGAACTAGAACATAAAGCTTATTGGGCAATTAAAGAGCTCAACTATGATTTCAAACTTGCTGGTGAGAAGAGATTATTTGACATTAGCTCACTTGATGAATGGAGAACCCAGGCCTATGAGAATGCCAAGTTGTTTAAACAAAAAGTTAAAAGATGGCATGATAAAAGAATACAAAAGCGTGAATTCAATGTAGGTGACCATGTCTTGCTATACAACTCTCGTTTAAGATTTTTTGCAGGAAAGCTTCTCTCTAAATGGGAAGGGCCTTACATTGTCGAGGAAGTTTATCGTTCTGGTGCCATCAAGATCAACAACGCCGAAGGCAATAACCCGAAAGTGGTAAACGGGCAAAGAATCAAACATTATATCTCAGGTACCCCCATAAATGTTGAGACCAATATTATTAATACCATAACCCCGGAGGAGTACATAAAGGAGACTTACCAGAATGTTTTAGACTCTGAAAAGGAATAGGTATGTGGTATGGTAAGTAAACCGACTCCAAAACTTTTCCAATGGCAATTTTACTCCGTTTTGGAATATTTAAAAAATTAGTAAAATTAAAAGTAGTCCGAAAGGTACACGAGGAGGTGACAAGCCTTGGGGGCACGCCCTACCCCCTGGGCGCGCCTCCCTGGCTTGTGGCCACCTCGTGTGCCCTCCGGACTCTGTTTTCTTGTGGAACACTTCTTTTGGTCGGTAAAAATTCATTATATAATCTCCTGAAGGTTTTGACCATCGTACCACGGCAATATCTCCTGTTTTTGTTTCGAGCTATTTTTCCTAACAGATCCAGATCGCCATGACGTCTCCAAGCGCCCCCAAGGACAAGTTTTTTGAGAAGGTCATCAACCCTTACCTCGCGGAGGTGCTGCAACACCCTCAAACCATTGAGATGCGTGAGGGTGTGCTGCACATCCGCGATGTTGAAGGGCCAAAGAAGACCGGAAGCGTGGAGACAAGACTCGAAGCAATGGAGCAGCAAGTCTTCAAGTGCCAAGGGATGGTGGAACGTGGACTCAATGCCAATCACTTGATGATCGCTGAATTTACCCATGATCACAAGATGGATGCCAAGAACATTGGGGAGGCCATCTTCATGCTTCTTGAGAAAATCGAGCATCTCCAAGCCCAGATCTATGACCTGCAAAACCAAAACTGTGAGTATGAATACAGATTTAAGAGGATGAGTTTGGCTGCAGATTTGAGGATCCCGGATACTCGTTCATCTTTTTACGATGGTGAACCTATGCCTTGGAAGACGGAGGATAAAATTCTTTCATCATCAACAACTCCATCATCACCACCTCCGAAGAAAGAGACCTAAATACATGGGTATGGGCACTCCCCTTGGCTTGTGCCAAGCTTGGGGGAGGTGTCCCGGTATCGTATCACCATCACATATTTACCCTTATCATTTTTCTTAGTTCGATCCTTTTGGTTATATCCTAGTTTAGTAGAATTAAAGTTTTTAGTATGATCTAGCCTTGAGTTTTGCTTTATATTCCCTCTATGTAATCGAGTCCGAGAGTTATATAATAAAGAGTAGTTTTGAGTTGAGGGCTTTGCTTTCTTGCTATGATCTTGAGAAAAAGAAATAAAGAAAAGAATAGAATAAAAGAAATAAAAAGACTATATAATGATCTTATGGATAGTGATGACTTCGCATATAAAGAGTATGATGAATAAAATTTGTTGAGAGTTGACAAACATAGTGTTGGTCATTGTTGCAATTAATAGGAAGTAATCAAGCAAGAGGGGTTTCACATATAAATACACTATCTTGGACATCTTTTGTGATTGTGAGCACTCATTAAAATATTATATGCTAAAAGGTTGATGTTGGACAAGGAAGACAACATAGTGAGTTATGTTTTCCTATATCCGAATAGAAGTTATATTGTCATGGATCCTCCAACATGTTGGGTTTGCCTTTCCCTCTTATGCTAGCCAAATCTTTTGCACCAAGTAGAGATACTACTTGTGCTTCCAAACATCCCTTAAACCAGTTTTGCCTTGAGAGTCCACTATACCTACCTATGGATTGAGTAAGATCCTTCAAGTAAGTTATCATCGGTGCAAGCAATAAAAATTGCTCTCTAAATATGTATGATCTATTAGTGTGAGGAAAATAAACTTTATACGAACTAGTGATATGGAAGAAATAAAAGCGACGGACTGCATAATAAAGTTCTTTATCACAAGCGGCAATATAAAGTGACATTCCTTTGCATTAAGATTTTGTGCATCCAACCATAAAAGTGCATGACAACCTCTACTTCCCTCTGCGAAGGGCCTATCTTTTACTTTTACTTTCTACCCTTATACAAGAGTCATGGTGATCTTCACCTTTCCTTTTTACACTTTTTCCTTTTGGCAAGCACTATATGTTGGGGAAGATCCAGATATATATATCCACTCGGATGTAGGTTATCATAAAGTATTGTTGTTGACATTACCCGTGAGGTAAAAGGTTGGGAGGCAAAACTATAAGCCCCTATCTTTCTCTGTGTCCGACTGAGGCTTTAACTCATAAGTATCATGTGAGTGTTAGCAATTATGAAAGACTAAGAGATGGTTGAGTATGTGGACTTGCTATACAAAAGCTCTTACATTGACTCTTTCCGATGTTATGATAAATTGCAATTGCTTCAATGACTGAGATCATAGTTTGTTAGTTTCCAATAAAGTTTCTGATTCATACTCTACTTTGTGAATGAATTTTCACTCTAGCATCAGAAGTTATATGTCAATGTATATTGCTGTTTTAAAGATGATCATGATGCCCTCATGTCCATATTTTATTTTATCGACACCTCTATCTCTAAACATGTGGACATATTTATCGATTTCGGCTTTCGCCTAAGGACAAGCAAGGTCTAAGCTTGGGGGAGTTGATACTTCATTTTGCATCATGCTTTTATATTGATATTTATTACATTATGGGCTGTTATTATACATTATGGTACAATACTTATGCCTTTTCTCTCTTATTTTACAAGGTTTACATGAAGAGGGAGAATGCCGGCAGCTGGAATTCTGGACCGGAAAGGGTGCAAATCTGAGAGACCTATTCTGCACAACTCCGAAAGTCCTGAAAATTTACGGGGAATTATTTTGGAATATATAAAAAACACTGGGCGAAGAAAATACCAGAGGGGACCCACCAGGTGGCCACAAGGGTGGGGGGCGCGCCCTACCCCCCTGGGCACGCCCAGGGCTTGTGGGCCCCTAGCAGGCCTCCGGTGCCCCTCTTCTGCTATATGATGTCTCTTGACCTGAAAAAATCGGAAGGAAGCTTTCGGGACGAAGCACCGCCGTCTCAAGGTGGAACCTGGGCAGAACCAATCTAGGGCTCCGGCGGAGCTGTTCTGCTGGGGAAACTTCCCTCCCGGAGGGGGAAATCGAAGCCATCGTCATCACCAACAATCCTCTCATCGAGGGGGGGTCAATCTCCATCAACATCTTCACCAGCACCATCTCCTTTCCAAACCCTAGTTCATCTCTTGTATCCGATCTTTGTCTCAAAACCTCAGATTGGTACCTGTGGGTTGCTAGTAGTGTTGATTACTCCTTGTAGTTGATGCTAGTTGGTTTATTTGGTGGAAGATCATATGTTCATATCCTTAATGATAATTAATACTCCTCTGATTATGAACATGAATATGCTTTGTGAGTAGTTACGTTTGTTCTTGAGGACATGGGAGAAGTCTTGTTATAAGTAATCATGTGAATTTGGTATTCGTTCGATATTTTGATGAGATGTATGTTGTCTTTCCTCTAGTGGTGTTATGTGAACGTCGACTACATGACACTTCACCATTGTTTGGGCGTAGGGGAAGGCATTGGGAAGTAATAAGTAGATGATGGGTTGCTAGAGTGACAGAAGCTTAAACCCTAGTTTATGCGTTGCTTCGTAAGGGGCTGATTTGGATCCATATGTTTCATGCTATGGTTAGATTTATCTTAATTCTTCTTTCATAGTTGCAGATGCTTGCGAGAGTGGTTAATCATAAGTGGGAGGCTTGTCCAAGTAAGGACAACACCCAAGCACCGGTCCACCCACATATCAAATTATCAAAGTATCGAACGCGAATCATATGAGCATGATGAAAACAAACTTGACAGTAATTCCCATGTGTCCTCGGGAGCGCTTTGCTTTATATAAGAGTTCGTCCAGGCTTGTCCTTTGCTGCAAAAAGGATTGGCCCAGCTTGCTGCACCTTAGTTACACTCGTTACTTGTTACCCGTTATGAATTATCTTATCACAAAACTATCTGTTACTGATAATTTCAGTGCTTGCAGATAATACCTTGCTGAAAACTGCCTGTCATTTCCTTCTGCTCCTCGTTGGGTTCGATACTCTTACTTATCGAAAGGACTACGATAGATCCCCTATACTTGTGGGTCATCACCCCACCTCACCATTACGGCAAGGATCAAGTGCGGCGCACCTACGAGTATGACCTCTGCCATGACCTAGACGCTCGAGGAGGCCGTACCAGGTTCATCTATGGACCCAGAGAAGACCTGCCCGCTTACCGGGAGGGATATTACGATCGGCTAAACCAGGATGATAGAATCCCGGAGTAGCAGCGGCCTCGGAGGGCTAAAGACCTTCGACGTAATGTAGCCCGAGTTCGGGGTGCCGCACACCCCCTGTGCTTCACAGAGAGGGTAATGCAACACCAATTCCCGGAAGGCTTCAAGCCTGTGAACATCGAATCATGCGACGGAACCACAGACCCGGCCGTATGGATAGAGGATTTCCTCCTCCACATTCACATGGCGCGAGGAGACGACCTTCACGCCATTAAATATCTGCCACTAAAACTTAAAGGTCTGGCTCGACACTGGTTGAATGGCCTTCCCGAAGACTCTATAGGCTGTTGGCAAGAGCTTGAGGACGCTTTTCGAGCGAACTTCCAGGGCACCTAAGTCTGACCTCTGTATGCTGACGACCTAAATCGCATCACACAGCAGCCCGGAGAATCTACCCGGCAATTTTGGAACCGTTTCCTAACCAAGAGAAACCAGATTGTCGAATGTCCGGATGCCGAAGCCTTGGCCGCGTTCAAGCATAGTGTCAAGGATGAATGGCTCGTAAGACAGCTCGGCCAGGACAAGCCAAGAACTATGGCAGCCCTTAATTCTCTCATGACCCACTTTTGCGCGGGCGAAGACAATTGGCTCGCTCGTAAAAACGCCAACCCCAACACACCCGGTACCTCCGAGGTTCGGGACGGAAATGGAAAGCCCCGACGCAGCAAGAGTAAACGACGCCACAATGATGACGGGGGCGAGATACGGCAGTAAATGCCGGATTCAGAAACCAGAAGTCTGGACCACGAAAGAAGGCCCCTAGGGGCAACAGTGACGGCCCGTCTAGTCTAGACACAATTCTAGACAAGCCTTGCCAGATCCACGGCATATCAGAAAAGCCCGCCAACCACTCCAACAGTAACTGTTGGGTGATCAAACAAGCCGGGAAACTCACAGCCGAAGACCCGGGCAAAAGCCCACGAAGCGAGGACGATGACGACCCCTGTAGGCAGAATAGTGGAGGCCAGAAACCCTTCCCTTCCGAGGTCAAGACGGTGAACATGATCTATGCAACCCATATACCAAAGAAGGAGAGGAAGCGAGCGCTGCGAGACGTATATGTCGTCGAGCCCGTAGCACCAAAGTTCAATCCATGGTCAGCCTGCCCGATCACTTTTGATTGCAGGGATCACCCGACCAGTATACGCCATGGAGGGTCCACAGCCTTAGTGCTCGACCCCATAATCGATGGATTTCACCTCACTAGAGTCCTAATGGACAGAGGTAGCAGACTCAATCTGATACATGAAGACACAGTAAGGAAGATGGGGATCGATCCGTCAAGGATCAAACCCAGTAACACCACCTTCAAGGGGGTCATTCCGGGAGTGGAGGCCCGCTGCACAGGCGTTGTGACGCTTGAAGTAGTGTTCGGCTCTCCGGACAACTTTCGAAGCGAGGACTTGATCTTCGACATTGCACCTTTTCGCAGCGGCTATCACGCCCTCCTCGGCCGAACGACGTTCACCAAATTCAATGTCGTCCCGCATTACGCATACCTCAAGTTAAAGATGCCTGGTCCTTCGGGCGTCATAACTATCAACGACAATACAGAACGCTCACTCCGGACCGAAGAGCACACAGCAGCCCTCGCAGCCTAAGACCAAACTGGCCCATACAGGTCCCGATACCGACCCGCCGTCAAGGCCGGCGACAACAGTAAACGGGTTCGAACCCGTTCCCCGTCATGGGAACCCGCATGCGTTCGCCGCAAATAGGGATGCGCGCCCCATGGCACGCCCACATTGTTCGCGCTCCACGTGCCTCGCCAGCACAATTTCGCGCTCAAAATACCATGGGCAGCCGTGAGGTATATATATAAATAAACCCAAAGCATATGTTCGGCTAACCCGAACTTCGGAATAACCTTGTCTTCGAACAACCCGGGGACCCATTCCGAAAACCCCCCCCCCTCAAGCATAAAGCTTCATCGGCAAGATCCTCGCCCCTCAAGGTCTCATTGAAGGTCCCAACACCCACCTCTCAGAAGCAAAGGCGCAGATGTGCAGCAGGGCAAAGTGGAGGCTTCGACTCACGCGTCAAGGCCCTGCGTAAACCTTTACTCTGTAATATTTTTTCCTTTTTTACAAATAATGCCTTCGCAGTTCGAATTGTACGGTTAGACGTCTTGAGCCTACGAGAAATAATAAAAACGCCCTTTATGGTGTTCAGTTATCCGCATATTGCGATTGTCTATTTGCTTTTTGATTCTCAGAGCTCGCTCTTCAAACAGCCCGGCATGAAAATATGATCGGTTAACTAACCCAGAGCTCGATTTTCATATCAGCTCGGCACCCCAAGTCCGACACCGCTTCTCGCAGAGTGTCCGGCGTCTCGGATATTGCACTATATGCATCAAGTTCTGAACTATGTCTTAGGTTAATAGGTGGGTTGCCCGGCTCCTGTGCTTGCCCCTTATGTTCCGCATGTTCAGCTAAGAGGGCAAAGGGAGAACCCCTGCGATTGTACTTCTGGCTCGCCCGGTCAAGTACCTCAGGAAGAGAAAGCCAAAAACTGACCGTCATAGTAAGCGCGAACCGATCAGTGATCCGATGACGAGGTTTGACTCTAAAAATCGTTGGCGATTTTTCCGTGTCACATGAAGGGTTCGTCTTAACACAAACCACGTGATCGGAAAGGGTAGGCATTTGCCCCCAAGTACATCACAAAACACAGGGGGCTAGTCCTTAGCCCCCACCGTTAAGCTCCTAAGGCTAAGTGAAAGCAATAAAACCGAATAGTCTGATTGCCTAGTTTTGCACACGCGCTACCGCCTCCGGGTACCAAGACGTTGGCTAAGGGTAACAGCGCAGAGACAAAACACCCCTCGTGACATTCACCCGGGGGCTGAAGCTGACGACTGGTAGCTTTCAGAATAAACATACGGTCGAATAGGAGTCAAATTAAAATCATGACAATATAAAATAAGTCAGGCGGACGCATCATAAAGCATAAGGTCCAATTGGTAAACACTCAATAAAGTCATTCAAACATTACGTCTTTCAAACACTGGCCCTCTATCGCCCTTGCACCATTCATCACCTGCGCAAAGTATTGCTCAGGGCGGCGATGTTCTTTTCCCTTGGGGCAGAGGACCAGTGGCCATGTCCATTGGATTAATTTTTGGCCAATGCACCATGGTCTTCGCAAGCGCAAGCCTCGCCCCCTCAAGGCACGCTGAGCGCTTCATGGCGTCAATCCGGAGCGGCGCCTCCTGCAGCTTTTGCACAAGGCCGAAGTAGGTGTTTGGAATGGGCTCGGCGGGCCACAGACTAACACAGAGGTCCTTCACGGCTAGCTCGGACATCCGATGCATCTCTATCAGCTGCTTCATTTGATCGCTGAGGAGGGGAGGATGCTCGGAATCCAGAAACTGCGACCAGAAGGGTCGATGTGTGGAATCCTCCTCGTGAGCGGCATAATGCTCCTTGGCGACCGCCACATTCTTTAGAAGCTCGGCGAGGACGCCTGCGGAGCGCCAGACCCGCGTCAGCACGGCAAACCTGTTGCCTCCGAACACACTCTGTAGTAAGTATTTCTTACCATTTGCAATTTGCTCGACTTGGTGGAGCTCTTCCCAGACACCTCGCGCTTCAGTCCTCGCCTCCTGGAGCTCCTTCTTCACCTTGGACAACTGGGAGGATCGCTCCCCATGTTCCTTCTCAATGGCTTCAAGCTTCTTGATGGCATCCTGGAGCTCCACTTGCACCTCAGTTACCCGAGCCTCGTGCTGCTCACCAGTAAGCTTGGCCTGCTCAAGCTCGGCCACCGCCTTGTCAGCGGCCGTCTTCTTGGCAGCCGCCTCTGCCTCGGCTTTCTTCAAAGCCTCTCTCAGGCCCTCGACTTCAGTGGCGGCAGCTGCAAGATAATCACAATAAAAGATCAGTATACAGTCCGGATCATCAATATCCGACATCAAGCAGTTGTACACCTTATCAAAAAGCTTACCTTGTGCCTCGTCAAGCCGTTTGTTGACAAGGTCAAGCTCTTTATTGGAATGCTTGAGCTTCCGATCCATCTCCTCCAGTGCCGCAACATTAGAAGTTGCGGCCAGAGAAGACGCCTGTGACATTAAAAAATTCACACCATTTCAGATAATGGCATGTAGAACGAGATCCTCCGCAGGTTTTTCTTCGCAATCCTTGCAGACTCTCGGGGGCTACTACAGATATGGCATACTTAAACTAAGGACTAAATCCAATTTATGAGGAAAGAACATTGCTTGACTTACCTCAAAGCCTATTAGCAGGCCTTGAACAGCATCGTTCAGTCCGGAATGAAGGGACCGAACACCCTGTATAACCGCACTCATAAGAGTGTGGTGCTCGTTAACGATGGCAGAGTTGTTCACCAACTCCGCCAGCGCGTCCGGCCAGCCCATCACCGCCCAAGTGGAGGTGTTCGGCGTGGGCGTCGGGCCCCCAACACCTTCCCCATCGAAAGGAGGTATTGGCTCCCTTGGGGGCTCGGAAGCCGAATTCGGCAGGGGTTCGGATGATACGGATCACCTCCTCGCGGTAGCCAGGAGGGATGCATCCCCCTGGTCTTCAATGACCGAGGCGTCGGCCTCGGCCATGGTGGCATCGACCTCCTCCCCTGTGTTCGGAGGAGGAGGGGTCATTCGTGACACAACCTCCCCAACTTCTTCGGGGATCAGAGGAGGGGTAGAACATGAGCCACTGTCCGCCAGTTCGACGGGCAGGGACGTCCCCGAAGAGGTCTGCTCGGCGGGGTGGCCAAGCGGAGGGCTGCACCACCAGAAAAATAATCAATCTATGTTCTACCAGGGACTACTAAAAGGATAAAGTAATTGAAAATGTCACAATATGTACCTGGCTGCTTGGGGCTTGACCCTGGGTTCCTTCTCCAGAACCTTTTCGGACGCTTCGGACTCCTCGTCGGAGTACGAGCTGTCGGACAGGACCAGCTTGGGCCGGCACTGTCTCTTCCAGGCCTGAGGAGGTTGAACCTCCTCGACGTCGCTGGACGCCGCCCTCTTCTTAGAGTGCAAGGAGGCGCTTTCCTCCTCGTCCTTGTCCCCCTCCTGTGCGGACTGGGCCGCGGTGTCTCCAGACCTGCTATCCAGACGGGCTTTGCAACAGAGGCCCTCTCGGGCCTCCGGCACCTCCGTCTTCTTGCTCTTCTTGTCGGCGCCTTGTAAGGCACCACGACCAACAGATTCTCTAGCTGCTCGAATCGGGGCCCCTCTGGCAGCGGCGCTGGGCCGCTGATCTTCTCGGCCTTGGCAAGCCAGCCCTGCAAAATCCACATAAAGAGGTTCGGATCAAATTGTGTGGTGCTGATATTCGGATGTATGATAAGACAAGTGTCGCTCACCTTCCTCGGAGGGTTCGCGATGCCGATGTCGATGTCCTCCCCCTCGACCGGCCACTCCTTCTGCGGTTTGAATAGCAGACTCCACACTTTATTGTGGGTCGTGCCGAAGAGGTGATGCACGGTGGCCGGATCTGCGGGGTCATACTCCCACATTGGTTTGGCCCTCTCCTAGCAGGTGAGGAATCGACGATGGAGCATGACCTGAATCACGTCGACCAGCTTCACGCCGGTCTCCATAACGCTGATGACGCACTTCTGTGGTGCCTTCAAATCATCAGCGGATCCCCAGTCCGGGCTCTTGTTGATCCATGAGGCCAGCCTGGTTGGGGGTCCAGATTTGAATGCGGGAGCTGCCGTCCAGCCGGCTCCCGTTGGCTCGGTGATATAGAACCATTCCTTTTGCCACATTTTGACAGTGTCGACGAAGTGGCCCTTTGGCCACTAGACCCGCGTCAGTTTGCTGATCATGGCCCCGCCATAGTCCGCCTGTTCGACACCAACTACCTTGGGCTTGACGTTGAACACCTTTAGCCACAGGCCGAAGTGTGGCTGGACTCGGAGGAAGGCCTCGCAGAAGATAATAAAGGACGAGATGTGGAGAAGGGAGTTGGGGGCAAGATCGTGAAAATCAAGCCCATAGAAGAACATTAGCCCCCGCACAAAGGGGTGGAGGAGAAATCCAAGCCCCCTAAGAAAATGAGGAAGGAACACGACCCTTTCACCTGGCTCGGGCGTAGGGATGATCTGGCCCTCTTGAGGGGCCCGATGGGCAATGTTGGCTGACAAGTAACTAGCCTCCTTCAACTTCACGATGTCACCATCGGTGATGATGGAGGCCTCCCACTTCCCGTTGGCGCCGGATCCAGCCATGGCTGAAGGATACAAGGTGGGATTTGCTGTGGGAGGAAGGAAGAGGGGCGCTGGAGCTCTGAATATCTGCGTGAGCGGAAGATGGAAGAAGGCGTGGGATGCAGTCTATTGCAGTTCCCCCTTTATAGGGTGTTAACAAGCCACGAGTTCCTTTTTTCACGCCATTGGCTTCTCCACTTCCCGATATGCTCACAACGTTATGTGCGGGGTGGATAATTGAAATCATTGATCATATCCCTTGAAAGGCTGGGCACGATCCCCACCTCGATGAGACGTGTCAAGCGTGGGTGGGCCTCGAACTACACCCCGAGTAATACCAACCGCTCGGTGTTATGGCCGGAGGCGTCTCTTCGTTGAAAGAGAAAAAGTTGTCAGATGAAGGCACTGTTTACACTTGAACGGTTTTTTGTTATTGCCTTCGTTGTTAAGTAAAACTGCCGTTTCAGATTCCAGACATCACTTGGCTCCGAACATGAACAAGGCATGCTGAAGAACTCGCCTCGCAAGCCGAACACTGTGGAGTGAGAGGATGCCGGATACAGGCCTTGGCGTTGGAGGCAAGTTCGGGGGCTACTGAGTGAGTCATGGACTAAGGGGTCCTCGGGGCGATGGCCCAATGAGTATGGGCCGGACTGGTGGAGCCGTATAGTGACAGGAGATCTATAAAGCCATGGTGTACCCTCCAAGTCAAGGATAGACAGGATCTCTTTATCCCTTATTGTAATCTATCTTCAGTAACCCTAACCCTACCGGTGTTTATATAAACCGAGGGTTGTAGTCTTTAGGGCTAGAGCGATATTCATCACCTCATCGCCTTAGGGTTTAGCTCATGCTGATCTCGAGGTAGATCTACTCTGTAAACATACTATACATCCAATACAATCAAGCAGGACGTAGGGTATTACCTCTTCGAGAGGGACCGAACCTGGGTAAACATCGTGTTCATCATCCCTTGTTCCCCATCGACCTTAGATCCACAGCTCGGGACCCCCTACCCCGAGGTCTGCCGGTTTTGACACCGACAACGATGAAGGATGAATGTGGAGGAAGGAGTTCGGGGCCAGATCGTGGAAATCCAGCCCGTAGAAAAACATCAGCCCCCTGACGAAGGGGTGGAGCGGAAAGCCCAGCCCCCGGATGAAGTGGGGGACGAACACCACCCTCTTTCCTGGTCGAGGCATGGGGACGGCTTGGCCCTCCTCTGGGGTCCGGTGAGCGATGTTGGCCAAGAGGTAGCCGACGCGCTTCAGATCCTCATTGGTGACGGAGGATGCCTCCCACTTGCCTTTGGCACCTGATCCGGCCATTGCTGGAGTGAGAGGATGGCTTGAAGGGATTTCTCTTTGGAAGAATGGCATGGGGCACTGGAGCTCCGAAGATTGGGAAAGTTATGGCGAGAAGGCGTACGCCGATAGCGGTGGTCGTTCCCCTTTTATAGGCTGCCGAAATACCAAAGGTCCTTTAATCGTGCCGCAAGCCTCTCCACTTCCCGATAACCTCGCAACATTATGTGCGAGTGGGATGATCAAAATCATTGATCATATCCACTAAAAAGCGGGGAACGATCCCCACCTCGATGAGACATGCCTATGAAGGGGCGGCCTCGAACCACGCATCAAGTACTCACAACGGTTTGATGTTCATGACCGGACATGACCCTTCGCCAAAAGTTGTCAGGCGAAAGGCACTGTTCACACTTGAATGGTTGGCCTTCGAGGCTAATTAAGAGCGATAATCGGGATTTCGGATACTACTTAATTGATTACATGACTGAACTTGATCAAATAGGTTTTTTCGAGATTCAACCGAGGAAGATTATTCCGAACACACAAGAAGAGAAGAACTCGCCCGCAAGCCGGAGGCTGCATATTCAGAAGTTACCAGACGCCAGCGTTGGAGGCTAGTTCAGGGGCTACTGAGGGAGTCCTGGACTAGGGTGGCCTCGGGCTGCCGGCCTATTTCTTATGGACAGGATAGGTGGGCCTCGGTATGACTACTATGGGACCAATCTACAAGGTGACTTTGTGTCTGGACAGGAAACCCTCGGAGTCTTGGTGTGTCCTCCAAGTCAAGGTAGAAGATTCAGCATGTTTGTTTCCCTTGTTTTAACCAACCATGTGTAAACCTAGTACCCCTGGTGCCTATATAAACTAGAGGTTTAGTCCGTAGAGGCTAGAACAAAAACCATCATCCTACTGGCCTAGGGTTTAGTTCATCTGATCTTGTGGTAGATCGACTCTGTAACCATCCTATACACTTCAATATAATCGAGTAGGACGTGGGGTTTTACCTCTTAGAGAGGGCTCGAACCTAGGTAAACATTGTGTCCTTCGTCCCCTGTTCCCCATTGATTCAAGATCCACAGCTTGGGACCCCCTACCCGAGATCCGTCGGTTTTGACACCGACAGTCTCCACGTAGTAGTAGGCACCCTCTGGGTAGTAGTAGTCATCGGCGGTGGCAGCTGGCTCCTGGGATCCGTCATCTGATCACAACAATTGGGTATAGGGGAAAAGAGGTAGCAAAGCAACCGTGAGTACTCATCCAAAGTACTCGCAAGACTCACATCGGATCTAAACTAAGTGTAACACCACCAGTGGTTAACTACAGTAATCACCCTTTTGATTATGCCATGTCATCATGATTATCAGTGCCTAATCATCATTTGCATCATATTGCATTCAGCTCTTAACTCAAAATTCAAATTAAAACTAGAGTGGAAAATAAAAGTTGTCCAAACCTGAAAACTAAAATGTGCATCATGTTGCAAATATTCCCATAGCATTTATGAAAATGATTGCAACATTTGTTGGAATTGTAAAAGGACTCAAACAACAAGAAAAAGGAGCAACATAGCACTATTTAATCCTTTTTCAATTAAATAAAATCCAAATAAAAAGATATGGACACCAAACCATTTTATTGCAGTAGCATACAATGCATTGTGATTTATGGGCTAGGTCTCATATTTTACAAAAAACCTTTTAGTACTCAAACATTTAACAAAACAGAAAAGAAAAAGAGAAAACAGAAAAGCTAAAAAAATAAATAAAAGGAATCCCCCCACCCCTCGCTGGGCCTCGGCCCAGCTGGCCACTAGGCTAGCCAGGCCCGCCCAGCCGGCGCCCCACTCCCCTCCTCCATATCCCCACCAGGGGGAAACCCTAATCCCCGATCCACCCCACTCCCCCCCTCCCCCCCCCCCCACGTTCCCTCGCTCCTCTGCCCCCCCCCCCCCCCCCGACCCGATCCAGATCGAGGGGCGGCGACCCCGGCAACCGCGCCGCCC
Organism: Thinopyrum elongatum; assembly: GCA_011799875.1. Taxonomy (NCBI): domain Eukaryota; kingdom Viridiplantae; phylum Streptophyta; class Magnoliopsida; order Poales; family Poaceae; genus Thinopyrum; species Thinopyrum elongatum. The sequence continues at coordinate 202,030,489 of CM022300.1, forward strand.
CGCTCCCCGACGCCAGCGCCCCGACCCCGTCGCCGGACTCCCCCACTGCCGCGACGCCCGCGTCGTCCCCCTCCCCTGCGGCCGCCGTAGCACCTTCGTCGGATCTCCAACAACACCGCTGCTGCTCGCCGTCCCTGTAGCCACCTCGACGCCGCCGGAGCCCCTCCGCCTCGACCTCGCCCGTCCTCGTCTCCTCCCCACGCCGGACATCCTCGACCTCTCCCCGTCAACGCTGGTGAGGCCACCGGCCTCCGTCGCCCAGCCCCCTCTCTCTCACCTCGGTCACCATCGCCCCAGCTCGCTCCCCGCATTGCCTGCTCCACGTCGGCCACCCCGTGGCCTCGCCACCCCTCGCTGCAGCTCGCGTGCAAGCCCCGCCCATGCGCCACGCATTCCTCCTAAGCGAGCCCCGTCGTCCCTCGCCCGCTCGTGGCCGCCGCGCCCCACTACTGCCGCCTACCCCCGCGCTCTGGCTCCGCCCGCACGGCCGCGCCCCCTCACGCACGTCCCCGCCGCCGCCCTCCGCCCGCTCGCCCTGGCTGGCCCCCTCCCAGGTCGCCTCGCTGTGCCGCCCCTGTCGCTGCTCGCCCTGCTGCTGCGCATCGCTTGCCGCCTCGCCGTGGCCACGGCCACCCGCGCCCTGCGCCCCAATTTCGCCGCCGTCCCACTCGCGCGCGTCCGGGTCCAGGCGACCCGGCACCCGCGCTCGTGCCTGACGCCCGGTGCCCGCTAAGGCCATGGGCCAATGACACGAGGGGCCCACGCCCCAGGATATTTAAAAAAAAGAGTTAAGTAAAAAAATAAAAACAAAAACAAATATTAATTAAATAATTAATTACTAATTAACCTAATTAACTCTGATTATTTAAGACTAATTAAGTTTAATTATCTTAATGCTTAATTAAGCTAATTAACTACTGTTAATTAACCAACAGAGGCTGACATGTGGGCCCCACACGTCAGTTTGACTAGGTCAACTCCACTGTTGACTGCTGACGTCATGCTGATGTCATGCTGATGTCAGCCTGCACTATTCTGGATAATGTTGATTTAAAATAATTAAATAAAATTCAGAAAATCATATAAAATAATCCGTAACTCTGATCGAAAAACTTTATACATGAAAGTTGCTCAGAACGACGAGACGGATCCGAATAGACAGTCCGTTCGTCCGTCACACATCCCTAACTATCCGAACATGGAACCGTTCCCCTCCGGCCATCTGTCTGACTAATGTCCGGAACCGCGAAAACATTCCCGGATGTATTCCCACTTCCTCGGTGACGTGCAACCATACGTTAGGACACACCCGGCACTGCATATTGTCGTGCTGTAATTTGCGTTGCTCATGTTTGCTCTATATTTATACTGTTTCCTCCCCCTCTTTTCTCTCGTTAGACCCCGACGCAGTTCCCGGTACCGACGCAGCTCCGGAGCCCGACGCCACAATTGACGACCTTGCCCTTGCCGCCGAGCAACCAGGCAAGCACCCCCCTTTGAGCATACCGATATCGCCTATTCTTTCTCTCTCATGCTTGCATTAGAATTGCTGCTGCTACTGCTTCACCTATTCTGATGCATATCCTGTTTATTGTAACCTGCTATTGATACCTTACCTGCTTATCCTAAACTGCTTAGTATAGGCTGGGTAGAGACCGATCACTGACCCCACTTGTCCCGACTGCCCCGCTGGATTATCCGAAGACCCGATCAACGGGATTGAAGATCAGACCCCGGCACCGCACTTCACCCCCTTAGTTGTAACGACACTACAGCCTTACTATCGAGTGCTGAGGGTGAAACCTGTTGTAGCACTTCTGATGTTAACTCTGTAGAGTAGCTATTCGGTCGTGGTCATCGAGGGCGAATCCTCCTTCTCCACTTCCGATATGACCCTGTCGTGCAACTAACCAAGTGTGAACCCATCGAGGGTGATTCCTCGGAGTTCACCTTGACGGATACATCAAGTAGGAATCCAACGAGGGTGATACCTCGGATTCCCCTGATGTTATGGACACACGGATACTTGGACTGTACTATTGTTACTTGGAAAGGGGGGTCGACCCTGAGGGGTACCCGCGTGTGATGTGAAGACGGGTTGCCTGTATGGTGCCCGAGTGATGAATACGAGATGTGGCCGGGCATTCTTGGCCCTTGCCGCAAGTCCTCGAGATGGGGCGACGGGGTCACATCGATCGTGAGTCTCTGCTCGTTACCGCACCCCCAAGGTACTAACGGTTTGGATATGTGATCTGAGTGGGCCTTTGGCCCGATAGCACTAACCACCACGTGGGCATAGTATAGGTGTTCTGCATCGTAGCATCAGCCGAAAGCTCTGACAGACGTCCAGTTCAGCATTGTGGCACGGTCGGATCGTGTCGGCCACCCGAGGCGACGCTGGTATCCACCCTGTGCGCAACGACCCGGAAGGTGAGGGGCGATGGCAAAGACCCCCTTTCGCTTAGGATGTAGACCGGCGGGGACCTCTCTGCTGAGCTGTAGGTAGGGTTGCGGTGTGTCGTTTGGCCGTGGCCGGGCATGACCCGGAGAAGTGTGTCCGGCCGGAGTTAAGCGAGCGTGGTGGGTAAGTTGGTGCACCCCTGCAGGGAAGAACTAATCTATGCATAGCCGGATCCTCGGTAACGGACACTCGGAGTTGTATCCCGATTGATACAATTAGAATTGGATACTATGGCTCTGGGATTGCTTCTCGCAGGGAGTCGAGAAGGGATCTCATGACAAGGTTGATGACTGTATGGCTCTGGGATTGCTTTCTCGTAGGGAGTCGAGAAAGGATCTCTTGGTGAGGTTGAGACTTATCGATACTACTGCTTTATACGGTACTAATCTACACTCTTCTAATGCTGCAAGACCGCTGAAGATGCTAGTCTTCGATAGGACTAGGCCTTCTCTCTATTCTGGCATTTCTGCAGCCCAGTCCACATATACAGCCTCCCCTTGATAATGTTCCATATGTAGTGTAGATCCTTGCTTGCTGAGTACTTCGGATGAGTACTCACGGTTGCTTTGCTTTCTTTTTTCCCCATATCCTTTTTGATGCAACCAGATGACGGAGCCCCTGAGACAGCTGCCCAGCCGACGATCGCTACTACTACCCCGAGGGTGGATTTTTGCTACAAGCTTGCCGTCGACCAGGAGTAGGATCGGAGGGTCCCAGGCAGGAGGCCTACGCCTTTCGATCGTAGTGTTTTTCTTTTGCCCCGCCTTCTAAGGGCCTTTCTGTGTTTTCTTTTATATCTGTACTCAGATATCTGATGCTTCCGCTGACGCTTGTACGCAAGCTTATGTATTCGAGCCCTCGAGGCCCCTGGCTTGTAATATAAAGCTTGTATGACTTTATTTATGTTTTAGAGTTGTGTTGTGATATCTTCCCGTGAGTCCTTAGGCTTGATCGTGTGCATTTGCGTGTATGATTAGTGCATGATTAATCCGGGGGCGTCACAAGTTGGTATCAGAGCCAACTGACTGTAGGAACCCCCTTTCCAACTCCTTGGTTGAAGTTGAGTCTAGTGGTCCAAAAACTAATTTACTAACTTGGCTGTGCGGCTTACGGGCCCACGTCGCCAATTGGGTGGTATTAGGATCTTTTACTCCTCGACCTTTACTCTGGGACTCTGATCTCTCTTCTATTTGGGTTAAATGATTTTGCTAACTCTCGCATTAGGATCTCGTAACCACTTCGAAGATACTCCTCGATGTTTCTCGAAACCCTGTGCCCACTGCTTTGCAGTTCCTGACCACCGATAAACTCCGATGGAAAACTACTTCCGCCTGTCGTTCATATAATCGCTCAAATTACTCTCGGGTTCCATCCGACATATCAAAATACTATCCGACATTTTGAAAATTCTCCGAACCTACTGCCTTGCAGTTCCTCTCCGTCTGAACACCTACGAATAAATCCTCATACTTATCGAGAATTCGTTCATCCCCAGTTATTCAAGTGCTTTCCAGAACACATTGAATTGCTATTTGATCTCCCGAATATCCTCTGCAGCCTAGTGCTCCTGAAAGTCTCGTCTGCCTGCATTATGGTTAAATCCATATGCCTCACAATATTCATTAACATTCTTTGTCATTATCATTCCGAGTCTACTAATTCAATATCAATGAGGATAATCCCTACCATTCATCGATTCTTAGAACTCGTCCTTCTGGCTCAGACGTCAATTCGGACATGAGTTAGTTATCGGCTAATCAACTTGCAATCGATTGTCCATCGTAATCAATAACCTTGTGAGTTCTTCCCTGATGCTAATACCTTCGGTAAATTGTATCATCTACTTGGACTTCGAAACTTTGCTTTCGAACTCGCATCCCTTGCTTTGGTTGATGGTTGTTGGGATTCATAAAATGTCCCGATAGGTTGTATCTATGATTCTGCCATCAGCAAGAACCCAGAAAATTCTACGAGTCATACTCTTCTGGTGCTTCACCAGATAAATTTTAGCACTAAAATTTCTTCGAAAACGAGGAGTGAATGAAAGGTTATGCATTGAAGAAGTGGGAGTCGACCTTGAACCTTTGTGTTCATGCTCATGGACCCGATGTAGAACTTATCATGGAAGCTGCTCGTAAAAATAATAAACCCTTGTTATAACCCATCTAGTATTTTGCCTAGATTCTTTGCAATCGTGGTCCCGACCATGATTGTTCTTCCTTGATCCCTTTTCATGGACAAGCTAAAGCACTTGTCCTCTGCAAACCAATATGCCTGCCCAACCTCTATCCTGATTTACCCTCGAGTGTTACACCTAGGTATCTCGGGAATATCACAGGAACTACATAACTTCTTATGAGTTATTCATCGAACTACTATTGATCACCAATTCCAATATCCCCGAGTTCTGAGTGGTTGGCCACTCGAGAACACCGGCAAGTGAATTGAATCCGCACTCCGATTCGATAACTCTAAGTAATTTTTTTTGTTGCTTATGAGTTTAATAAACCTTCTAGTCATTCCTAGCCTGATCGGCTATATCCCTATCATGCTAAATTTTAACTATGCTACCTGGTCCTTCTTTCCCGAGCACAATTTCCGATGATGAACTAAGCTTACATCGATCTTCCTCATCTTATCATTTCACCTCGAACAACAAGCTTGACTTCGAGTTTGTGTCCTAATCGTGGTTCCAATAACTTTTTGCTTCATCATACCTTTGGCTTGATGTCATCGCCGATCGATTACATCCTCATGAAATCTCTCGACAAATGTGTCGTCATCCTCATCAACATTCTGAGCTCTTCCAGGATATCAATTGAATTCATGATGAGGAATACCGTCCTTGCCATCGATGATTTGTGATAATCATCGGCCACTTTATTGCCCTTCCCCCCCCCCCCCAACACAAACTTGTTCGTGTTTTGTGTTATACCTTGAGTTCCTTGCTATCCAGCATTTGTTCTTCTTTACTTTGGAAAAATTACCACCTTTTATGTCAAGCATGTCGTGGGAATTTCACCACCTCCTGAGAATTCTTGATACAAGTGTTACTTCTCACCATCACCATTCCTTCTTGGTCCCCGTGTTGTTTATAACCGGAATGCCGACAATTGAACTATGGTGTGTGAATCCGAAACTTCTAGCAACCCTATTACCTCCTGATGGATCCTTTGTGTATCCAAAGTCTGACCTTTACTGGAAGACCATGTCAATGTTATCTCGAAGCATGATTGTGGTACTCCGATCTTCAATAAGAACATTTGAAGCACAATGCAAACATTTCTTTTACAATTATCCAAACACCATTGTATGGGTTCTCTCCCCTTACCTAAAGCATTTTCTACTTTCTATCCTGCCATGGATATCATGCTCTGCTTGTCCTTGCGAAGGATATACCCCTGGAATATGTGTTTAGACACATTTTCCTTTCCATTGTTCTGTTTAATCTGATGATCATATTTTCCTTTCCATTGTTTTGTTTAACCTTTCTTGTGATCTATATGATCTAAGCAGTAATAATTCACTGCTTATGTAAACACCTCGGTGTACAACTCTGTCAGTGAGACCCTGTTTCTACTGTTGATGACATTCCGGTAACCGCCGATGGACGAGGACTTTGTCTATTGGTCTGCCTCGTTCAACAAGCAGGAAAATGGTTCTCTTCGTCCCTCGCCCTTGCAACCGATGTTGTTGCCGACATAACTGACAGACTATCCTCTGACATGCCTTGCTTACATGATCGTGCGAGACGTCACCGCCCTTCCTATTTTTTACCCACATGGTGGGCCCATAACCCACAGTTCCACAGGATCGAAACCTGACTCTCCTGTACATCCCTGTTTTCCAAAATTGTTTCTCGCGCTTGGCTTCGTAAGTACATCACGAGCCACCCACCTAGTGATCTATTCTGGTATCATACGCGATGCTTATTCCCATTGCTCTGAACCCCCTTTCACCCTCTATTTCAGGCAACGAATGATTGCCTATCCAGTTGAAGCTTCTTATTGCACCTCCATACCTTGCTCTCGATGACTTTCTTGAATTTCAACTCGAAAGATGCCCCTATGCGATGCCACTGAGATCGCCCCAGGTACCTATCTTATGTTGGGCTCCGTCCTTCCCGAGTCTTTTCCCCCTTACTCCACCTCTTAATTCTCGGGACGAGAATTCTTGTTAGTGGAGGAGACTTGTAACACCCCCAGTGGTTAACTACAGTAATCACCCTTTTGATTATGCCATGTCATCATGATTATCAGTGCCTAATCATCATATTGCATTCAGCTCCTAACTCAAAATTCAAATTAAAACTAGAGTGGAAAATAAAAGTTGTCCATACTTGAAAGCTAAAATGTGCATCATGTTGCAAATATTCCCATAGCATTTATGAAAATGATTGCAACATTTGTTGGAATTGTAAAAGGACTTGAACAACAAGAAACAGCAGCAACATAGCACTATTTAATCCTTTTTCAATTAAATAAAATCCAAATAAAAAGATATGGACACCATACCATTTTATTGCAGTGGCATACAATGCACTGTGATTTATGGGCTAGGTCTCATATTTTACAAAAAAACCTTTTAGTACTCAAACAGTTAACAAAACAGAAAAGAAAAAGAGAAAACAGAAAAGCTAAATAAATAATAAAAGGAACCCCCCCCCCCCACCCCTCGCTGGGCCTCGGCCCAGCTGGCCACTGGGCTAGCCAGGCCGGCCCATCCGGCGCCCCACTCCCCTCCTCCATATCCCCACTAGGGGGAAACCCTAATCCCCGATCCACCCCAGTCACCCCCCACGTTTCCCTCGCTCCTCTGCCCCCCCCCCCCCCCGACCCGATCCAGATCGGGGGGGCAACCCCGGCAACCGCGCCGCCCCCCCCCACCCGCTCCCCGACCCCAGTGCTACGACCCGTCGCCGGACTCCCCACCGCCGCGACGCCGCGTCGTCCCCTCCCCTGCGGCCCCGTCGCACCTTCGTCGGATCTCCACCAACACCGCTTCCGCTCGCCGTCCCTGTAGCCACCTCGACGCCGCGGAGCCCTTCCGCCTCGACCTCGCCCGTCCTCGTCTCCTCCCCACGCCGGACCTCCTCGACCTCTCCCCCGTCAACGCCGGTGAGGCCCCGGCCTCCCGTCACCGTCGCCCAGCTCGCTCCCCGCATCCTGCCTCCCACGTCGGCCACCCCAGTGTGCCTCGCCATCCCTCGCTGCAGCTCGCGTGTCAAGCCCCGCCCATGCGCCGCGTGTTCCTCCTAACAGCCCCCGCCGTCCCTCGCCCGCTCGTGCCCCCGCCGTGCCCCACTACTGCCGCCTACCCCCGCTCTGGCTCGCCCGCTTGCCGCCCCCCTCACGCACTCCCCGCCGCCCGCCTCCGCCCCTGCGTCTTCCTCTGCTCCCCCTCCCACGCTCTCCTCACTGCGCCCCCTGTCTCTTCTCGCCCTGCTTCTCTCATCCTTGCCTCCTCCTCGCCGTGCCACGGCCACCCGCGGACGGCTGCCAATTTTTCGCCGTCGTCACCCTCGGCCGCCGTTGGGTCTAGCCGACCCGGCGCCCGCTCTCGTGCCTGACGCCCGGTGCCCGCTAAGCCATGGGCCAATGACACGAGGGGCCCACGCCCCAGGATATTAAAAAAAAGAGTTAAGTAAAAAAATAAAAAACAAAAAACAAATATTAATTAAATTTAATTACTATTAACCTAATTAACTCTGATTATTAGACTAATTAAGTTTAATTAACTTAATGCTTAATTAAGCTATTAACTACTGTTTTAACCAATAGAGGCTGACATGTGGCCCCACACGTCAGTTTGACTAGGTCAACTCCACTAGTGACTGCTGACGTCATGCTGACTTCAGCCTAACTATCTGGATAATGTTGATTAAAATAATAATAAATCAGAAATCAATTAACTTAGAAAATCATATAAAATAATCTGTACTCCGATCGAAAATTTATACAAGAAAGTTGCTCAGAACACGAGACGGATCCGAATACACAGTCCGTTCGTCCGTCACACATCCCTAACTATCCGCATGGAACCGTTCCCCTCCGGTCATCTGTCTGACAATGTCCGAACCGCGAAAACATTCTCGGATGGATACCCCTCGCGTGATGTGCAACCATACGTTAGGACACACCCGGCACTGCATATTGTCGTGCCGTATTTGCGTTGCTCATGTTTGCTCTATATTTATACTGTTTCCTCCCCTCTTTTCTCTCTTCTCTCGTTAGACCCCGACGCAGTTCCCGGTACGACGCAGCTCCAGAGCCCGATGCCACCATTGACGACCTTGCCCTTGCCGCCGAGCACCAGGCAAGCACCCCCCTTGAGCATACCGATATCCCTTTCTTTCTCTCTCATGCTTGCATAGAATTGCTGCTGCTACTTTTGCTTACCTATCTGATGCATAGCCTGTTATTGTAACCTGCTATTGATAACCTTACCTGACTATCCTAACTGCTTAGTATAGGCTGGTAGAGACCTATCTTGACCCCACTTGTCCCGACTGACTGCCGCCGTGGATTATCCGAAGACCCGATCAAGGGATTGAAGATCAGACCCCGCACCGCACTTCACCCCCTAGTTGTAACGACACTACAGCCTTACTATCGAGTGCGAGGGTGAAACCTCTTGTAGCACTTCTGATGTTAACTCTGTAGAGTACTATTCGGTCATGGTCATCGCTGAGGAATCTCCTTCTCTCCACTTCCGATACGACCCTGTCGTGCAACTCAACCAAGTGTGAACCCATCGAGGTGATTCCTCCGAGTTCACCTTGACGATACATCGAGTAGGAATCCAATGAGGGTGATCCCTCGGATTCCCCTGATGTTATGGACACACGGATACTTGGATGACTATTGTTTACTTGAAGGCGGGTCACCCTGAGGGGTACCGCTTGGATGTGAAGACGGTTGCCTGTATGGTGCCCGAGTGATGAATACGAGCGTGGCCGGGCATTCTTGCCCTTGCCGCAGTCCTAGAGACGGGGCGACGGGGTCACATCGATCATGAGTCTCTGCTCGTTACCGCACCCCCAAGGTACTAACGGTTTGGATATGTGATCTGAGTGGGCCTTTGGCCCGATACACCTACCACCACTGGGCATAGTAGGGCGTTCTGCATTGTAGCATCAGCCGAAAGCTCTGACAGACGTCCAGTTCACATTGCCGGCCGGTCGGATCGTGTCGGCCACCCGAGCGACGCTGGTATCCACCCTGTGGCACGACCCGAGGGTGAGGGGCGATGGCCAACCCCCTGCGCTTAGGATGTAGACCGGCGGGGACCTCTCTGCTAGCTGTAGGTAGGGTTGCGGGTGTGTTTGGCGGGCCGGGCATGACCCGGAGAAGTGTGTCCGCCGGAGTTAAGCGAGCGTGGTGGGTAAGTTGGTGCACCCCTGCAGGGAAGAACTAATCTATGCATAGCCGAATCCTCGGTAACGGACACTCGGAGTTGTATCCCGATTGATACAATTAGAATTGGATACTATGGCTCTGGGATTGCTTCTCGCAGGGAGTCGAGAAGGGATCTCAGGACGAGGTTGATGACTGTATGGCTCTGGGATTGCTTTCTCTCAGGAGTCGAGAAAGGATCTCTGGGTGAGGTTGAGACTTATCGATACTACTGCTTTATACGGACTAATCTACACTCTTCTAATGCTTGCCAAGACCGCTGAAGATGCTAGTCTTCGATAGGACTAGGCCTTCTCTCTATTCTGGCATTTCTGCACCCAGTCCACATATACAGCCTCCCCTTGATAATGTTGCATATGTAGTGTAGATCCTTGCTTGCTGAGTACTTCGGATGGATACTCACGTTCTTTGCTTTCTTTTTTCCCCCATATCCTTTTTGATGCAACCAGATGACGGAGCCCCTGAGACAGCTGCCCGCCGACGATCGCTACTATACTACCCCGAGGGTGGTATTTTTGCTACGAGCTTGCCGTCGACCAGGAGTAGGATCGGAGGGTCCCAAGCAGGAGGCCTACGCCTTTCGATCGTAGTGTTTTTTCTTGCCTCCCCCTTCTAAGGGCCTTCTGTGTTTTTCTTTTATATCTTACTCATATATCTGATGCTTCCTGACGCTTGTACGCAAGCTTATGTATTCGAGCCTCGAGGCCCCTGGCTTGTAATATAAAGCTTGTATGACTTTATTTATGTTTTAGAGTTGTGTTGTGATATCTTCCCGTGAGTCCTTAGGCTTGATCGTGTGCATTTGCGTGTATGATTAGTGCATATTAATCGGGGGGCGTCACAAGTTGGTATCAGAGCCAACTGACTGTAGGAACCCCCTTTCCAACTCCTTGGTTGAAGTTGAGTCTAGTGGTCCAAAAACTAATTTACTAACTTGGTTGTGCGGCTTACGGCCCACACGCCAATTGGGTGGTATTAGGATCTTTTACTCCTCGACCTTTACTCTGGGACTCTGATCTCTCTTCTATTCGGGTTAAATGATTTTGCTAACTCTGGCATTAGGATCTCGTAACCACTTCGAAGATACTCCTTGATGTTTCTCGAAACCCGTGCCCTCTGCTTTGCAGTTCCTGACCACCGATAAACTCCAATGGAAAACTACTCTCCGCCTGTCTTTCATATAACCGCTAAAATTACTCTCGGTTCCATCCGACATATCAATACTATCCGACATTTTGAAAATTCTCGAACCTACTGCCTTGCAGTTCCTCTCCGTCTGAAACCTATCGAATAATCCTCATACTTATCGGGGATTCGTCATCCCCAGTTATTCAAGTGCTTTCCAGAACACATTGAATTGCTATTTGATCTCCCGAATATCCTCTGCAGCCTAGTGCTCCTGAAAGTCTCGTCTGCCGCATTATGGTTAAATCCATATGTCTCGTAAATTCATTAACATTCTTTGTCATTATCATTCCGAGTCTATACTATTCAATATAATGAGGATAATCCCTACCATTCATCGATTCTTAGACTCTCCTTCTGCTCAGACGTCAATTTGACATGAGTTAGTTATCGGCTAATCAACTTCCATCGATGTCCATCATAATCAATAACCTTGTGAGTTCTTCCCTGATGCTAATACCTTGGTAAATTGTATCATCTATTTGACTTGACACTTTGCTTTGAACTCGCATCCCTGCTTTGGTTGATGGTTGTTGGGATTTGTAAAATGTCCCGATAGGTTGTATCTATGATTCTGCCATCAGCAAGAACCCGAAAATTCTACGAGTCAATCTTCTGGTGCTTCACGATAAATTTTAGCACTAAAATTTCTTCCGAAAACGAGGAGTGAATGAAAGGTTATGCATTGAAAAGTGGAGTCGACCTTGAACCTTTGTGTTCATGCTCATGGACCCGATGTAGAACTTATCATGGAAGCTGCTCGTAAAAATAATAAACCCTTGTTATAACCCATCTGGTATTTTGCTAGATTCTTTGCAATCATGGTCCCGACCATGATTGTTCTTCCTTGATCCCTTTTCAGGACAAGCTAAAGCACTTGTCCTCTCAAACCAATATGCCTGCCCAACCTCTATCCTGATTTACCCTCGAGTGTTACCCTGGTATCTCGGGAATATCACAGGAACTACATAACTTCTTATGAGTTATTCTCGAACTACTATTGATCACCAATTCATTCACCGAGTTCTGAGTGGTTGGCCACTCGAGAACACCGCAAGTGAATTGAATCCGCACTCCGATTCGATAACTCTAAGTAATTTTTTTTGTGTCTTACGAGTTTATAAACCTTCTAGTCATTCCTAGCCTGATCGGCTATATCTATCACGCTAAATTTTAACTGTGCTACCTGGTCCTCTTTCCCGAGCACAATTTCCGACGATGAACTAAGCTTACATCGATCTTCCTCATCTTACATTTCACCTCGAACAACAAGCTTGACTTCAGAGTTTGTGTCGTAATCTGGTTCCAATAACTTTTTGCTTCATCATACCTTTGGCTTGATGTCATCGCCGATCGATTACATCCTCATGAATCTCTCGACAAATGTGTCGTCATCCTCATCAACATTCTGAGCTCTTCCAGGATATCAATTGAATTCATGATGAGGAATACCGTCTTGCCCCTCGATGATTGTGATAATCATCGGCCACTTTATTGCCTTCCCCCCCCCCCCCCCAACACAAACTTGTTCGTTGTTTTGTGTTATACCTTGAGTTCCTTGCTATCCAGCATTTGTTCTTCTTTACTTTGGAAAAATTACCACCTTTTATGTCAAGCATGTCGTGGGAATTTCACCACCTCCTGAGAATTCTGATACAAGTGTTACTTCTCACCATCACCTTCCTTCTTGGTCCCCGTGTTGTTTATAACCGGAATGCGACAATTGAACTTGTGGTGTGTGAATCCGAAACTTCTAGCAACCCTATTGCCTCCTGATGGATCCTTTGTGTATCCAAAGTCTGACCTTTACTGGAAGCCCATGTCAATGTTATCTCGAAGCATGACTGTGGTACTCCGATCTTCAATAAGAACATTTGAAGCACAATGCAAAAATTTCTTTACAATTATCCAAACACCATTGTATGGGTTCTCTCCCCTTACCTAAAGCTTTACTACTTTCTATCCTGCCATGGATATCATGCTCTGCTTGTCCTGCGAAGGATATACCCCTGAATATGTGTTTAGACACATTTTCCTTTCCATTGTTCTGTTTATCTGATGATCACATTTTCCTTTCCATGTTTTGTTTAACCTTTTCTTGGATCTATATGATCAACAGTAATAATTCACTGCTTATGTAACACCTCGGTGTACAATCTTGTCAGTGAGACCCTGTTTTCTATTTGATGACATTCCGGTAACCGCGATGGCACGAGAACTTTGCCTATTGGTCCTCTTCAACGAGCGGAAAATGGTTCTCTTCGTCCCTCGCCCTTGCAACCGATGTTGTTGCCGACATAACCGACAGACTATCCTCTGACATGCCTTGCTTACATGATCGTGCGAGACGTCACCGCCCTTCCTACTTTTTACCCACATGGTGGGCCCATAACCCACAGTTCCACAGGATCGAAACTTGACTCTCCTGTACATCCCTGTTTTCCAAAATTGTTTCCGCGCTTGGTTCGTAAGTACACATGAGCCACCCACCTAGTGATCTATTCTGGTATCATACGTTATGCTTATTCCCATTGCTCTGAACCCCCTTCACCCTCTTTTCAGGCAACGAATGATTCCTATCCGTTGAAGCTTCTTATTGCACCTCCTACCTTGCTCTCGATGACTTTCTTGAATTTCAACTCGAAGATGCCCCTATGCGACGCCACTGAGATCGCCCCAGGTACCTACTTATGTTGGGCTCCTCCTTCCCGGGTCTTTTCCCCTTACTCACCTCTTATTCTCGGGACGAAATTCTTGTTAGTGGAGGAGACTTGTAACCACCCCCAGTGGTTAACTAAAGTAATAACCCTTTGATTATGCCATGATCATGATTATCATGCCTAATCATCATATTGCATTCAGCTCCTAACTCAAAATTCAAATTAAAACTAGAGTGGAAAATAAAAGTTGTCCAACTAAAACTAAAATGTGCATCATGTTGCAAATATTCCCATAGCATTTATGAAAATGATTGCAACATTTGTTGGAATTGTAAAAGGACTAAACAACAAGAAACAGCAGCAACATAGCACTATTTAATCCTTTTCAATTAAATAAAATCCAAATAAAAAGATATGAAGACACCAAACCATTTATTGCAGTGGCATACAATGCACTGTATTTATGGGCTAGGTCTCATATTTTACAAAAAAACCTTTTAGTACTCAAACATTAAACAAAACAGAAAGAAAAAGAGAAAAAACAAAAGCTAAAAAAGGAACCCCCCCACCCCTCGCTGGGCCTCGGCCCAGCTGGCCAACTGGGGCTAGCCAGGCCGCCCAGCCGGCGCCCCACGTCCCCTCCTCCATATCCCCCAGGGGGAAACCCTAATCCCCGATCCCCCCCCACTCCCCCCCACGTTCCCTCGCTTCTGCCCCCCCCCCCGACCGATCCAGATCGAGGGGGCGACCGGCAACCGCGCCGCCCCGTCCCCCCGAGCCCTGTCGCCGGACTCACTCCCACCGCCGCGACGCCCGCGTCGTCCCCCTCCCCTGACTGCTTTGATACCTTACCAACGTATCCTAAACTGCTTAGTATAGGCTGGGTAGAGACCTATCGGTGACCCCACTGGCCCGACTGCCCGCTGGATTATCGAAGACCCGATTCAAAGGGGAATTGAAGATCAGACCCCGGCACCGCACCTGCACCCCCTTAGTGGAACGACCTACAGCCTTAACTTCGAGTGCGAGGGTGATGAAACCTCTTGTAGCACTTCTTGATGTTAACTCTGTAGAGTGTCTATTCGTCATGGTCTCGCGTGATGTTGAACTCCCTCCTCTCCACTTCCGATACGACCCTGTGTGCAACTCAACAAGTGTGAACCCACGAGGGTGATTCTCCGAGTTTCACCTTGACGGATACATCGAGTAGGAATCCAATGAGGGTGATACCTCGGATTCCCCTGATGTTATGGAACACACGGATACTTGGACTGACTATTTTTACTGAAAGGCGGGTCGTACCCTGAGGGTACCGCTTGTGTATGTAGAAGACGAGGGTTGCCTGTATGGTGCCAGAGTGATGAATACGAGCGTGGCGGGACATTCTTTGCCCTTGCCGACACGTCCTAGAGACGGGGCGACGGGGGGGTACACGATCATGAGTCTCTGCTCGTTACCTTGCAACCCCCAAGTGGTACATAAGGTTGGATGATGTCATGCTGAGTGGGACCTTTGGCCACTTATAACCACTACCACCACTGGGCATAGTACGGGGCCGTTCTGGCATTTGTGCATCATCCGAAAGCTCTGACAGTACTCCAGTTCAACATTGCCGGCACGGTCGGATCGTGTACGGCCACCCGAAGCGACGCTGGTACCACACCTGTGTGCAACGACCCGAGGGTGAGGGGGCGATGGCCAAGCCCCCCTTGCGCTTAGTGATGTAGACCGGCGGGGACCTCTCTGCTAAGCTGTAGGTAGGGTTGCGGGGATGTGTTGTTTGGACCGAGAAGGGGAATATCATGACCCGGAGAAGGTGTCCCGCAGTAGGCGGAGGTTAAGCGAGGTGGGGTGTAAGTTGGTGCACCCCCTTGCCTTGTGAGATAACTAATCTATGCATAGCCGAATCCTCGGGTAACGGACACTCGTGAGTTGTATCCCGATTGATACAAGAATTGGATACTATGGCTCTGGGATTGCTTCTCGCAGGGATCGAGAAGGGATCTCAGGACGAGGTTGAGGACTGTATGGCTCTGGGATTGCTTCTCGTCAGGGAGTCGAGAAAGGATCTCTGGGTGAGGTTGAGACTTATCGACTACTTTGCTTTATACGGTACTAATCTACACTCTTTCTAATGCTGCAAGACCGCTGAAGATGCTAGTCTTCGATAGGACTAGGCCTTCTCTCTATTCTGGCATTTCTGCAAGCCCAGTCCACATAGTACAGCCTCCACCTTGATATGTTGTTGCATATGTAGTGCTAGATCCTTGCTTGCTGAGTACTTCGGATGAGTACTCACGTTACTTTGCTTCTTTTTCCCCCATATCCTTTTTGATTGCAAACAGATGACGGAGCCCCTGAGAAAGCTGCCCCAGCCGACGATCGCTACTACTACCCCGAGGGTGGATTTTGCTACGAGCTTGCCGTCGACCGCAGGAGTAGGATCGGAGGGTCCCAAGAGGAGGCCTACGCCTTTCGATCGTAGTGTTTTTTCTGCCCCGCCTTCTAAGGGCCTTCTGTGTTTTTCTTTTATATCGATACTCATATATCTTGATGCTTCCACTGACGCTTGTACGCAAGCATGTATTCGAGCCCTCGAGGCCCCTGGCTTGTAATATAAAAAGCTTGTATGACTTTATTATGTTTTAGAGTGTGTTGTGTGATATCTTCCCGTGAGTCCTTAGGCTTGATCGTGTGGCATTGCGTGGTATGATTAGTGCCATTGATTAATCCGGGGGCGTCACAAGTTGGTATCAGAGCCAACTGACTGTAGGAACCCCTTTTCCAACTCCTTGGTTTGAAGTGAGAGTCTAGGGTCCAAAAACTAATTTACTAACTTGTGTGCGCTTACGGGCCCACACGCCAATTGGGTGGTATAGGATCTTTACTCCTCGACCTTTACTCTGGGACTCTGATCTCTCTCTCTTCGGGTTAAATGATTTTGCTACTCTGGCATTAGAGACTGTCGTAACCCTTCGAAGATACTCCTTGATGTTTCTCGAAACCCTGTTGTGCCCTCTGCTTTGCAGTTCCTGGACCACCGAATAAACGCAATGGAAAAGACTACTTCCGCCTGTCTTCATATAACCGCTCAAATTACTCTCAGGTTCCAACAGAATATCGAAATATATCCGACATTTTGAAAATTCTCTGAATCCTACTGCCTTGCAGTTCCTCTCCGTCTGAAGACCTAAGAATAATCCTCATACTATCGGGGATTCGTTCATCCCCAGTTATTCAAGTGTTCCAGAACACATTGAATTGCTATTTGACTTCCCGAAAAATCCTCTGCAGCCTAGTGCCTATGAAAGTTCGTCTGCCCTGCATTATGGTTAAATCAATAGTCTTCGTAATATTCATTAACATTCTTTGTCATTATCATTCGAGTCTAATGATCAAATATGAATGAGGAAACCCTACCATTCATCGATTCTTAGAACTCTCCTTCTGGCTCAGACGTCAATTTGAACATGAGTTAGTTATCGGCTAATCAACTTCCATCGATGTCCATCATAATCAATAACCTTGTGAGTTCTTCCCTGATGCTAATACCTTGGTAAATTGTATAATCTAGTTTGACTTTGACACTTTGCTTTGAACTCGCATCCCTTGCTGGTTGATGGTGTTGGGTGGGATTGTAAAATGTCCCATAGGTTGTATTATTGATTCTTGCCATCAGCAAGAAACCCAGGAAATTCTACGAGTCTCAATCTCTGGTGCTTCACGAGATAAATTTTAGCAATAAACTTCTTCGAAACGAGGAGGGTGAATGAAAGGTTATGCATTGAAGAAGTGGGAGTCGACCTTGAACCTTTGTGTTCATGCTCATGGAACCCGAGTAGAACTTATCATGGAAGCGCTCGTAAAAATAATAAACCCTTGTTATAACCCATCTGGGAGTATTTTGCCTAAATTCTTGCAATCATGGTCCCGCATGATTGTTCTTCCTTGATCCCTTTCCGGACAAAGCTAAAGCACTTGTCCTCTGCCAAACCAATATGCCTGCCCAACCTTATCCTGAATTACCCTCGATAGAGGCTCCTCTCCCATGGTATCCGGGATATCACAGGAAACTACTAAACTCTATGAGTTATTCATCGAACTACTATTGAGCACCAATTCCAATATCACCTGAGTTCTGAGTGGTTGGGCCACTCGGAAACACAGCAAGTATGAATTGAATCCGCACACTCCGATTCGATAACTCTAAGTAATTTTTTTGTTGCTACGAGTTTAATAAAACCTTCTAGTATTCCTAGCCTGATCGGCTATATCGCTATCATGCTAAATTTTAACTGTGACTACCTGGTCCCTCTTTCCCGAGCACAATTTCCGACGATGAACCTAAGCTTTACATCGATCTTCCTCATCTTACCATTTCACCCGAACAACAAGCTTGACTTCAATCGTATGTGTGGTTAATCAGTGGTTCCAAAACTTTTTCGCTTCATCATAATTGGTTGATTTGTCATCCGCGATCATTAATCCTCATGAAATCTCTCGACAAATGTGTCTCATCCTCATCAACATTCTGAGCTCTTCCAGGTAATCAAGTAATTCATGATGAGGAATACCGGTCCTCCTCGATGATTGTGATAATCACGGCCACTTTATTGCCCTTTTTCCCCCCCCCACCCCCCAACACAAACTTGTTTCGTGTTTGTGTTATTATACCTGAGTTCCTTGCATCCAGCATTGTTCTTCTTTACTTTGGAAAAATTACCACCTTTTATGTCAAGAATGTCGTGGGGGGGAATTTCAACCACCTCCTGAGGATTGATGACAAGTGTTACTTCTCACCATCACCATTCCTTCTTGGTCGTGTTGTTTATAACGGAATGCTGACAACTTGAACTGTGTGTGTGTGATGAATCCAAACTTCTAGCAACCCATTGCCTCCTGATGGAATCTTGTGTATCCAAAGTTCTGACCTTTACTGGAAAAGACCATGTCATGTTATCTCGAAGCATGACTGTGGTACTCCGATCTTCAATAAGAACATTTGAAGCACAATGCAAAAAAAATTTCTTTACAATTATCCAAAACACCATTGTATGGGCTCTCTCCCTTACTAAAGCGTTTTTTTACTACTTTCTCTCCTGCCAGGAATCATGCTCTGCTTGTCCTCGAAGGATTACCCTAGGAATATGTGTTTAGACACATTTTCCTTTCCATTGTTCTGTTTAATCTGATGATCAATATTTCTTTCAATGTTTTGTTTAACCTTTCTTGGATCTATATGATCAAGCAGTAATAATTTCACGCTTATGTAAACACCTCGGTGTACAAGTCTGTCCGTTGAGACCCTGTTCTACTATTGATGACATTCCGGTAACCGTCGATGGCACGAGAACTTTGCCTATTGGTCCACCTGTTCAACAGCCGGAGACAGGAAAATGGTTCTCTTCGTCCCTCGCCCTTGCAACCGATGTTGTTGCCGACATAACCGACAGCCTATACTCTGAATGCCTGCTACATGATGTGCGAGACGATCGACCCCCTTCCTACTTTTTCCACAATGGTGGGCCCATAACCCACAGTTCCACAGGATCGAACTTGACTCTCCTGTTGTAATCTGTTTTCCAAAAATTGTTCTCGCGCTTGGCTTCGTAAGTACATCATGACAGCAACTGAATATTAGTGGCTATATGGTGATATTATTACCATTGATTGAACATGTCTACCCTCTGTTTCAGGCAAGACGAACGATTTCCTACCGTTGAAGTTCTTATTGCACTCCGTACCTTGCTTCGATGACTTTCTTGAATTTCAACTCGAGAGATGCCCCTATGCGACGCCACTGAGATCGCCACCAGGTACCTACTTATGTTGGGCTCCATCCTTCCCGCGGTCTTTCCCCCTTACTTCACCCTTAATTCTCGGGACGAGAATTCTTGTTAGTGGGGAGACTGTAACCACCCCAGCCCTGGAACTAAAGTAATAACCCCTTTTGATTTGCCAGTCATAGATTAATCAATGCCTACCTAATCATGATATTGCATTCAGCTCCTAACTCAAAATTCAAAATTAAAAACTAGAGTGGAAAATAAAAGTTGTCCAAACTGAAAACTAAAAATGTGCATCATGTTGCAAATATTCCCATAGCATTTATGAAAATGATTGCAACATTTTGGATTGTGGAATGTAAAAGGACTCAAACAACAAGAAAACTAACAGAACATAGCACATATTAATCCTTTTTCAATTAAATAAAATCCAATAAAAAGATATGGACACCAAACCAGTTTTATTGCAGTGGCATACAATGCACTGTATTTATGGGCTAGGTCTATATTTTACAAAAAACCTTTTAGTACTCAACATTTAACAAAACAGCAAAGAAAAAAGAAAAGAAAACAAGCCAAAAGCATAAAACAAAAAAAAAGGAGGAACCCCCCCACCCCTCGCTGGGCCTACGGCCCAGACTGGCAACTGGGCCTAAGCCAGGACCTGCACCAGCCGGCGCCCCCACTCCCCTCCTCCAATCCCCCAGGGGGTGGGAAACCCTTAATCCCCGATCCCCCCCACTCCCACCCAAGTTTATCACTAGCTACTTTCGCCCCCCCCGCCGATTCCAGATAGAGGGCGGACAAGAACCCCGGCAACGAGACGCCCTACATCCCCAGACCTCTGTCGCCGGACTCCTCCCCCACCGCCAGCGACGCCCGCGTCGTCCCCCTCACCCTGCGGCCGTGTGTTCGCACCTTCATCGGATCTACAAAAAAAACAAGACTTGAAAGACTGTAAGATAGAACAGGTAAAGGTAGAAAAATTAGAAGAAACAAGACCGAGAACCTAAGACTCGACCCTCGCCCGGTCCTGTCTCCCCCCAGGGCCGGACTCCTAGGACCTCCCCCGTCAACGACAGGTTTGAGGAAACAGCATCCGTCGCCCCGCCCACTCTCTCTCACCCCTCGCGTCAACCATAGCCCAGATCGATCCACCGCAATCGATTTTTGCTAAAGAAAGGGAAAACAACCAACAGGGGGCACAAGAGCAAAAAAAATGAGGAACAGAAGAGAGACTAAATCGAAATAACGAAAAAGAGAACCACCGAAGAGAGCAGAATAAAGCAAAAGCAGAAGACAACAACGATAAAAAAAGCGAACAAAGAAAAGACCGACACCGGCCGGAACGAACGAGCCACCAACAAAAAGACATGAGGAAACTTCCATACACCCAGACAAAAAAAGAAAGCCATCATCGGGGACACACAAACCACCCAAGACACCCCCACAAGTCGCCCAGCCTAAACACACCGGAGAGCCAGGAAGACGTCATAAAACAAAACAGGCGAGTCAAAGAGCCGGTAAAAGCAGCTAAGAAACGCAAATCTCTTCCCATCTAACATACCCAAACCAACAGTCACCTCATCCGCTTCTCCCCCATACCGACACCACCTCTCCTACACATCTCACCTCACACATACTTCAGCAAGAACACCCTTCAACATGCATACCCCCACCCATACACCTCAAGTCTCACCCACAACACCCTCCACATAACCAACTAACACCATTCAACTAAACCCTACCCTCCCGCCCCAGTCCTCACCCCAACAAACCCCACTCCCTCCCTACCGCCACCCCGCCTTCAAAACTCTTCGAACTTCAAACCCTACCAAGACTAATAGAGTAGGAAAAGGAGTGGAAAATAAAGCATTAGAATCAGAGGAGAAGATACAGGGGAGATGATCGAACTACTGCTGCGAATCGCTTTGCAGCATCGCCGTGCCAGCCATGACCACCCAAGACCCGGCGCCCCAATTTCGCCGCTCGTCCCATTCGCTCGCGAAGTCAAGGGTCTAGGGCGACAAAGCCGGCAGCCGATTCGCGCTCGTGCCTGACCGGTGACCCGCTAAGGCCAGGGCAATGACACGAGGGGCCCACGCCCCAGGATATTAAAAAAAAGAGTGTAAGTAAAAAAATAAAAAACAAAAACCAATATTAATTAAATAATTAATTACTAATTAGCCTAATTACTCTTGATTTAATTTAAGTTTATTAACTTAATGGCTTAATTAAGCTAATTAACTATGTTAATTAACCAACAGAGGCTGATATGTGGGCCCCACACGTCAGTTTGAACTAGTCAACTCCACTGTTGACTGCTGACGCCCATGCTGACGTCAGCATGCACTATTCTGGATATGTTGATTTAAAATAATTTAAATAAAATTCAGAAGAATCAATAAAACTTTAGAAAATCATATAAAATAAGCCGTAATTCCGATTCGAAAAATTTATACATGAAAGTTGCTCAGAACGACGAGAGGATCCGAATATGACAGTCTGTTCGTCCGTCACACATCCCTAAACTATCCGAACATGGAACCGTTCCCCTCCGGTCATCTGTTCTGAATAATGTCCGGAACCGGCCGGAAAACATTCCGGATGGATCCCTTGCTCGGGTGGGTGACGTGGCAACCATACGTTAGGACAACACCCGGCACTGCATATTGTCGTGGTGATACTTTGCATTGATCATGTTTGCTCTATATTTATACTGTTTCCTCCCCTCTTTCTCTCGTTAGACAATTGAGAGCTGCACTCAGGTCATGGGACAGACGCAGCTCCGGGGCCGACGCCACCAATTGACGACCTTGCCCTTGCCGCCGACCCAACCAGGCAAAGCACCCCCCTTGAGCATACCAATATCGCCTATTCTTCTCTCTCATGCTGCATTAGAATTGCTGCTGCTACTGCTTTACCATTCTGATGCAAGCCTGTTTATTGTAACCTGCTTATGATACCTTCCCTGCTTATCCTAAACTGCTTAGTATAGGCTGGGGTAGAGACCTATCAGTGACCCCACTTGTCTCGACTGCCCCGCAGGATTATCCGAAGACCCGATCAACGGGATGTTGAAGATCAGCACCCCGGCCACCGCACTTCCCCCCTTAGTGTGTAACGACACTACAGCCTTACTATCGAGTGCCGAGGGTGATGAAACCTCTTCTAGCACTTCGATGTTAACCTGTAGAGTAGCTATTTCGGTCGTGGTCATCGAGGCGTGAATCCTCTTCTCCACTTTCGATACGACACTGTCGTTGCAACTCACCAAGTGGAACCAATCGAGGGGTGATTCCTCGAGTTCACCTTTACGATACATCGAGTAGGAATCCAACGAGGGTGATACCTCGGATTCCCTGATGTAATGGACACACGGATACTTGGAGATGTACTATTGTTACTTGGAAAAGGCGGTCGACCCTGAGGGGGTAACCCGTGGTGATGGAAGAAGGGTTGCCTGTATGGTCGATGTGACGAGTAATGAATACAATGGGGGGGCATTCTTTGGCCCTTGTCGCAAGTCCTCGAGACGGGGACGACGGTGGTCCACATCGATCGTGAGTCTCTGCTCGTTACCGCACCCCCAAGGGGTAATCTAACGGTTTGGCTATGTGATCTGAGTGGGCCTTTGGCCCGATAGCACTAACCACCACGTGGGGCATCAGAGTATGGGGGTTCTGCATCGTAGCATACAGCCGAAAAAGCTCTATGACAGACGTTGTCGAAGTAGCCTGGGCACGGCGGACATGGGCAAGCATGGGCACGTGGAGATGGTATATGTGCCGCAACAGACGACTGGAGGTGGAGGGGGGGGGCTATGGCCAAGACCCCTTGCCTCTTAGGATGTAGACCGGAGGGGACCTCCTCTGCTGAGCTGTAGGTAGGGTTGACAGGTGTGTGGGCGCTGACTGAGTGTGTCCGGCCGGGAGGTTGGAAGAGTTAAAGTGTGTCGCGATTTAAGCGAGCGTGTGTGGGTAAGTTGGTGCAACCCCTGCAGGGAAGAAGAACTAATCTATGCATAGCCGGATCCTCGGTAACGGACACTCGGAGTTGTATCCCGATTGATACAATTAGAATTGGATACTATGCTCTGGGATTGCTTCTCGCAGGGAGTCGAGAAGGGATCTACAGGACGAGGTTGTGATGATGTATGGCTCTGGGATTGTTCTCGAGGGAGTCGCAGAAAGGATCTCTGGGTGAGGGTGAGACTTATCGATACTACTGCTTTATACGGTACTAATCTACACTCTTCTAATGCTGCCAAGATCGCTGAAGAGGATAGTCTTCGATGAGGACTAGGCCTTCTTCTATCTTGCATTTCTGCAGCCCCAGTCCACATATACAGCCTCCCCTTGATAATGTGCATATGTAGTGTAGATCCTTGCTTGTGAGTAATTCGGATGAGTACTCACAGTTGCTTTGCTTTCTTTTTTCCCCATATCCTTTTTGATGCAACCAGATGACGGAGCCCCTGAGACAGCTGCCTAGCCGACGATCGCTACTACTACCCGAGGGTGGATTTTGCTACGAGCTTGCCGTTCGACGAGGAGTAGGATCGGAGGGGTCCCTGGCAGGAGCCTAGTCTTTCGATCGTAGTGTTTTCTTTTGCCCCGCCTTTAAGGGGCCTTTCTGTGTTTCTTTTTTATTGTACTCAGATATCCTGATGCTTCCGCTGACGCTTGTAACGCAAGGCTTATGTATTCGAGGCTCTCGAGGGCCCCTGGCTTGTAATATAAAGCTCGTATGACTGTATTTATGTTTAATTGAGAGTTGTGTTGTGATATCTTCCGTGAGTACCTTAGCTGATCTGTGACCTGGCATTTGCGGGTATGATTAGGTGCTACGGATTATCCGTGGGCGTTCACAAGTTGGATCAGAGCCAACTGACTTGTAGGAACCCCTTTCCAATCTCCTGGTCGAAGTTGAGTTTAGTGGTCCAAAAAAACGAATTTACGAAACTGGACTGTGCCGGCTTTACGGGCCCCACGTAGCAATTGGGTGGATGGTATTAGGATCTTTTACTCCTCGAACTTACTTGGGACTCTGACTCATCATCTATTCGGGTGGTAAATGATTTTGCTTAACTCTCAGCATTTAGGATCTCGTAACCATTCGAAGATACTCCTTGATTGTTCTCGAAACCCCTGTGCCCACTGCTTTGCTAGTTCTGACCACGATAAACTCCGATGGAAAACTACTCCGCTGTACGTTCATATAATCGCTCAAATACTCTCGGGTCCATCCGAATATCAAATACTATCAGACATTTTGAAAACATTTCGAACCTACTGCTTGACGTTCCTCTCCAGTCTGAACAACTGACTGAATAAATCCTCATTACTTATGCGGGATCGTTCATCCCATGTTATTCACGGTGCTTTCAGAAACACACTGAATTTGCTATTTGATCTCCCGAATATCCTCTGCAGCCTAGTGCTCCTGGAAAGTCGCGTCTGCCTGCTATGGTTAAATCCAATGTCTCACAATATTCATTAACATCTTGTGTCATTATCAGTCCGAGTCTACTATTCAATATTCAATGAGGTGAATCCCTACCATTCATCGATTCTTAGACCTCGTCCTTCTGGCTCAGAGTCAATTCGAGACATGAGTACGATTATCGGACCTAATCACTTGCCAATCGATTGGTCCACGTAACAATAACCTTGTGAGTTCTCCCTCCCTGATGGCTAATAACCTCGGTAAAATGTGATTCATCTACTTTGACTTCGAAACTTGCCTTTCGAACACGCATCCCTGCTTTGGTTGATGGTGTGTTGGGATTCAGTAAATGTCCGATAGGTTGTATCTAGATTCGTGCCTCAGCAAGAACCCAGAAAATTCTACGAGTCATACCTTCTGGTGCTTCACCAGATAATTTTAGCACTACAATTTCTCTCGAAAACGAGGAGGAGGTGAATGAAAGGTTATGCATGAAGAAGGGGAGTCGACCTTGAACCTTGTGTTCATGCTCCCATGGACCGATTAGAACGTATAATGGAAGCGCTCGAAAAAATAATAAACCCTTGTTATAACCCATATCTGTATTGTCTCATAGATTCTGTTGCAATCGTAGGTCCACGACCATGATTGTTCTTCCTATCCCTTTTAGCGGACAAGCTAAAGCATGTCTCTGACAAACCAATATGCCTGCCCAACTCTATCCTGATTTCCCTCGAGGTTACACCCATGGTATCTCGGGAATATACAGGAACTACATAAATTCTTATGGAGTTATCATCGAAGCATCAGTGCAAATATTCCCATAGCATTTATGAAAATGATTGCAACATTTGTTGGAATTGTAAAAGGACTTGAACAACAAGAAACAGCAGCAACATAGCACTATTTAATCCTTTTTCAATTAAATAAAATCCAAATAAAAAGATATGGACACCAACCATTTTATGGAATGGAATAAATTGCATATTTAATGGCTACGTCCCTCAATAACATAAAAACCTGTCCGCCAGAACGCTAACGCTCAGTACCATTCTCCGGTCTTGTGACTCCCACTGCACCTTATACGACTGGCTGGCCCGCGCTCACGACGGATGAAGTTGCGGTCCTAACTGAAATAGGCTATATTATTAAGTGTTGCCAAAATCCATAAAACACATAGTATCTAATGTACGCTGTCAAACCCCACCCTCGTTACAAAACAGGAACCATCCTAAAAGAAGAAAAGAGAACCCCAACAGACCCCCACAAGCTAAAATAAATTAAACAAATAAAGACACAACATCAACCTCACCCTCTCCACTCCCCACCCCCAGCCCTGGGCGCATCGCCCCACGCTGTCCGTCCAGTACAATGTCGGCTCTCCTCAGGACCTGCCATGGCTCCTCGGCCCGGCTCCGAGTCTCGGCGCCTCCCTCCACCTCCCGCTCCCTCACATAAATTTCCCACTAGGGCCGGAAAAAACCCTAATCCCGATCTTCACCCCTGGAGGTCAACCCCACGGGTCCGCCCGCTCCTCTGCACCCCCCCCCCCCCCCGACCCGATCCAGATCGAGGGTGGGCAACCCCGGCAACCGCGCCGCCCCGCTCCCCGACGCCAGTGCTACGACCCCGTCGCCGGACTCCCCCACCGCCGCGACGCCCGCGTCGTCCCCCTCCCCTGCGGCCACCGTCGCACCTTCGTCGGATCTCCACCAACACCGCTTCCGCTCGCCGTCCCTGTAGCCACCTCGACGCCGCCGGAGCCCTTCCGCCTCGACCTCGCCCGTCCTCGTCTCCTCCCCACGCCGGACCTCCTCGACCTCTCCCCGTCAACGCCGGTGAGGCCACCGGCCTCCGTCACCGTCGCCCCAGCTCGCTCCCCGCATCGCCTGCTCCACGTCGGCCACCCAGTGGCCTCGCCATCCCTCGCTGCAGCTCGCGTGCAAGCCCCGCCCATGCGCCGCGTGTTCCTCCTAAGCGAGCCCCGCCGTCCCTCGCCCGCTCGTGGCCGCCGTGCCCCACTACTGCCGCCTACCCCCGCGCTCTGGCTCCGCCCGCATGGCCGCGCCCCCTCACGCACGTCCCCGCCGCCGCCCTCCGCCCGCTCGCCTCGGCTGGCCCCCTCCCAGCTCGCCTCACTGCGCCGCCCCTGTCGCTGCTCGCCCTGCTGCTGCGCATCGCTTGCCGCCTCGCCGTGGCCACGGCCACCCGCGGACGGCGCCCCAATTTCGCCGTCGTCCCACTCGCGCGCGTCTGGGTCTAGCCGACCCGGCGCCCGCGCTCGTGCCTGACGCCCGGTGCCCGCTAAGGCCATGGGCCAATGACACGAGGGGCCCACGCCCCAGGATATTTAAAAAAAAGAGTTAAGTAAAAAAATAAAAATAAAAACAAATATTAATTAAATAATTAATTACTAATTAACCTAATTAACTCTGATTAATTAAGACTAATTAAGTTTAATTAACTTAATGCTTAATTAAGCTAATTAACTACTGTTAATTAACCAATAGAGGCTGACATGTGGGCCCCACACGTCAGTTTGACTAGGTCAACTCCACTATTGACTGCTGACGTCATGCTGACGTCAGCCTACACTATTCTGGATAATGTTGATTTAAAATAATGAAATAAAATTCAGAAAATCAATTAAACTTTAGAAAATCATATAAAATAATCTGTAACTCCGATCGAAAAATTTATACAAGAAAGTTGCTCAGAACGACGAGACGGATCCGAATACACAGTCCGTTCGTCCGTCACACATCCCTAACTATCCGAACATGGAACCGTTCCCCTCCGGTCATCTGTCTGACTAATGTCCAGAACCGGGAAAACATTCTCGGATGGATTACCCCTTCCTCGGTGATGTGCAACCATACGTTAGGACACACCCGGCACTGCATATTGTCGTGCCGTAGTTTGCGTTGCTCATGTTTGCTCTATATTTATACTGTTTCCTCCCCCTCTTTTCTCTCGTTAGACCCCGACGCAGTTCCCGGTACGGACGCAGCTCCAGAGCCCGATGCCACCATTGACGACCTTGCCCTTGCCGCCGAGCTACCAGGCAAGCACCCCCCTTTGAGCATACCGATATCACCTATTCTTTCTCTCTCATGCTTGCATTAGAATTGCTGCTGCTACTGCTTTACCTATGCTGATGCATAGCCTGTTTATTGTAACCTGCTATTGATACCTTACCTACTTATCCTAAACTGCTTAGTATAGGCTGGGTAGAGACCTATCAGTGACCCCACTTGTCCCGACTGCCCCGCTGGATTATCCGAAGACCCGATCAATGGGATTGAAGATCAGACCCCGGCACCGCACTTCACCCCCTTAGTTGTAACGACACTACAGCCTTACTATCGAGTGCCGAGGGTGAAACCTCTTGTAGCACTTCTGATGTTAACTCTGTAGAGTAGCTATTCGGTCATGGTCATCGAGGGTGAATCCTCCTTCTCCACTTCCGATACGACCCTGTCGTGCAACTCACCAAGTGTGAACCCATCGAGGGTGATTCCTCCGAGTTCACCTTGACGGATACATCGAGTAGGAATCCAATGAGGGTGATACCTCGGATTCCCCTGATGTTATGGACACACGGATACTTGGACTGTACTATTGTTACTTGGAAAGGCGGGTCGACCCTGAGGGGTACCCGCGTGTGATGTGAAGACGGGTTGCCTGTATGGTGCCCGAGTGATGAATACGAGGCGTGGCCGGGCATTCTTGGCCCTTGCCGCAAGTCCTAGAGACGGGGCGACGGGGTCACATCGATCATGAGTCTCTGCTCGTTACCGCACCCCCAAGGTACTAACGGTTTGGATATGTGATCTGAGTGGGCCTTTGGCCCTATAGCACTAACCACCACGTGGGCATAGTACGGGCGTTCTGCATTGTAGCATCAGCCGAAAGCTCTGACAGACGTCCAGTTCAACATTGCGGCACGGTCGGATCGTGTCGGCCACCCGAGGCGACGCTGGTATCCACCCTGTGTGCAACGACCCGGAGGGTGAGGGGCGATGGCCAAGACCCCCTTGCGCTTAGGATGTAGACCGGCGGGGACCTCTCTGCTAAGCTGTAGGTAGGGTTGCGGTGTGTTGTTTGGCCGAGGCCGGGCATGACCCGGAGAAGAGTGTCCGGCCGGAGTTAAGCGAGCGTGGTGGGTAAGTTGGTGCACCCCTGCAGGGAAGAACTAATCTATGCATAGCCGAATCCTCGGTAACGGACACTCGGAGTTGTATCCCGATTGATACAATTAGAATTGGATACTATGGCTCTGGGATTGCTTCTCGCAGGGAGTCGAGAAGGGATCTCAGGACGAGGTTGATGACTGTATGGCTCTGGGATTGCTTTCTCGCAGGGAGTCGAGAAAGGATCTCTGGGTGAGGTTGAGACTTATCGATACTACTGCTTTATACGGTACTAATCTACACTCTTCTAATGCTGCAAGACCGCTGAAGATGCTAGTCTTCGATAGGACTAGGCCTTCTCTCTATTCTGGCATTTCTGCAGCCCAGTCCACATATACAGCCTCCCCTTGATAATGTTGCATATGTAGTGTAGATCCTTGCTTGCTGAGTACTTCGGATGAGTACTCACGGTTACTTTGCTTTCTTTTTCCCCCATATCCTTTTTGATGCAACCAGATGACGGAGCCCCTGAGACAGCTGCCCAGCCGACGATCGCTACTACTACCCCGAGGGTGGATTTTTGCTACGAGCTTGCCGTCGACCAGGAGTAGGATCGGAGGGTCCCAAGCAGGAGGCCTACGCCTTTCGATCGTAGTGTTTTTCTTCTGCCCCGCCTTCTAAGGGCCTTTCTGTGTTTTCTTTTATATCTATACTCATATATCTGATGCTTCCACTGACGCTTGTACGCAAGCTTATGTATTCGAGCCCTCGAGGCCCCTGGCTTGTAATATAAAGCTTGTATGACTTTATTTATGTTTTAGAGTTGTGTTGTGATATCTTCCCGTGAGTCCTTAGGCTTGATCGTGTGCATTTGCGTGTATGATTAGTGCATGATTAATCCGGGGGCGTCACAAGTTGGTATCAGAGCCAACTGACTGTAGGAACCCCCTTTCCAACTCCTTGGTTGAAGTTGAGTCTAGTGGTCCAAAAACTAATTTACTAACTTGGCTGTGCGGCTTACGGGCCCACATCGCCAATTGGGTGGTATTAGGATCTTTTACTCCTCGACCTTTACTCTGGGACTCTGATCTCTCTTCTATTCGGGTTAAATGATTTTGCTAACTCTGGCATTAGGATCTCGTAACCACTTCGAAGATACTCCTTGATGTTTCTCGAAACCCTGTGCCCTCTGCTTTGCAGTTCCTGACCACCGATAAACTCCAATGGAAAACTACTTCCGCCTGTCATTCATATAACCGCTCAAATTACTCTCAGGTTCCATCCGACATATCGAAATACTATCCGACATTTTGAAAATTCTCTGAACCTACTGCCTTGCAGTTCCTCTCCGTCTGAAGACCTACGAATAAATCCTCATACTTATCGGGGATTCGTTCATCCCCAGTTATTCAAGTGCTTTCCAGAACACATTGAATTGCTATTTGATCTCCCGAATATCCTCTGCAGCCTAGTGCTCCTGAAAGTCTCGTCTGCCTGCATTATGGTTAAATCCATATGTCTCGTAATATTCATTAACATTCTTTGTCATTATCATTCCGAGTCTACTGATTCAATATGAATGAGGATAATCCCTACCATTCATCGATTCTTAGAACTCATCCTTCTGGCTCAGACGTCAATTTGAACATGAGTTAGTTATCGGCTAATCAACTTCCAATCGATTGTCCATCATAATCAATAACCTTGTGAGTTCTTCCCTGATGCTAATACCTTTGGTAAATTGTATCATCTATTTTGACTTTGACACTTTGCTTTTGAACTCGCATCCCTTGCTTTGGTTGATGGTTGTTGGGATTTGTAAAATGTCCCGATAGGTTGTATCTATGATTCTGCCATCAGCAAGAACCCAGAAAATTCTACGAGTCACAATCTTCTGGTGCTTCACGAGATAAATTTTAGCACTAAAATTTCTTCGAAAACGAGGAGTGAATGAAAGGTTATGCATTGAAGAAGTGGGAGTCGACCTTGAACCTTTGTGTTCATGCTCATGGACCCGATGTAGAACTTATCATGGAAGCAGCTCGTAAAAATAATAAACCCTTGTTATAACCCATCTGGTATTTTGCCTAGATTCTTTGCAATCATGGTCCCGACCATGATTGTTCTTCCTTGATCCCTTTTCACGGACAAGCTAAAGCACTTGTCCTCTGCAAACCAATATGCCTGCCCAACCTCTATCCTGATTTACCCTCGAGTGTTACCCTTTGGTATCTCGGGAATATCACAGGAACTACATAACTTCTTATGAGTTATTCATCGAACTACTATTGATCACCAATTCCAATATCACCGAGTTCTGAGTGGTTGGCCACTCGAGAACACCAGCAAGTGAATTGAATCCGCACTCCGATTCGATAACTCTAAGTAATTTTTTTTGTTGCTTACGAGTTTAATAAACCTTCTAGTCATTCCTAGCCTGATCGGCTATATCGCTATCATGCTAAATTTTAACTGTGCTACCTGGTCCTTCTTTCCCGAGCACAATTTCCGACGATGAACTAAGCTTACATCGATCTTCCTCATCTTACCATTTCACCTCGAACAACAAGCTTGACTTCAAGTTTGTGTCGTAATCATGGTTCCAATAACTTTTCGCTTCATCATACCTTTGGCTTGATGTCACCGCCGATCGATTACATCCTCATGAAATCTCTCGACAAATGTGTCGTCATCCTCATCAACATTCTGAGCTCTTCCAGGATATCAATTGAATTCATGATGAGGAATACCGTCCTTGCCATCGAGTGATTGTGATAATCATCGGCCACTTTAGTCCCTTACCCCCTCCCCCCCCCAACACAAACTTGTTCGTGTTTTGTGTTATACCTTGAGTTCCTTGCTATCCAGCATTTGTTCTTCTTTACTTTGGAAAAATTACCACCTTTTATGTCAAGCATGTCGTGGGAATTTCACCACCTCCTGAGAATTCTTGATACAAGTGTTACTTCTCACCATCACCATTCCTTCTTGGTCCCCGTGTTGTTTATAACCGGAATGCTGACAATTGAACTGTGGTGTGTGAATCCGAAACTTCTAGCAACCCTATTGCCTCCTGATGGATCCTTTGTGTATCCAAAGTCTGACCTTTACTGGAAGACCATGTCAATGTTATCTCGAAGCATGACTGTGGTACTCCGATCTTCAATAAGAACATTTGAAGCACAATGCAAAAATTTCTTTTACAATTATCCAAACACCATTGTATGGGTTCTCTCCCCTTACCTAAAGCGTTTTATACTTTCTATCCTGCCAGGGATATCATGCTCTGCTTGTCCTTGCGAAGGATATACCCCTAGAATATGTGTTTAGACACATTTTCCTTTCCATTGTTCTGTTTAATCTGATGATCACATTTTCCTTTCCATTGTTTTGTTTAACCTTTCTTGTGATCTATATGATCTAAGCAGTAATAATTCACTGCTTATGTAAACACCTCAGTGTACAAGTCTGTCAGTGAGACCCTGTTTCTACTATTGATGACATTCCGGTAACCGTCGATGGACGAGAACTTTGCCTATTGGTCCACCTTGTTCAACGAGCCGGAAAATGGTTCTCTTCGTCCCTCGCCCTTGCAACCGATGTTGTTGCCGACATAACCGACAGACTATCCTCTGACATGCCTTGCTTACATGATCGTGCGAGACGTCATCGCCCTTCCTACTTTTTACCCACATGGTGGGCCCATAACCCACAGTTCCACAGGATCGAAACTTGACTCTCCTGTACATCCCTGTTTTCCAAAATTGTTTCTCGCGCTTGGATTCGTAAGTACATCATGAGCCACCCACCTAGTGATCTATTCTGGTATCATACGTGATGCTTATTCCCATTGCTCTGAACCCCCTTTCACCCTCTGTTTCAGGCAACGAACGATTTCCTATCCGGTTGAAGCTTCTTATTGCACCTCCGTACCTTGCTCTCGATGACTTTCTTGAATTTCAACTCGAGAGATGCCCCTATGCGACGCCACTGAGATCGCCCCAGGTACCTATCTTATGTTGGGCTCCATCCTTCCCGGGTCTTTTCCCCCTTACTTCACCTCTTAATTCTCGGGACGAGAATTCTTGTTAGTGGAGGAGACTTGTAACACCCCCAGTGGTTAACTAAAGTAATAACCCTTTTGATTATGCCATGTCATCATGATTATCAATGCCTAATCATCATATTGCATTCAGCTCCTAACTCAAAATTCAAATTAAAACTAGAGTGGAAAATAAAAGTTGTCCAAACCTGAAAACTAAAATGTGCATCATGTTGCAAATATTCCCATAGCATTTATGAAAATGATTGCAACATTTGTTGGAATTGTAAAAGGACTCAAACAACAAGAAACAACAGCAACATAGCACTATTTAATCCTTTTTCAATTAAATAAAATCCAAATAAAAAGATATGGACACCAAACCAGTTTATTGCAGTGGCATACAATGCACTGTATTTATGGGCTAGGTCTCATATTTTACAAAAAACCTTTTAGTACTCAAACATTTAACAAAACAGAAAAGAAAAAGAGAAAACAGAAAAGCTAAAAAAAAGGAACCCCCCCACCCCTCGCTGGGCCTCGGCCCAGCTGGCAACTGGGCTAGCCAGGCCGGCCCAGCCGGCGCCCCACTCCCCTCCTCCATATCCCCACCAGGGGGAAACCCTAATCCCCGATCCACCCCACTCCCCCCCACGTTTCCCTCGCTACTCTGCCCCCCCCGACCCGATCCAGATCGAGGGGCGGCGACCCCGGCAACCGCGCCGCCCCGCTCCCCGACCCTGTCGCCGGACTCCCCCACCGCCGCGACGCCCGCGTCGTCCCCCTCCCCTGCGGCCGTTGTCGCACCTTCATCGGATCTCCACCAACACCGCTGCCGCTCGCCGTCCCTGTAGCCACCTCGACGCCGCCAGAGCCCCTCCGCCTCGACCTCGCCCGTCCTCGTCTCCTCCCCATGCCGGACCTCCTCGACCTCTCCCCGTCAACGCCGGTGAGGCCACCGGCCTCCGTCGCCCCGCCCCCTCTCTCTCACCTCGGTCACCATCGCCCCAGCTCGCTCCCCGCATCGCTTGCTCCACGCCGGCCACCCCGTGGCCTCGCCACCCCTCGCTGCAGCTCGCGTGCAAGCCCCGCCCATGCGCCGCGCGTTCCTCCTAAGCGAGCCCCCCCGTCCCTCGCCCGCTCGTGGCCGCCGCGCCCCACTACTGCCGCCTACCCCCGCGCTCTGGCTCCACCCGCACGGCCGCGCCCCCTCACGCACGTCCCCGCAGCCGCCCTCCGCCCGCTTGCCCCGGCTGGCCCCCTCCCAGCTCGCCTCGCTGCGCCGCCCTGTCGCTGCTCGCCCTACTGCTGCGCATCGCTTGCCGCCTCGCCGTGGCCATGACCACCCACGCCCGGCGCCCCAATTTCGCCGCCGTCCCACTCGCGCGCGTCCGGCTCTAGGCGACCCGGCGCCCGCGCTCGTGCCTGACGCCCGGTGCCCGCTAAGGCCATGGGCCAATGACACGAGGGGCCCACGCCCCAGGATATTAAAAAAAGAGTTAAGTAAAAAAATAAAAACAAAAACAAATATTAATTAAATAATTAATTACTAATTAGCCTAATTAACTCTGATTAATTATAAGTTTAATTAACTTAATGCTTAATTAAGCTAATTAACTACTGTTAATTAACCAACAGAGGCTGATATGTGGGCCCCACACGTCAGTTTGACTAGGTCAACTCCACTGTTGACTGCTGACGCCATGCTGACGTCAGCCTGCACTATTCTGGATAATGTTGATTTAAAATAATTAAATAAAATTCAGAAAATCAATTAAACTTTAGAAAATCATATAAAATAATCCGTAACTCCGATCGAAAAATTTATACATGAAAGTTGCTCAGAACGACGAGACGGATCCGAATATGCAGTCTGTTCGTCCGTCACACATCCCTAACTATCCGAACATGGAACCGTTCCCCTCCGGTCATCTGTCTGAATAATGTCCGGAACCGCGAAAACATTCCCGGATGGATTCCCGCTTGCTCGGTGACGTGCAACCATACGTTAGGACACACCCGGCACTGCATATTGTCGTGTCGTACTTTGCATTGCTCATGTTTGCTCTATATTTATACTGTTTCCTCCCCCTCTTTTCTCTCGTTAGACCCTGACGCAGTTCCCGGTACCGACGCAGCTCCGGAGCCCGACGCCACCATTGACGACCTTGCCCTTGCCGCCGACCAACCAGGCAAGCACCCCCCTTTGAGCATACCGATATCGCCTATTCTTTCTCTCTCATGCTTGCATTAGAATTGCTGCTGCTACTGCTTTACCTATTCTGATGCACAGCCTGTTTATTGTAACCTGCTATTGATACCTTCCCTGCTTATCCTAAACTGCTTAGTATAGGCTGGGTAGAGACCTATCAGTGACCCCACTTGTCTCGACTGCCCCGCAGGATTATCCGAAGACCCGATCAACGGGATTGAAGATCAGACCCCGGCACCGCACTTCACCCCCTTAGTTGTAACGACACTACAACCTTACTATCGAGTGCCGAGGGTGAAACCTCTTGTAGCACTTCTGATGTTAACTCTGTAGAGTAGCTATTCGGTCGTGGTCATCGAGGGTGAATCCTCCTTCTCCACTTTCGATACGACCCTGTCGTGCAACTCACCAAGTGTGAACCCATCGAGGGTGATTCCTCCGAGTTCACCTTTACGGATACATCGAGTAGGAATCCAACGAGGGTGATACCTCGGATTCCCCTGATGTTATGGACACACGGATACTTGGACTGTACTATTGTTACTTGGAAAGGCGGGTCGACCCTGAGGGGTACCCGTGTGTGATGTGAAGACGGGTTGCCTGTATGGTGCCCGAGTAATGAATACAAGGCGTGGCCGGGCATTCTTGGCCCTTGTCGCAAGTCCTCGAGACGGGGCGACGGGGTCACATCGATCGTGAGTCTCTGCTCGTTACCGCACCCCCAAGGTACTAACGGTTTGGCTATGTGATCTGAGTGGGCCTTTGGCCCGATAGCACTAACCACCACGTGGGCATAGTATGGGCGTTCTGCATCGTAGCATCAGCCGAAAGCTCTGACAGACGTCTAGTTCAGCATTGCGGCACGGTCGGATCATGTCGGCCACCCGAGGCGACGCTGGTATCCACCCTGTGCGCAATGACCTGGAGGGTGAGGGGCTATGGCCAAGACCCCCTTGCACTTAGGATGTAGACCGGCGGGGACCTCTCTGCTGAGCTGTAGGTAGGGTTGCAGTGTGTCGTTTGGCCGAGGCCGGGCATGACCCTGAGAAGTGTGTCCGGCCGGAGTTAAGCGAGCGTGGTGGGTAAGTTGGTGCACCCCTGCAGGGAAGAACTAATCTATGCATAGCCGGATCCTCGGTAACGGACACTCGGAGTTGTATCCCGATTGATACAATTAGAATTGGATACTATGGCTCTGGGATTGCTTCTCGCAGGGAGTCGAGAAGGGATCTCAGGACGAGGTTGATGACTGTATGGCTCTGGGATTGCTTTCTCGCAGGGAGTCGAGAAAGGATCTCTGGGTGAGGTTGAGACTTATCGATACTACTGCTTTATACGGTACTAATCTACACTCTTCTAATGCTGCAAGATCGCTGAAGATGCTAGTCTTCGATAGGACTAGGCCTTCTCTCTATTCTGGCATTTCTGCAGCCCAGTCCACATATACAGCCTCCCCTTGATAATGTTGCATATGTAGTGTAGATCCTTGCTTGCTGAGTACTTCGGATGAGTACTCACAGTTGCTTTGCTTTCTTTTTCCCCCATATCCTTTTTGATGCAACCAGATGACGGAGCCCCTGAGACAGCTGCCTAGCCGACGATCGCTACTACTACCCCGAGGGTGGATTTTTGCTACGAGCTTGCCGTCGACCAGGAGTAGGATCGGAGGGTCCCTGGCAGGAGGCCTACGTCTTTCGATCGTAGTGTTTTTCTTTTGCCCCGCCTTCTAAGGGCCTTTCTGTGTTTTCTTTTTTATCTGTACTCAGATATCTGATGCTTCCGCTGACGCTTGTACGCAAGCTTATGTATTCGAGCTCTCGAGGCCCCTGGCTTGTAATATAAAGCTTGTATGACTTTATTTATGTTTTAGAGTTGTGTTGTGATATCTTCCCGTGAGTCCTTAGGCTTGATCGTGTGCATTTGCATGTATGATTAGTGCACGATTAATCCGGGGGCGTCACAAGTTGGTATCAGAGCCAACTGACTGTAGGAACCCCCTTTCCAACTCCTTGGTCGAAGTTGAGTCCAGTGGTCCAAAAACTAATTTACTAACTTGGTTGTGCGGCTTACGGGCCCACGTCGCCAATTGGGTGGTATTAGGATCTTTTACTCCTCGACCTTTACTCTGGGACTCTGATCTCTCTTCTATTCGGGTTAAATGATTTTGCTAACTCTAGCATTAGGATCTCGTAACCACTTCGAAGATACTCCTTGATGTTTCTCGAAACCCTGTGCCCACTGCTTTGTAGTTCCTGACCACCGATAAACTCCGATGGAAAACTACTTCCGCCTGTCGTTCATATAATCGCTCAAATTACTCTCGGGTTCCATCCGACATATCAAAATACTATCCGACATTTTGAAAATTCTCCGAACCTACTGCCTTGCAGTTCCTCTCCGTCTGAACACCTATGAATAAATCCTCATACTTATCGGGAATTCGTTCATCCCCTGTTATTCAAGTGCTTTCTAGAACACATTGAATTGCTATTTGATCTCCCGAATATCCTCTGCAGCCTAGTGCTCCTGAAAGTCTCGTCTGCCTGCATTATGGTTAAATCCATATGTCTCGCAATATTCATTAACATTCTTTGTCATTATCATTCCGAGTCTACTAATTCAATATCAATGAGGATAATCCCTACCATTCATCGATTCTTAGAACTCGTCCTTCTGGCTCAGACGTCAATTCAGACATGAGTTAGTTCTCGGCTAATCAACTTGCAATCGATTGTCCATCGTAACCAATAACCTTGTGAGTTCTTCCCTGATGCTAATACCTTCGGTAAATTGTATCATCTACTTTGACTTCGACACTTTGCTTTCGAACACGCATCCCTTGCTTTGGTTGATGGTTGTTGGGATTCGTAAAATGTCCCGATAGGTTGTATCTATGATTCTGCCATCAGCAAGAACCCAGAAAATT
Organism: Thinopyrum elongatum; assembly: GCA_011799875.1. Taxonomy (NCBI): domain Eukaryota; kingdom Viridiplantae; phylum Streptophyta; class Magnoliopsida; order Poales; family Poaceae; genus Thinopyrum; species Thinopyrum elongatum. The sequence continues at coordinate 202,068,757 of CM022300.1, forward strand.
CTACGAGTCATACTCTTCTGGTGCTTCACCAGATAAATTTTAGCACTAAAATTTCTTCGAAAACGAGGAGTGAATGAAAGGTTATGCATTGAAGAAGTGGGAGTCGACCTTGAACCTTTGTGTTCATGCTCATGGACCCGATGTAGAACTTATAATGGAAGCTGCTCGTAAAAATAATAAACCCTTGTTATAACCCATCTGGTATTTTTCCTAGATTCTTTGCAATCGTGGTCCCGACCATGATTGTTCTTCCTTGATCCCTTTTCACGGACAAGCTAAAGCACTTGTCCTCTGCAAACCAATATGCCTGCCCAACCTCTATCCTGATTTACCCTCGAGGGTTACCCCATGGTATCTCGGGAATATCACAGGAACTACATAACTTCTTATGAGTTATTCATCGAACTACTATTGATCACCAATTCCAATATCCCTGAGTTCTGAGTGGTTGGCCACTCGAGAACACCGGCAAGTGAATTGAATCCGCACTCTGATTCGATAACTCTAAGTAATTTTTTTTGTTGCTTACGAGTTTAATAAACCTTCTAGTCATTCCTAGCCTGATCGGCTATATCCCTATCATGCTAAATTTTAACTGTGCTACCTGGTCCTTCTTTCCCGAGCACAATTTCCGACGATGAACTAAGCTTACATCGATCTTCCTCATCTTATCATTTCACCTCGAACAACAAGCTTGACTTCGAGTTTGTGTCGTAATCGTGGTTCCAATAACTTTTTGCTTCATCATACCTTTGGTTTGATGTCATCGCCGATCAATTACATCCTCATAAAATCTCTCGACAAATGTGTCATCATCCTCATCAACATTCTGAGCTCTTCCAGGATATCAATTGAATTCATGATGAGGAATACCGTTCTTGCCCTCGATGATTTGTGATAATCATCGGCCACTTTATTGCCCTTCCCCCCCCCCCACCAAACACAACTTGTTGTTTTTGGGTTTATACCTTGAGTTCCTTGCTATCCAGCATTTGTTCTTCTTTACTTTGGAAAAATTACCACCTTTTATGTCAAGCATGTCGTGGGAATTTCACCACCTCCTGAGAATTCTTGATACAAGTGTTACTTCTCACCATCACCATTCCTTCTTGGTCCCCGTGTTGTTTATAACCGGAATGCCGACAATTGAAGTATGGTGTGTGAATCCGAAACTTCTAGCAACCCTATTGCCTCCTGATGGATCCTTTGTGTATCCAAAGTCTGACCTTTATTGGAATACCATGTCAATGTTATCTCGAAGCATCACTGTGGTACTCCGATCTTCAATAAGAACATTTGAAGCACAATGCAAACATTTCTTTTACAATTATCCAAACACCATTGTATGGGTTCTCTCCCCTTACCTAAAGCGTTTTCTACTTTCTATCCTGCCATGGATATCATGCTCTGCTTGTCCTTGCGAAGGATATACCCCTGGAATATGTGTTTAGACACATTTTCCTTTCCATTGTTCTGTTTAATCTGATGATCACATTTTCCTTTCCATTGTTTTGTTTAACCTTTCTTGTGATCTATATGATCTAAGCAGTAGTAATTCACTGCTTATGTAAACACCTCGGTGTACAACTCTGTCAGTGAGACCCTATTTCTAATGTTGATGACATTCCGGTAACCGCCGATGGACGAGAACTTTGCCTATTTGTCCGCCTCGTTCAACGAGCAGGAAAATGGTTCTCTTCGTCCCTCGCCCTTGCAACCGATGTTGTTGCCGACATAACCGACAGACTATCCTCTGACATGCCTTGCTTACATGATCGTGCGAGACGTCACCGCCCTTCCTACTTTTTACCCACATGGTGGGCCCATAACCCATAGTTCCACAGGATCGAAACCTGACTCTCCTGTACATCCCTGTTTTCCAAAATTGTTTCTCGCGCTTGGCTTCGTAAGTACATCACGAGCCACCCACCTAGTGATCTATTCTGGTATCATACGCGATGCTTATTCCCATTGCTCTGAACCCCCTTTCACCCTCTGTTTCAGGCAACGAATGATTGCCTATCCAGTTGAAGTTTCTTATTGCACCTCCATACCTTGCTCTCGATGACTTTCTTGAATTTCAACTCGAAAGATGCCCCTATGCGACGCCACTGAGATCGCCCCAGGTACCTATCTTATGTTGGGCTCCGTCCTTCCCGAGCGTTTTCCCCCTTACTCCACCTCTTAATTCTCGGGACGAGAATTCTTGTTAGTGGAGGAGACTTGTAACACCCCCAGTGGTTAACTACAGTAATCACCCTTTTGATTATGCCATGTCATCATGATTATCAGTGCCTAATCATCATATTGTATTCAGCTCCTAACTCAAAATTCAAATTAAAACTAGAGTGGAAAATAAAAGTTGTCCAAACATGAAATCTAAAATGTGCATCATGTTGCAAATATTCCCATAGCATTTATGAAAATGATTGCAACATTTGTTGGAATTGTAGAAGGACTTGAACAACAAGAAACATCAGCAACATAGCACTATTTAATCCTTTTTCAATTAAATAAAATCCAAATAAAAAGATATGGACACCAAACCATTTTTATTGAAGTGGCATACAATGCACTGTGATTTATGGGCTAGGTCTCATATTTTAGAAAAAACCTTTTAGTGCTCAAACATTTAACAAAACAGAAAAGAAAAAGAGAAAACAGAAAAGCTAAAAAAATAAATAAAAGGAACCCCCCCACCCCTCGCTGGGCCTCGGCCCAGCTGGCCACTGGGCTAGCCAGGCCGGCCCAGCCGGCGCCCCAGTCCCCTCCTCCATATCCCCACCAGGGGGAAACCCTAATCCCCAATCCACCCACTCACTCCCAAGTCCCTCGCTCCTCTGGCCCCACCCCCACCCGACCCGATCCAGATCGAGGGGCGGCGACCCCGGCAACCGCGCCGCCCCGCTCCCCGACGCCAGCGCCCCGACCCCGTCGCCGGACTCCCCCACCGCCGCGACGCCCGCGTCGTCCCCTTCCCCTGCGGCCGCCGTCGCAGCTTCGTCGGATCTCCACCAACACCGCTGCCGCTCGCCGTCCCTGTAGCCACCTCGACGCCGCTGGAGCCCCTCCACCTCGACCTCGCCCGTCCTCGTCTCCTCCCCACGCCGGACCACCTCGACCTCTCCCCGTCAACGCCGGTGAGGCCACCGGCCTACGTCGCCCCGCCCCCTCTCTCTCACCTCGGTCACCGTCGCCCCAGCTCGCTCCCCGCATCGCCTGCGCCACGCCGGCCACCCCTCGCTGCAGCTCGCGTGCAAGCCCCGCCCATGCGTCGTGCGTTCCTCCTAAGCGAGCCCCGCCGTCCCTCGCCCGCTCGTGGCCGCCGCGCCCCACTACTGCCGCCTACCCCCGCGCTCTAGCTCCGCCCGCACGGCCGCGCCCCCTCACGCACGTCCTCGCCGCCGCCCTTCGCCCGCTCGCCCCGGCTGGCCCCCTCCCAGCTCGCCTCGCTGCGCCGCCCCTGTCGCTGCTCGCCCTGCTGCTGCGCATCGCTTGCCGCCTCGCCGTGGCGACGGCCACCCGCGGACGGCGCCCCAATTTCGCCGCCGTCCCACTCGCGCGCGTCCGGGTCCAGCCGACCCGGCGCCCGCGCTCGTGCCTGACGCCCGGTGCCCTCTAAGGCCATGGGCCAATGACACGAGGGGCCCACGCCCCAGGATATTTAAAAAAAAGAGTTAAGTAAAAAAATAAAAATGAAAACAAATATTAATTAAATAATTAATTACTAATTAACCTAATTAACTCTGATTAATTAAGACTAATTAAGTTTAATTAACTTAATGCTTAATTAAGCTAATTAACTACTGTTAATTAACCAACAGAGGCTGACATGTGGGCCCCACACGTCAGTTTGACTAGGTCAACTCCACTGTTGACTGCTGATGTCATGCTGACGTCAACCTGCACTATTCTGGATAATGTTGATTTAAAATAATTAAATAAAATTCAGAAAATCAATTAAACTTTAGAAAATCATATAAAATAATCCGTAACTCCGATCGAAAAATTTATACATGAAAGTTGCTCAGAACGACGAGACGGATCCGAATACGCAGTCCGTTCGTCCGTCACACATCCCTAACTATCCGAACATGGAACCGTTCCCCTCGAGTCATCTGTCTGACTAATGTCCGGAACCAGGAAAATATTCCCGGATGGATTCCCCCTTCCTCGGTGATGTGCAACCATACGTTAGGACACACCCGGCACTGCATATTGTCGTGCCGTAGTTTGCGTTGCTCATGTTTGCTCTATATTTATACTGTTTCCTCCCCCTCTTTTCTCTCGTTAGACCCCGACGCAGTTCCCGGTACCGACGCAGCTCCGGAGCCCGACGCCACCATTGACGACCTTGCCCTTGTCGCCGAGCTACCAGGTAAGCACCCCCCTTTGAGCATACCGATATCGCCTATTCTTTCTCTCTCATGCTTGCATTAGAATTGCTGCTGCTACTGCTTTACCTATTCTGATGCATAGCCTGTTTATTGTAACCTGCTATTGATACCTTACCTACTTATCCTAAACTGCTTAGTATAGGATGGGTAGAGACCTATTAGTGACCCCACTTGTCCCGACTGCCCCGCTGGATTATCCGAAGACCCGATCAACGGGATTGAAGATCAGACCCCGGCACCGCACTTCACCCCCTTAGTTGTAACGACACTACAACCTTACTATCGAGTGCCGAGGGTGAAACCTCTTGTAGCACTTCTGATGTTAACTCTGTAGAGTAGCTATTCGGTCGTGGTCATCGAGGGTGAATCCTCCTTCTCCACTTCCGATACGACCCTGTCGTGCAACTCACCAAGTGTGAACCCATCGAGGGTGATTCCTCCGAGTTCACCTTGACGGATACATCGAGTAGGAATCCAACGAGGGTGATACCTCAGATTCCCCTGATGTTATGGACACACGGATACTTGGACTGTACTATTGTTACTTGGAAAGGCGGGTCGACCCTGAGGGGTACCCGCGTGTGATGTGAAGACGGGTTGCCTGTATGGTGCCCGAGTGATGAATACGAGGCGTGGCCGGGCATTCTTGGCCCTTGCCGCAAGTCCTCGAGACGGGGCGACGGGGTCACATCGATCGTGAGTCTCTGCTCGTTACCGCACCCCCAAGGTACTAACGGTTTGGATATGTGATCTGAGTGGGCCTTTGGCCCGATAGCACTAACCACCACGTGGGCATAGTATGGGCGTTCTGCATCGTAGCATCAGCCGAAAGCTCTGACAGACGTCCAGTTCAGCATTGCGGCACGGTCCGATTGTGTCGGCCACCCGAGGCGACGCTGGTATCCACCCTGTGCACAACGACCGGGAGGGTGAGGGGCGATGGCCAAGACCCCCTTGCGCTTAGGATGTAGACCGGCGGGGACCTCTCTGCTGAGCTGTAGGTAGGGTTGCGGTGTGTCGTTTGGCTGAGGCCGGGCATGACCCAGAGAAGTGTGTCCGGCCGGAGTTAAGCGAGCGTGGTGGGTAAGTTGGTGCACCCCTGCAGGGAAGAACTAATCTATGCATAGCCGGATCCTCGGTAACGGACACTCGGAGTTGTATCCCGATTGATACAATTAGAATTGGATACTATGGCTCTGGGATTGCTTCTCGCAGGGAGTTGAGAAGGGATCTCAGGACGAGGTTGATGACTGTATGGCTCTGGGATTGCTTTCTCGCAGGGAGTCAAGAAAGGATCTCTGGGTGAGGTTGAGACTTATCGATACTACTGCTTTATACGGTACTAATCTACACTCTTCTAATGCTGCAAGACCGCTGAAGATGCTAGTCTTCGATAGGACTAGGCCTTCTCTCTATTCTGGCATTTCTGCAGCCCAGTCCACATATACAGCCTCCCCTTGGTAATGTTGCATATGTAGTGTAGATCCTTGCTTGCTGAGTACTTCGGATGAGTACTCACAGTTGCTTTGCTTTCTTTTTCCCCCATATCCTTTTTGATGCAACCAGATGACGGAGCCCCTGAGACAGCTGCCCAGCCGACGATCGCTACTACTACCCCGAGGGTGGATTTTTGCTACGAGCTTGCCGTCGACCAGGAGTAGGATCGGAGGGTCCCAGGCAGGAGGCCTACGCCTTTCGATCGTAGTGTTTTTCTTTTGCCCCGCCTTCTAAGGGCCTTTTTGTGTTTTCTTTTATATCTGTACTGAGATATCTGATGCTTCCACTGACGCTTGTACGCAAGCTTATGTATTTGAGGCCTCGAGGCCCCTGGCTTGTAATATAAAGCTTGTATGACTTTATTTATGTTTTAGAGTTGTGTTGTGATATCTCCCCGTGAGTCCTTAGGCTTGATCGTGTGTATTTGCGTGTATGATTAGTGCACGATTAATCCGGGGGCGTCACACTAAGTATGCATCAGTTTCAAAGGAATGGGGTTGTATCTTTGGACAAGACTACATAAATGCCAGAATAGAGGGAAGGACTAGCCTATCAAAGACTAGCATCTTCAAGCATCTTGCAGCATCAGAAGAGATAAGAGTAACATATTATAATAGTAGTAAGTATGTTGTAACATCGCCCAGAGATCACTTTCTCGACTCCCTGCAAGAAAGCAAACCCGGAGCCATCATATCCATTTCATGCCTGAGCATCCAGTATCCAGTTCTAGTTGTATCGATCGGGATACAACTCCGAGCGTCCGTTACCATGGACATGGCTATTCGAATAGATAATACTTCCCTGCAGGGGTGCATAAACTTACCCAACACGCTCGATCAACTCCGACAGGACACACCATCAGGTCATGACCGGCCTCGGCCGATCAACACACTGCAGTCCTACCTAGGCTCAGCAGAGAGGCCAGCATGCCGGTCTACATCCTAAGCGCGCAGGGGTCTTGGGCCCTTCGCCCTTTGCACTCCTGCATGTTGCGAACGCGGCCGATGTCAGTCCTAGCAACCTTCTTATACAAGGCAGGTGCTTACGCGGGCCACCCGGGCGTGCGCCGCTCAGTCACTGACGTCTGAAGAGCTTTTGGCATATACATACGATGCAGTGTGCCCATACTTATTCCCGCATGGTGGTTAGTGTGAAAAGGCCAGAGGCCTACTCGGATCACATATTCAAATTGTTAGTGTCTCTGGAGCGCGCGGTAACGATCAATGATCCATGATATGTGGTCCCGTTGCCCCATCTCACGGACTTACGGCAAGGGCTAAGAATTCCCGGCCGTGCCGCGTAGAAAACTCGCGGGTACCCTCCAGGTCAACCCAACTTCACATCACTCATCATATTTCTCTCGCGGGTACCCCTCAGGGCCGACCCGACTTCATCATGGTTCTGTGGTAAAGTCAAAGTAACCGTGTGTCCAAAAAAGCAAGGGGGAAACCCGAGGAATCACCCTCGATGGATTCCCACTCGATGTAACCATCAAGGTGGACATGGAGGAATCACCCTCGATGGTCCACACTTGAGGGGTTGCACGACAGAGTCATTATCGGGAGTGGTGAAGGAGGAATCACCCTCGAAGACCACGACCGACTAGCTACACTACAGAGTTAACATCTGAAGTGCTATACGAGGTATCACCCTCTGCACTCGATAGTATCCCTGCAGTGTCGTACAACTAAGGGGGGGTGACGTGCTGTGTCGGGCTCTGGACATATCGATCACGTTGATCGAGTCATTGGTTATCAAGCGGGGGCAACTGGGACAAGGTGAGGGGTCACTGGTGGATCACTAACCAACCTATACTAAGCAGTTTAGGATAAGCAGGTAAGGTAACAATTACAGGTTACAAAATCATGCTATGCATCATAATAGGAGCAATCAGTTACAGCAGCAAAATCTAATGCAAGCATGAGAGAGAAGGAACTGGGCGATATAGGAATGATCAAGGCGGTTTTGCTTACCTAGTTGCTCTGCAGACGAAAGGAATCTTCGGAAGCGTAGCCCTAGCCGAACACAGAAGCATCAACAGTCTCAGGGTCTACCGGAGAGGAAGGAGGGGGAAGAAACAATAAATAACAGGCATACAAAGCAACAGAAAGCATGATAAGACCGTAAGCTATGCTAAGGGTGACCTAACACAGGGCTACGCATTACAGAAGGAGCGGGAAAATATCCGGGAATATTTTCCCGGCTCCAGGCACTTATCGGTCAGACGATCCGGAGGAGAAGGTTCCATGTTCGCTGTGTTGGGGGCATGTGGCAGGTATGTGGATGGCGTATTCGTATTCGTCATATTTTTCTAATCGATTTTCATATATAAATTATTTTCATTCGAGTTATGGTTTATTTTATATGAATTTTTGAAGTTTTAATAATACTAGCAAAAAGGCCCGTGCATTGCAACGGGAGAAAAAAAATATCACACGCTCTTAATTTACAAAAAATCGTCTATAATCTGAGAATTTGTAGCTACGGCCCAAACAAAGATGATCTTAACCTATAAAGCGCAGTTTAAGATTCTACAGGTGTTCTATTTCAACACGGCTTGCATGTAGATTTAATCCGTAAAAAATGGGCAAGTGATCATGCATTTATTCATGTCATGTTCGGAATGGGGTGTTGTTACGGGCGAGTAAAGAAATCGACAAAAACAAACGATGACACATTAGCACACTACGGAGACATGTGTGCATCAATGGCAGTTTTCAGTTTAAGAAGCACCAACTTAGGGTAACTCTTGAACACTTTTTTTCACATGCATATTTCTTAAATACATGAAGAGTTGTTAAAAAAGTTGTTAAAAAGATACATGATTTTTTAATCATAAAAAGAGAAAAAAAAATTGTCTGCGAAAGAAAAATTTTGTATGGTCTCCTGTGGACGCAGGTACTTGCGCCCCTATTTCATCACTATTTCTTGCCGTACATGTCATAGGTATTGGTCCCTTTTTCATCACTATCTATATCTTATCAAACTTGTCTTTTATTTTATTTTTGTGTCATGCATGCCTCCTTTTTACTTTTTTCATGCATGTCTTCTCTTTTTTCTTCTTATATATAGGAGAATAGCGCAACATCTCATCTTTATCGGATCTCCTCTGCATTTTCTCTTTTATTTCTTTTATATCAGATATCCCATCTTTATTGGGTCCTTCTTTTATTTCTTGTCATGCATATCCTTATTTATTGGTTGTCTCTAGCAAATTTATCTTCAATTTCATGTCAAATCCTGATTTTGCGGAGGTGTTCATCCCCAAGCTGAATTAGTACCGGTATGAAAAAAAGACGGATAATGCATTGTTGTTTAACATTGCAGCCTAGATAGTATTTTTTTAACTGCTGACATGTAAAATAACATCATATTCATATTCTACATATTTTTCTAATCAAATTCCATATATAACATGTTAAATTTGGACTTACGGTTTAGAAGATATGAGTATTTAAAAAAAATATTTGATATGTACTGCGGGTTTAATGTCAGAAACATTGGGGGGTTTTCTATAAAATAGCAAAACGGACTAAGAATACCTATTTCTTTTATTAGTAGGTATATATATATTTTAAAAAAACATTTGATATGTACTGCGGGTTTAATGTCAGAAACATTAGGGGTTTTCTATAAAATAGCAAAACGGACTAAGAATACCTATTTCTTTTATTAGTAGGTATAGATTCTAAAATTGTTTTTAATTATTTAATTCAAATTTGAATAGTGCAATTTCCTTTTATACTCAGACTGAGCTTGCCATAGTCACTAACATGTGGGGCCAGTTGACTTGGTCAACTCCACAGTCAGCAGGTCAACAATGTCAAAGTTGATCAGTCAAACAGGTGGGTGGGGTCTAGGTGTCATTGACTGACACTATTAATATGTTTCTTTTTAATTAAACTAAACATGGTTAATTAAAAGTGTGGGCCCATGTGTCAGCAGTTGTTAGCAAAACAATTAGTGGCTAATCTAATTAGATAGCGGCCCGGCCTACATGTCATTGGGCCTAGGAGTTAAATTAGGGGGGGTTTAGTGGTTGGTTATCAGACCCAGGGGCGCCGGCGGTTAACCCAGCGGCGCCAGCAGGGGCCACCGCAGCGGGGATGGCCGGGGCGGCCGGAGCCGAGGGAGGGAGCGGGTGCGCCTGGGCCTGCGTGGCGTGCGCGCGCAGTGGTGTGAGCTCCCGCGGGGAGCAGCGGCTGGTGCGGGCGCTACCGGGTGCGCCGGGACGTAGGCGGCCACGGCAAGGCACAGCGAGCGGGCACGGCCTGGGCGGTGAGCAGCGGTAGGCCGTAGCAGTTAGCAGCAGCAACGACGAGTAGCAAGCAGTAGCATGGCGGCAGCGGCTGGAGCATCACGAGGTGCAGGTGTAGCGGCGACAGCGCGGGCGTGTAGGGGCAATCGGCGGCGAGGTCGCAGGTGGGCGCGGGGGGGGGGGGGGAGGGGGGCGTCGACAACAGCGGTACAGCGGGGGGGCAACAAGACCTCATTTTCTTAATCGTTCATCCTCTTCCCCCCCCCTGGGGCGACGGGTGGCTGGGGGAGGGGCGGCGCGGGGCGTGGCCGGGCGAGGCGACGCTGTGAGCTCGGGTGCGCGGGAAGACGGCACGAATGACGGGGATATAGGGGGAAAAAGAGGAGGGATGGACATGGATGTTGGGTTTAGGCCTACCCTCTATTCCTCCACCTTATCGATGGTGCCGCTCACAATGCGATTTGAGGCTAGAGGGTGGAGCCTACTTATACTGCTAATTCCAGAGTCCTGATCTGTATGCAGATAAGCTTCCAAGTTTAAATAAACTTGTTTCCAAATAGAGTCCATATGCGATTAACAACCACAATATAATCCATCTTTAATTGAACACTATTTTGTTACGTCCCAGGACACACACATGTGAGTTGTGCGCCATAATTAATCTAACGACTAATTATGTAGATCATAGTCAAGGCTGTATTTGACCATCGATCTAGTTCCCTTCTAATTAATATTGTTCCCGGGTAATATTTCCAGTAATTAATATTGTTCCCGGGTAATATTTCCAGTATAATAAACATGTATACCGTGTTCCAATATTAATTGATCAGCCTCCTCAAGCAAACGCCTAAGTGTGTAATCCAGCAAGAATTAATTCCAACATTGTCTTAACAATGTCGACTAGCTTATAGACTTTAGTTCGATCAATAAGCAATTCCATCTATCCAAGATAATAATTCCATGCTTACACAAAGCATGTTTCCACAATGAGGTTCATGAATAATTAACAAGCAATATTTGGATATAGTTGAAGGACACAAATTCCTACATCTCCCACTTGTCCAAAACAATTATTCAAATATACGAAGTCCCATAGCACTAACATGCTTGCTGAATAATTCCTGACTAAGTGGTTTAGTCAGTGGATCAGCCACCATTTTAGTACTTGGTAAAAACTCGACACAAACTAGCTTTAGTCTATTTATTACATCACGAATATAATGATATCTTCCCTCAATGTGTTTAGTCTTGCTGTGAAACTTGGGATCCCTGGAAACCTTGAGCACCGCCTGATTATTGCAATACACAGTAATTGGCTTATTTACACTGTTCACAATCTTCAAAGTAGAAAGAAATTCCTTCAGCCAAACGGCTTCCTTGACAGCTTCGGAAGCAGCAATATACTCCGCTTCCATAGATGACAATGCTACTGAATCCTGCTTCCTACTACTCCAAGAGATAGCTCCACCAGCCAATGTGAAAAGATACCCAGAAGTTGACTTTCGTTCATCTAGATCACCCTGCCAATCAGCATCAGTAAAACCCTGCAGCTATAGATTGTCTCTGTTAAAACAGACATAAATCCAAAGTAGCCTTCACATATCTCAAAACATGCTTCATTTGATTCCAATGTGCAACACCGGGGTTCTTTTGATATCTGCTTAAAATTCCTACTGCATAGCATATATCTGGACGTGTAAACAACATTGCATACATCACGGACCCCAAAGCAGAAGCATAAGGAATAGTTTCCATTTTCTTCTTTTCCTCAGGAGTTTTAGGACACATTTCCTCACTGAGTTTATTCCCTGCTACTAAAGGTACAAGTGCAGGTTTGCATGTTTCCATAGTGAATCGTTTAAGTACAGTATTCAAATATGACTTTTGAGATAAACCCAAAATTCCCTTTTCCCGATCTCTAAGTATTTCCACTCCTAGAACATAAGAAGCGTTCATATGATGTGATAGCATCATCAAACAATATATTCCATTGGCGCGAGGCTTGCGTTAAACCATAAATTGACCTTTTCAGCCTACACACCTTTCCCTGATTTCCTTCTTCAATAAAACCATCAGGTTGAGACATGTAAATCTCTTCCTCCAAATTACCATTCAAGAATGCAGTTTTAACATCCATTTGGTGGAGTTCCAGATCAAAGTGAGCAGTTAAAGCACTAATAATTCGAATAGAAGTAAACTTTGCAACAGGAGAAAATGTTTCCACAAAGTCAATTCCCTCCCTTTGTGTGTAACCTTTGGCAACAAGTCTGGCTTTGTACTTTTCCACACAACCAGATGCAGTTAACTTCCTTTTAAATATCCACTTTGATCCTATAGGCTTTCTATCATTTGGTAGGTCCACTAATTCCCAAACAGTATTATGTTCCATGGATTTCAATTCCTCTTGCATGGCAGCCATCTAAAGATTGGATTCTGTACCAGACATTGCTTCCCTAAAAGATTTAGGTTCGTTCTCGAAGAGTGATGTTTTGGAATAATCTTCGCCCAAAAACACATAATAATCATCAAGATATGCAGGGGTATTTATATTCCTCCCACTTCTAGGTTCACTAGTAGTAGGAGTTGCAGCAAAGGGGTCATCAATAGTATGATTTTCCTGATTAGAAGCATCAGTTTCAGCATTTTCCATGTTAACATCTTGACCAGGAATCAACAATTCCACCCTAGGACGTTTTGCCCTACGAGGTGTATCCTGATCTAGAAAAACAGCATCCCTGCTTTCCAGTAATTTCCTTTTCTCAATATCATAAAACCTATAGCCATAAGACCCAGTAGAATAACCAATAAAAATTCCTGGTTGGCTCTTAGGTTGCAGTTTAGTTCTATGTTGAGAAGGCACTCTTATCTGTGCATTGCAGCCCCAAACAGCTAAATGTCTTATAGTGGGTTTCCTTCCCTTCCATAATTCATAGGGAGTTACAGGAACTGATTTTGATGGAGAGTGATTCAATAAATAAACAGTTGTGTGCAGTGCTTCCCCCCAAAAACTCAATGGTAAATCAGAATAAGCCATCATTGATCTAACCATGTCTAACAGAGTTCTATTCCTCCTCTCAGCAACCCCGTTTTGTTGAGGAGTGTAGGGTAATGTATAATGATGCACAATTCCATGTTCCTTACAAAATTCATCTAGAATTCCTGACGTGTATTCGCCTCCACGGTCAGTTCTCAACACTTAAATCTTCTTATTTAATTGATTTTCCACTTCCGCCTTGAAGGTCTTAAACATCTCAAAACCTTCAGACTTGTGTTTAAGATAGACATACCCATATCTAGAGAAGTCATCTATAAAGGTGATAAAATATACTTTCTGACCTCCCAAAGTAGGTGTAGAAAATTCCCCACAAATATCATAATGAACTATTGCTAGCTGCTCATTAGATCTTCCAGCTTTGGGAAAAGGTGATCTAGTCATCTTCCCCATAACGCAAGCTTCACACACACCATAATCCTCCCACTTAAAATTCAGAATTCCAGAACTAATTAGCCTCTTAATTCTGTTCTTAGAAATATGACCTAGCCGCAAATGCCAAAGATAAGATTCTGAACAATTATCACTCCCATTGATATTCCTCACTACTGAGTTTTGTTCAGTTACCATGCAATCATGTTTTCAATACCCAAGAAATCCTCAATATAGTACAAGCCATCAAATCTATTTCTTGATTGAACTAATTTCCTGTTCAATAGTATTTTGACCTTTCCATCTCCAAAAAGAACTTTCAAACCAATTGATTCCAGTCTAGATATAGAAATTAAATTCTTCCTCATGTTAGGTGAGTAGACTGTCTTTTAGAATCAATTTTCCTCCACCAGGGAGTTGAAGAGTATATTCACCAACTCCTAATATATCAGCTCTAGCAGTTGTTCCTAGATAAATAAATCTAGTTCCTCTCTCAATTGGTTTTAAAGAGGTGAATGCATTCTTGTTCCTTGCTATATGCGAAGTGGCTCCAGAATCTATTACCCAATGGTCGGACGCAGAAGTAGTAAACAAAGATTCTGAACATACAAATAAATTGCACATACCATCAGGAGAAGACCCATCCTTCTTGTTGTCCTGGTGCTTGTTTTGTTGAGGCTTCCTCTGTTTCTCATTAGGCTTGTACTGCTTCTTCCTTTTCGGACAATCAACACAAAAATGTCCAGATTCCCCACAACTATGACACTTGTAGTTCTTGTCAGTTTTAGAATCCCCAGCATGATCATCCCAATTCCTCTTCCTGTTCAATTTATCTCTCAGATCTTTTCCTGGATTTCTCTTGTTCCAGTTCCTCCATTCTTCACCAAGGTGCAGCTCATTATTGGATGAATATTTATCCTTACCTTGTGAAGCTAGTCTGTCTTCTTCCATGAGCAAGTGATGCCTCAAAGTGCGCATGTTCAGGATCCTCTCAGAGTGACAAAAAGAAATTTTAAATTGCTCCCATGAACGAGGCAGCGAGTTTAAAGCTACCATAACTTGTACTTCCTCTTGAAAAGGATATCCTGCATTCTTTAATCCCTCACTCAGAACAGACAATTTATTAAGATGCTCATTCACAGAGTTGCTATCAGACATCTTTGCAGTCAAAAATTTATTGACTAAGCCAAATACTTTGATAAGCGAAACCTCGCCAAAATCCTCTTCGAGCCTTCTCATGATCCTGCAAGCATTTTTCTCTGATTCATATTCTCCCGCTAAAGAATCAGACATAGAACCAAGCATAAAAACTCTAGCTTTCTTATTATCTTTAGTCCAGTCCTTCATCTCTTCTGCAAAATTTTCCTTTTCCTCATCGGAAGCATCATCGGCAGGTTTAGTTGGCTCAGAGGTTGCAATTACATAGTCAATATTCTCGGCAGTAAGTAAAAAACATGATCTTCCTCTTCCAAATATTGAAATTAGAGCCATCAAGCTTGCATGACCTCAACAATTCAGCAAAGACACTAGTGGAAGCCATTGAGAATTGATAGGAGAGTATACCAATCCGTACCAATTTCCGTATGACAGAAATCCAAAAAAAAAAAATTCCTTGCCGTGAGCAAGTTGCAAGCTACACGTACCACAACAGCAACAAACAGATGCTTTTCTGCCTTTCCGTGACGAAGGTGCAGCCCAATTCCTGCAGTACGTGCTGATGCCCAGCCGTACAGCAGTAGCACCTATTCAGGAATAGCTTGCGGACAGCAGCAGGTGGTGAAGACAGCCGCACGAGCAGCTGCAGCCGGCGGTGAGGGCCGGCGGACGGGTGGCGAACTGCGGCTCGAGGTCGACGGACGGGAGAGCGGCGGGGACGGCGACTTCGCGGCTGGTTCCGCGCCGGAGTGCATGGCACCGTCGAGGTAGCGGGCGACGAGGTCGGGGCTGCTGGTGGATTCCGACGGATCGATCTGGGAGCAGCGGCTCGTTGAGAGTCGCGGGCGGATCGATCTATGGCGGATTAGGCGGCGGCTCGTGGGAGTTGGGGACACATCGAATCGGGCCTGGTCTCCCGCAGCGTCATGGGCCTTCCGTATTTTTCCTTTCTTCCCGTAGGCAGAGTATATGCAGCGGAATTTGGTTAGAGATCAGAATCGAGTTCACGAACGCGGCGACTGTGGCCGGCGCAACGTCGTTAACCCTTAACCTCGCTCAAGATACCAACCCTTAACCTCGCTCAAGATACCAATGTTGGGTTTAGGCCTACCCTCTATTCCTCCGCTTTATCAGTGGTGCCGTTCACAATGCGATTTGAGGCTAGAGAGTGGGACCTACTTATACTGTTAATTTCAGAGTCCTGATCTGTATGCAGATAAGCTTTCAAGTTTAAATAAACTTGTTTCCAAATAGAGTCCAGATGCGATTAACAACCACAGTATAATCCATCTTTAATTGAACGCTATTTTGTTACGTCCCAGGACACACACATGTGAGTTGTGCGCCATAATTAATCTAACGACTAATTATGTAGATCATAGTCAAGGCTGTATTTGACCATCGATCTAGTTCCCTTCCAATTAATATTGTTCCCGGGTAATATTTCTAGTATAATAAACATGTATACTGTGTTCCAATATTAATTGACTAGCCTCCTCAAGCAAATGCCTAAGTGTGTAATCCAGCAAGAATTAATTCCAACATTGTCTTAACAATGTCAACTAGCTTATAGACTTTAGTTCCATCAATAAGCAATTCCATCTACCCAAGATAATAATTCCATGCTTACACAAAGCATGTTTCCACAATGAGGTTCATGAATAATTAACAAGCAATATTTGGATATAGTTGAAGGACACAAATTCCTACAGTGGAGATCACCGAGGGGAGATGACGAGCTCGGGAGGGGTCACGGACGACCGAGGCTGCAGGTTTGTGGCAGGGCAGCGACGACGACCAATGACGTGGGCGCGGTTGATCCGGCTGAGGAGAGCCTCATGGCTCGAACTAGAGGGCGGAGGCGGCGTGCAGGAGCGCAGTGAAGCTCCTGGACAACCTCCCGTGGCACGGGGAGGCTCCGGTGCACGGTGACGATGTCGGCGTGACGACGATCGAGCTCGGGCGAGGGCTATGCGCGAGAAGAGCGAGTAGGGGAGGGGGATTGGTAGCTAGGGTTTGCCTGAGGGGAGAGAGGAGCGGCCTTATCCACCCAGTAGGGCCAACAGATGGCCGGCGCGTGGACAGGGCGTGGCCATGGCGGCCACGCCCTCTGTCCAGTAGAGGGAAAGGGGCCACGCCCTCTGTCCAGTAGGGGGAAAGGGGATGAACCCCTTTTGGGTTGGGCCAGTGCACTATGCACTAGAGCCCACTGT
Organism: Thinopyrum elongatum; assembly: GCA_011799875.1. NCBI lineage: Eukaryota > Viridiplantae > Streptophyta > Magnoliopsida > Poales > Poaceae > Thinopyrum > Thinopyrum elongatum. The sequence continues at coordinate 202,085,701 of CM022300.1, forward strand.
ACTAGTTAGGCCTTCTTGTTTTTCCTTTTTTCTATTGTCTATTTTATTCCTTTACTGTTTTGTATTAACATTTGATACTCCTTGACTTTTGTTAAAAATGGTATTTGGCACATAAGTACTAGGCATTATTTTGAGCATGCCCACAAAGTTTGGAGGCAAATGGAGTTAAATAAGTAATTATTTATTTTGAAAAAAGCCATTTTATTTGCGGTTGGACCATTTGTTAATTTACTAGGAATTTATTTGTGAGTCAAATTAAGTTGGTTTCAACATGACAATGATCAGGGGAATTTATAGAATAAAGCGAACTTTTTAGTTTTATTGTTCGAAGAAATAATAATTTCACTTGCAATTTAAATTTGAATTTTGACTTTCAATGTGGACAATTGGCAATTTGCTTAGTAATCATGAGGACATGGCCACCCTTAGGGGAAGACTACTGTAGCACGATTCTCGGGGTGTTACAACAAGTGGGCCCAGGTCCAGATTAATTTCGAGTTAGGGTCAAAATTAGTGCTAATTAAGACTGTCAGATAACTGTGTCACTGACCAGTGGGTCCCACCGGTCAGGTTTGACTGCGTTGACCTACTTACGTCGTGCTGATGTAGTGATGATGTCATAATAACTTTTCTGGTCTTTTTAAGTCAGAAATGATTTATAAAAAATCAGGAAATTGACTAAACTTCTAAAATTCATAGAAATTCACCCGTGACTCCAAATGAAATAATTTATATATGAAAAATTATCAAAAATATATGAAGAATTTGTTTATGCCATGATCATGCATGTTTGAACAAGTTAACCCCACTATTTAGGACAAATCATGTTTAGGGCAATTTTGCTAATTAGTTTGGAGTTGGAATTTGTATATATTTGAATTCCACTGCAATTAACCTGGCTAAATATTGCATTAGGTGAATTCAGTACCTTAATATGGCATATCATTCATTTGATTGTGCACTGCATTGAATGTGTTCTTTCTTGTTTGTCGGTGTTTGTTCCTTCTCGGCAGAAGACGATTTTGATGCAGTGATCATTGACACCAATGAAGAGCTAATAGCTATACTATCTTCAAAAGGGGCAGGCAAGCAACCCCCTTGTTCACTCCGATACAATCGTACTCTCTTGCTCCTGCTCTCTTTTATTGCATTAGGACAACAACGATTCAACTATTACTTGTTTTAGTAGTTGAACCAATTCCTTTGCATGACCTGTCATTGTCACCAAATGGCTAAACCATCCTAGCATGCTTAGGAGTTGCTTGAGATTTGTTGTAACTACTCATCCATGCCCTCTATGCTTAGTGTTGTGTCGGGTCTGATCCATCTGGGTGATGAATTGGAATGATCATGTCCTAATGGTGAGACTTAAGTGTGTGGACCTGTTTTGGTCAAGATAGTGAAGAGAAGCCGTGTTGGCGAACATGGTGGATTGTCTCGTGATACGGCTCATAGGAACTGGGTCTCGTGTTTATCAGAGCCTACCTTGCGGTTACACGGACATTTGCAGGTCAGGTGTGCGGTCAGGTGGCGCATGGCGCGTCTGTTCGGGTGACACACGACATGTCACAGTGTCTGGGCTGGACGCAGATATGTGTTCCAAGAGGGAACATTTTTTATGGGATGAGGATGTTGGTTCCTTTGAGTTTGGGTTAATGATCTATTCAGATAGTTGCGTCCTCGGATATGGATTAGTTGGAAAGCTTATATGGTCTATAGACAAGTTGAAATGGATACTCTAAATTGCGCAAGATAAGTGTGAGTGCTATGGATGGCCTTCTAGTAGGGAGACGGGAGCGGATCCATAGTGGTGTATTGTTATGGTGAATATGTGGACTCGTGTGTGCTTTCCCACCTCAAAGAAAATACTGGTAGTCGTAGTACACAATAGCCACTAAGTCAAAGCTGGCTTGCTGCAGTTAAACTCCACCACCCCTTTGTTGATACCTGATGCATATGTAGTTAGTTTTGATGTAAGTCTTGCTGAGTAAATTTGTACTCATGTTTGGTTAATTTATGTTTTGCAGAGGAGACTTCAGTCTCATTAGTAGTTCTACGAGGACTGCGAAGATTAGCTTGGGAATCCCAGACAGAGGTTTGGCTCCTATGGAGGGTCTTGTAGATAAACATGCTTCCTAGCTTTCTTTCTTTTCAACTATCTATACTCAAACAGGTTTATGCTTCCGCTTGTTGCTTGTATGACTTTGTATGTTGGGTCATGAGATCCATGTTTGTAATATCATGTTATCTATGGCTCTTCAGGGCCTCTTAAATAATATTTTGAGTCGTAGAGTTATGTTGTGATGCCATGTTGTAACAACACATACTTGCATGTTCTATGTACGTATGATGCGTATTGTTATGTGTTGGGTCGCGACAACTTTGGCATCAGAGCCTGCCTACATGTAGGATTACCAAGCCAAACTAGCTGAAGTCGAGTCTAGACATGCTTTACTTATATAAGGGAATTGATTGTGGAAGGGAACGTAAGGCTCTTTTTAATCCTTACCTTGTGTTATTCTAATTCTGAGTCACCCTAATCTTTTCTACGAGGTTAAAAAACTAGGTTTTCTCATCTATCTATTAGGATGACTGATGTGACGCCCCCGGCTCAATCGTGCACTAATCATACACGCAAATGCACACGATCAAGCCTAAGGACTCACGGGAAGATATCACAACACAACTCTAAAACATAAATAAAGTCATACAAGCTTTATATTACAAGCCAGGGGCCTCGAGGGCTCGAATACATAAGCTTGCGTACAAGCGTCAGTGGAAGCATCAGATATCTGAGTACAGATATGAAACAGAAACAGAAAGGCCTTTAGAAAGGCGGGGCAAAATAAAACACTACGATCGAAAGGCGCAGGCCTCCTGCCTAGGACCCTCCGAACCTACTCCTGGTCGTCAGTCAGCTCATAGTAGTAACCATCCTCAGGGTAGTAGTAGTAGTCGATCGACGGGGCATCTGTCTCAGGGGGCTCCGTCATCTTGGTCACGTCAAACTGATATGGGGAGAAAAGGAAAACAAAGCAACCGTGAGTACTCAGAAGTACTCAGCAAGCAAGGATCTACACTACATATGCAACATTTTCAAAGGGAGGCTGTATATGTGGACTGGGCTGCAGAAATGCCAGAATAGAGAGGAGGCCTAGTCCTATCGAAGACTAGCATCTTCAGCGGTCCAGCGGCAATAGAAGAGAGTAGAACAGTTCAATATAATGTAACAGTATCATTAAGTCTCAACCTCACCCAGAGATCCTTTCTCGACTCCCTGCGAGAAAGCAATCCCAAAGCCATACAGTCATCAACCTCGTCCGGAGATCCCTTCTCGACTCCCTGCGAGAAGCAATCCCAGAGCCATAGTATCCAAGTATCCAGTTCTAATTGTATCAATCAGGATACAACTCCGAGTGTCCGTTACCGTAGGACAGGCTATCGATAGATGTTTTCTTCCCTGCAGGGGTGCACCAACTTACCCACCACGCTCGCTTAACTCTGGCCGGACACACTTTCCCGGGTCATGCCCGACCTCGGCCAAACGACACACCGCAACCCTACCTAGAGCTCAGCAGAGAGGTCCCCGCCGGTCTACATCCTAAGCGCAAGAGGGTCTTGGGCCATCGCCCCTCGCCCTCCGGGTCGTTGCGCACATGGCTCAGATCCAAGCACCACCTCTGTCGTGAATGGCGCCAATCACTCCATGCCGCACTGCTGAACTGGACGTTTGTCAGAGCTTTCGGCTGATGCATACGATGCAGAACGCCCATACTATGCCCACGTGGTGGTTAGTGCTATCGGGCCAGAGGCCCACTCAGATCAAATATCCAAACCGTTAGTACCTTGGGGGTGCGGTAACGAGCAGAGACTCACGATCGATGTGACCCCGTCGCCCCGTCTCGAGGACTTGCGGCAAGGGCCAAGAATGCCCGGCCACGCCTCGTATTCTCACTCGGGCACCATCCAGGTCAACCCGTCTCACAAAAGACTGTCGGGAACTCAGGTCCACCTCTACTGGGCGGTACCGCCTGTCCCTCCAGTCCTGCAGTTTAAAGTAACTCCCTTGGGTCGCCCTCGGGGCCGACCCGTTTCTAACAGGGTGCAGGGGTAAAGTCACAGTAGCCGTGTGTCCATAACATCAAGGGAATCCGAGGTATCACCCTCGACGGATACCCTCTTGATGTAACTGTCAAGGTGAACGTAGAAGGATTCACCCTCGATGGGTTCACACTTGATGTGTTGTACGACCGCGTCGTTATCGGCAGTGTTGAAGGAGGAATCACCCTCGATGACCACGACCAAATAGCTACTCTACAGGGTTAGCATCAGAAGTGCTATAAGAGGTTTCACCCTCGGCACTCGATAGTAACGCTGCAGTGTCGTTACAACTAAGGGGGCGTGATGTGCGGTGCCGGGGCCTGGTCTTCAATCCCGTTGATCGGGTCTTCTGATAATCCAGCGGGGCACTCGGGACTAGTGGGGTCACGGATAGGTCTCTACCCAGCCTATACTAAGCAGTTTAGGATATGCAGGTAATTATCAACAGCAGGTTACAATAAACAGGCTATGCATCAGAATAGGTAAAGAAGTAGCAGCAGCAATTCTAATGCAAGCATGAGAAATAGAATGGGCGATATCGGTATGCTCAAGGGGGGGGCTTGCCTGGTTGCTCGGCGGCAAGGGCAAGGTTGTCAACGGTGGCGTCGGTCTTCAGGACATCGTCAGCGGTCTCGGGGTCTAGCGAATAGGAAGAGGGGGAAGAAACAGTAAATACAAGCAGACAGATGCATGACAATACGATACACGGTGCTAGGGGTAACCTATCGTAGTGCTACACGACATAGGTGAAGGGGGAATAACATCCGAGAAAGTTTTCCCGAAGTTGCATTTTCGGACAGGCGAACCGGAGGGGGAAAGTCCCATGTTCAGGTAGTTAGAGATGCGCAACGGACGAATGGATCGCGTGCTCGGAATCGTCTCGTCGTTCTGAGCAATTTTCATGTACAAATTATTTTCATCGGAGTTACGGATTAAAACATAGGATTTTCTAAAGTTTTTATTAATTTTCTGGAATTTAATTAATTAATTAAATTCGAATTATCCAAAACAGTACAAGGTGACATCATCGTGATGTAAAGCTGACGTCTGCAGTCAACAGGGGGCCAGCCAGGTCAAACCTGACCAGTGGGCCCCACAAGTCAAAGACTGGACTAATTAACAGAGTTAAATTAACTAATCTAATCCTAATCAACTAGCGGGACCCACCTGTCAGTGACTAATAGTTAATTAACTTTTATCTATTTATTTTAAAACATTTAAATGGGGTGGGGCCCGCATGTCAGTGGGCCACTGTGCCACCTCAGCAGTTGACCCAGTTCAACGGGGCCCGCGGGGCCCGCAGTCAGTGGCACTAGCGGTGGGGCCCGGCTGGCCAGGTTAGCGCCGGCACCGGAGCACGCCGGCGAGCTCGTGCAACGGCGACGAACTCCGGCAAGCTCGGGTTCGAGCTGTGGGGCAGGGTTTCGAGTGCGGCTGGGTGCCCTGGAACGGCCTCTCCACGCCGCGTCCGATGGTGGGGAGCACGGCGGCGGGGGTGGTCGGAGTTGTGCCCGACGACGAGGTCGAACGGCGGCGACTTTCGGGCCTCGACGGAGATGGCGTTACGGTCGTGCGTTCGACGAACTACACGCGCAGGCAGTACCTACGCAGCACTACGAGCGCGACGGCGGCCTGGAACGAGCCCGAGAGGCACGAGAGCGCGCTGCTCACCGGCCATGGCGGACGACGGAGTTCGGCACGGCGGCGGGACGGCTACGGCAGCGGAAAGAGGAAACAGACGGGGAGAGGAGGGGTGGTGCTCACAGTGCGGGCTCACGGAGGCCCCTCGGAGGAACGGTAGCGCAGAGGCGAGGCGGATTTGGCGACGATCGCCGGCGGGCATCGAAAGGGGGAAGAGGTCGATGCGGTCCCTGTCGACCTCCCCAGCTCCAACTGACGGACGAGGACGATGACGTGGAGGACGTCGCACCTCCCAGGTTTGGTTGCCGGCCTCGAAGATGCCGGTGGCCGTGGATCCGCAGCGTTGCGGCGACGACCGCGTCGGCGGTGGTGCTCGAGAGGAAGGGGAAATAGGGAGCCAAGCGAAAGAGAGAGAGAGTGAGTGAGGGAGAGGCCGGGGGGGCACGGGGGCTGCGGCTTTAACCTCGATGGGCGGTGTCGGCGCGTTGTCGACCGCGGGGCAGGGGGGCTGGCGCGGCGGGTGCGGGCGAGGCGACAACGTGCGAGAGGGGGAGCAGTAGGAAGGAGGAAAGGGAGGTGGGCTGGGCCCTCTGTGCTGACTAGAGCCCAGCCACTCGGGCCTTTTCTTTTTATTTCATTTTCTCTTTTGTTTTCTGTTCTTTTTCCTGTTTTACAAATAGTCTGGCCACTAAATGGTTTTTGTAAAATATGAGACCTAGCCCTTAAATCTCAGTGCATTGCATGCCAGTGCTAATAAATGGTTTTGAGTACAAAGGTTTTCATTTGGGATTTGATTTAATTAAAAAGGTATTAAATAGTGCTGTTTTGCTACTGTTAGAGTCTCTTAATTAATTTATTAACTATTGGTTATAATTTTAGAATGGTCTCTAGATTATTTACAACATTATGAACAATTTAGTTTTCAAATTTGAACAACTTTTATTTTGACTCTAGTTTGAATTTCCATTTTGAATTTGAGTTTGAAATAAGACATGATCCAAATGAGGTTTAAGCACTGTTGATCATGATGACATGGCATTTTCAAAAGGGTGATTACTGTAGCTTAATACATGGGGTGTTACAAATCTCCTCCACTAATAAGAATTCTCGTCCCGAGAATTAAGAGGTAGAAGGAAAAAGTTGGGGTATTCCGCACGAAGATTATCCTCGCGTTCCCAAGTGGCTTCATCTTCAATATGATTTGACCACTGCACTTTGAGGAACTTGGTAACCTTCTGACGGGTCCGACGTTCAGCTTCATCGAGAATGCGGATCGGATGCTCCTTATAAGATAGATCATCTTGCAATTCGAGCATCTCGTGATCCACAGCTCGGTGCGGAGATTCCTTGAAGCATTTACGAAGTTGCGACACATGGAATACGTCGTGGATATGAGAGAATTGCGGTGGCAACTCCAATTTATACGCCACTTGACCACATCTAGCAATTATGCGGAAAGGACCAATATAGCATGGAGCTAGCTTGCCCTTGATTCCAAAATGGTGTGTGCCCTTCATAGGAGTGAAACGCAGATAAGCCTGATCACCAGGTTGATAAGTCAAACCCCATCGTTTGCGATCATAGTTGCTTTTCTGGCGGTCCTGAGCCGCTTTGAGGTTTTCACGGACGATACGGACTTGTTCTTCGGCGTGTTGGATAATATCCGGACCCACGAGCGGTCGTTCCCCAGTTTCTGACCAATTCAGAGGGGTTCGACACTTACGTCCATAGAGTACTTCGAAGGGGGCCATCTTCAAACTGGCTTGATAGCTGTTGTTGTAAGAGAATTCGGCATATGGAAGAGATTCTTCCCACTTCTTACCGAAAGAAATAACACAAGCCCGAAGCATGTCTTCAAGCACTTGATTGACTCGCTCGACTTGGCCTTGGGATTGAGGGTGATAAGCTGAACTCAAGGTAATATGAGTTCCCATAGCTTCTTGGAAACTTTCCCAGAACTTGGAAGTGAAAAGGCCGCCACGGTCCAAACTAATCTCCTTCGGAATACCGTGGAGTGATACAATTCTAGAGATATATAATTCTGCTAACTGACTAGCAGTGATCGTCTTCTTGACAGGCAGAAAGTGTGCAACTTTAGAAAGTTGGTCGACGACGACAAGAATAGCATCGTGACCCTTCTGTGACCTGGGAAGTCCTGTAATGAAATCCATCTGAACCTTATCCCACTTCCATAAAGGAATAGGTAATGGTTGCAGAATTCCAGCAGGCTTCTGATGTTCTGCTTTAACACGGCGACACACATCACATTCAGCAACATAACGAGCAATGTCCTGCTTCATTCTAGACCACCAGTACCTTTGACGGAGATCACGATACATCTTGGTGCTACCCGGATGAATAGACAGCGGGGTATCATGTGCCTCCTTCATGACCTTGTCAATCATAAGTTCGAAGCGAGGTACGACAATGCGGTTTCTGAAATACAAGGTTCCATCTTCAGACAGCGAGAAATCCCTGTACTTTTCAAGGTGAAGATTCTTCTTCATCAGATCAATTTCAGTATCTTTAGCTTGCGCATTCTTAACAGCTTTCTCAAGATCTAGTTGTATCACAAGGTTATTAAGAGAACCCTGTGGAACAATACGCAGATTCAGCTTGCGCAGTTCTTCAAAAAGACGAGGTTGAGCTCGCCTAACCATGAGGTTGTTGCAATAGGACTTGCGGCTTAAGGCATCAGCCATCACGTTAGCCTTGCCAGGGGTATAGGAAATACCCAAATCATAGTCCGCAATGGCCTCCATCCATCTTTGCTGACGGAGGTTTAGAGATGGCTGAGTGAACAAGTACTTCAGACTTTTATGATCCGTGTAGATCTCGCAACAATTACCGAGGAGGTAATGTCGCCACAACTGCAGTGCATAGATGACAGCAGCTAGTTCTAGATCATGTACCGGATAATTCTCTTCATGTGGGCGCAACTGACGAGAGCCATAAGCAATCACTTTACGCTCTTGCATTAGGACACAGCCTAATCCTTCACGGGATGCGTCACAATAAATCACAAAGTCTTTGCGGGTATCTGGAGGAGATAGTACTGGGGCAGATGTCAGCTTGTCTTTGAGTGTCTGGAAACTTTCCTGACATTTTTCTGTCCATTCAAACTTAACTCCCTTGTGAAGCAGATTGGTCAAAGGTTTAGCAATCTTTGAGAAATTCTCGACAAAACGACGGCAATAACTTGCAAGGCCGAGAAAACTTCTCACTTGCTTGATGTTCTTCGGAGGAGTCCAGTCAAGAATAGCCTGAACTCGTTCTGGGTTAACAACAATTCCATCCTTGGAAATCACATGACCAAGGTAAGTTACTTCAGAAAGCCAGAATTCACATTTGGAATACTTGGCATACAACTGGTGTTCTCGGAGCCTTTCCAGTACAAGACGGAGGTGTTCAGCATGTTCTTCCTTATTCTTCGAATATACCAGAATATCATCTAGATATACCACGACGAACTTGTCGAGATAATCCATGAAGATGTAATTCATCAGACGGTAGAATGTGGCTGGAGCATTTGTTAAGCCAAATGACATTATAGTGTACTCATAAGAGCCATAGCGAGTAACAAATGCAGTCTTCGGAATATCCTCTTCACGAACACGGATCTGATGATAACCCAACCTCAAGTCGAGTTTAGAAAATACCGATGATCGATCAACTTGCTGGATCCTACTCTCCGTGTGCACTCTGATGCGGAATCCGGTCTTATCGAATGACAACTCGGAGTATAATACAACTCGGAGAGAAAGGTTAAACAAAACAATGGAAAGGAAAATGATTATCAGACTAATCAGATCAATATCAGGTAAATCGCACAGATATCCAGCTCTCCGGGTGGACGAGAATTACGAGATCCGAAGTGTCGGCGTTAGTAAACTTTATTTAACCCGGATAGAAGAGAGATAAGAGTCCCAGAGTAAAGGTCGAGGAGTAAAAGATCCTAATACGACCCAATTGGCGACGTGGGCCCGTAAGCCACACAACCAAGTTAGCAAAACAGTTTTCAGTTACTAGACTCAACTTCGGCCAAGGAGTTGGAAAGGGGGATTCCTAGAGGCAGTCGGCTCTGATACCAACTTGTGACGCCCCCGGCTCAATCGTGCACTAATCATACACGCAAATGCACACGATCAAGCCTAAGGACTCACGGGAAGATATCACAACACAACTCTAAAACATAAATAAAGTCATACAAGCTTTATATTACAAGCCAGGGGCCTCGAGGGCTCGAATACATAAGCTTGCGTACAAGCGTCAGCGGAAGCATAAGATATCTGAGTACAGATATGAAACAGAAACAGAAAGGCCTTTAGAAAGGCGGGGCAAAATAAAACACTACGACCGAAAGGCGCAGGCCTCCTGCCTGGGACCCTCCGAACCTACTCCTGGTCGTCAGTCAGCTCATAGTAGTAACCATCCTCAGGGTAGTAGTAGTAGTCGATCGACGGGGGCATCTGTCTCAGGGGGCTCCGTCATCTTGGTCACGTCAAACTGATATGGGGAGAAAAGGAAAACAAAGCAACCGTGAGTACCCAGAAGTACTCAGCAAGCAAGGATCTACACTACATATGCAACATTTTCAAAGGGAGGCTGTATATGTGGACTGGGCTGCAGAAATGCCAGAATAGAGAGGAGGCCTAGTCCTATCGAAGACTAGCATCTTCAGCGGTCTTGCAGCAATAGAAGAGAGTAGAACAGTTCAATATAATGTAACAGTATCATTAAGTCTCAACCTCACCCAGAGATCCTTTCTCGACTCCCTGCGAGAAAGCAATCCCAGAGCCATACAGTCATCAACCTCGTCCGAAGATCCCTTCTCGACTCCCTGCGAGAAGCAATCCCAGAGCCATAGTATCCAAGTATCCAGTTCTAATTGTATCAATCAGGATACAACTCTGAGTGTCCGTTACCTTAGGACAGGCTATCGATAGATGTTTTCTTCTCTGCAGGGGTGCACCAACTTACCCACCACGCTCGCTTAACTCCGGCCGGACACACTTTCTCGGGTCATGCCCGACCTCGGCCAAACGACACACCGCAGCCCTACCTAGAGCTCAGCAGAGAGGTCCTCGTTGGTCTACATCCTAAGCGCAAGGGGGTCTTGGGCCATCGCCCCTCGCCCTCCGGGTCGTTGCGCACATGGCTCAGATCCAAGCACCACCTCTGTCGTGAATGGCGCCAATCACTCCATGCCACACTGCTGAACTGGACGTCTGTCAGAGCTTTCGGCTGATGCATACGATGTAGAACGCCCATACTATGCCCACGTGGTGGTTAGTGCTATCGGGCCAGAGGCCCACTCAGATCAAATATCCAAACCGTTAGTACCTTGGGGGTGCGGTAACGAGCAGAGACTCATGATCGATGTGACCCCGTCGCCCCGTCTCGAGGACTTGCGGCAAGGGCCAAGAATGCCCGGCCACGCCTCGTATTCTCACTCGGGCACCATCCAGGTCAACCCATCTCACAAAAGACTGTCGGGAACTTAGGTCCACCTCTACTTGGCGGTACCGCCTATCCCTCCAGTCCTGCAGTTTAAAGTAACTCCCTTGGGTCGCCCTCGGGGCCAACCCGTTTCTAACAGGGTGCAGGGGTAAAGTCACAGTAGCCGTGTGTCCATAACATCAAGGGAATCCAAGGTATCACCCTCGACGGATACCCTCTTGATGTAACTGTCAAGGTGAACGTAGGAGGATTCACCCTCGATGGGTTCACACTTGATATGTTGTACGACCGCGTCGTTATCGGCAGTGGTGAAGGAGGAATCACCCTCGATGACGATGACCAAATAGCTACTCTACAGGGTTAACATCAGAAGTGCTATAAGAGGTTTCACCCTCGGCACTCAATAGTAACGCTGCAGTGTCGTTACAACTAAGGGGGGGTGATGTGCGGTGCCGGGGCCTGGTCTTCAATCCCGTTGATCGGGTCTTCTGATAATCCAGCGGGGCACTCGGGACTAGTGGGGTCACGGATAGGTCTCTACCCAGCCTATACTAAGCAGTTTAGGATATGCAGGTAATTATCAACAGCAGGTTACAATAAACAGGCTATGCATCAGAATAGGTAAAGCAGTAGCAGCAGCAATTCTAATGCAAGCATGAGAAATAGAATGGGCGATATCGGTATGCTCAAGGGGGGGGGCTTGCCTGGTTGCTCGGCGGCAAGGGCAAGGTTGTCAACGGTGGCATCGGTCTTCAGGACATCGTCAGCGGTCTCGGGGTCTAGCGAATAGGAAGAGGGGGAAGAAACAGTAAATACAAGCAGACAGATGCATGACAATACGATACACGGTGCTAGGGGTAACCTATCGTAGTGCTACACGACATAGGTGAAGGGGGAATAACATCCGAGAAAGTTTTCCTGAAGTTGCATTTTCGGACAAGCGAACCGGAGGGGGAAAGTCCCATGTTCAGGTAGTTAGAGACGCGCGACGGACGAACGGACCACGTACTCGGATTCGTCTCATCGTTCTGAGCAATTTTCATGTACAAATTATTTTCATCGGAGTTACGGATTAAAACATATGATTTTCTAAAGTTTTTATTAATTTTCTGGAATTTATTTAATTAATTAAATTCAAATTATCAAAAACAGTACAGGGTGACGTCATCGTGATGTAAAGCTGACGTCAGCAGTCAATAGGGGGCCGGCCAGGTCAAACCTGACTAGTGGGCCCCACATGTCAAAGACTGGACTAATTAACAGAGTTAAATTAACTAATCTAATCCTAATCAACTAGCGGGACCCACCTGTCAGTGACTAATAGTTAATTAACTTTTATCTATTTATTTTAAAACATTTAAATGGGGTGGGGCCCGCATGTCAGTGGGCCACTGTGCCACCTCAGTAGTTGACCCAGGTCAACGGGGCCCGCGGGGCCCGCAGTCAGTGGCACTAGCGGTGGGGCCCGGCTGGCCAGGTCAGCGCCGGCACCGGAGCACGCCGGCAAGCTCGTGCAACGGCGATGAACTCCGGCAAGCTCGGGTTCGAGCTGTGGGGCAGGGTTTCGAGTGCGGCTGGGTGCCCTGGAACGGCCTCTCCACGCCGCGTCCGATGGTGGGGAGCACGCCGGCGGGGGTGGTCGGAGTTGTGCCCGACAACGAGGTCGAATGGCGGCGACTTTCGGGCCTCGACGGAGATGGCGCTACGGTCGCGCGTTCAACGAACTACATGCGCAGGCAGTACCTACGCAGCACTAAGAGCGCGATGGCGGCCTGGAACGAGCCCGAGAGGCACAAGAGCGCGCTGCTCACCGGCCATGGCGGACGGCGGAGTTAGGCACGGCGGCGGGACGGCTACGGCAGCGGAAAGAGGAAACGGACGGGGAGAGGAGGGGTGGTGCTCACAGTGCGGGCTCACGGAGGCCCCTCGGAGGAACGGTAGCGCAGAGGCGAGGCGGATTTGGCGACGATCGCCGGCGGGCACCGAAAGGGGGAAGAGGTCGATGCGGTCCCTGTCGACCTCCCCGGCTCCAACGGACGGACAAGGACGATGACGCGGAGGACGTCGTACCTCCCAGGTTTGGTTGCCGGCCTCGAAGATGCCGGTGGCCGTGGATCCGCAGCGTTGCGGTGACGACCGCGTCGGCGGTGGTGCTCGGGAGGAAGGGGAAAGAGGGAGCCGAGCGAAAGAGAGAGAGAGTGAGTCAGGGAGAGGCCAGGGGGGCACGGGGGCTCCGTCTTTAACCTCGACGGGCGGCGTCGGCGCGTTGTCGACCGCGGGGCAGGGGGGCCGGCGCGGCGGGTGCGGGCGAGGCGACAGCGTGCGAGAGGGGGAGCAGTAGGAAGGAGGAAGGGGAGGTGGACTGGGCCCTCTGTGCTGACTAGAGCCCAGCCACTCGGGCCTTTTCTTTTTATTTCATTTTCTCTTTTGTTTTCTGTTCTTTTTCCTGTTTTACAAATAGTCTGGCCACTAAATGGTTTTTGTAAAATATGAGACCTAGCCCTTAAATCTCAGTGCATTGCATGGCAGTGCAAATAAATGGTTTTGAGTACAAAGGTTTTCATTTGGGATTTAATTTAATTAAAAAGGTATTAAATAGTGCTGTTTTTCTACTGTTAGAGTCTCTTAATTAATTTATTAACTGTTGGTTATAATTTTAGAATGGTCTCTAGATTATTTACAACATTATGAACAATTTAGTTTTCAAATTTGAACAACTTTTATTTTGACTCTAGTTTGAATTTCCATTTTGAATTTGAGTTTGAAATAAGACATGATCCAAATGAGGTTTAAGCACTGTTGATCATGATGACATGGCATTATGAAAAGGGTGATTACTGTAGCTTAATAGATGGGGTGTTACAACTGATAACCCACAAGTATAGGGGATCGCAATAGTTTTCGAGGGTAGAGTATTCAACTCAAATTTATTGATTCGACACAAGGGGAGCCAAAGAATATTTGTAAGTATTAGTAGTTGAGTTGTCAATTCAACCACACCTGAAAGACTTAATATCTGTAGCCAAGTATTTAGTAGCAAAGTGATATGATAGTAACGATAACAGTGGTAAAAGTAACAGTAGCAGTTTTGTAGTGATTGTAACAACAGTAGCAACGAAAGTAACTTAGCAAAGATCAATATATGAAAAGCTCATAGGCATTGTATCGTCAATGATAATTGTGTTGGATAATATTCATCATGTAGCAGTCATAACCTAGGGTGACACAGAACTAGCTCCAATTCATCAATATAATGTAGACATGTATTCCGTATATAGTCATACGTGCTTATGGAAAAGAACTTGCATGACATCTTTTATCCTACCCTCCCGTGGTAGCGGGGTCCATAAGGAAACTAAGGGATATTAAGGCCTCCTTTTAATAGAGAACCGGACCATAGCATTAGCACTTAGTGAATACATGAACTCCTCAAACTACGGTAATCACCGAAAATAATCCCAATTTTTGTTACCTTGGGGTATGCGGATCATAACTCGTAATAGGTGTCTACAACTTGCAAGATAGGATCAAGAACACACATATATTCATGAAAACATAATTGGTTCAGATCTGAAATCATGGCACTCGGGCCCTAGTGACAAGCATTAAGCATAGCAAAGTCATAGCAACATCAATCTCAGAACATAATGGATACTAGGGATCAAACCCTAACAAAACTAACTCGATTACATGATAAATCTCATCCAACCCATCATCGCCCAGCAAGCCTACGATGAAATTATTCACTCCCGGCGGTGAGCATCATGAAATTGGTGATGGAGGAAGGTTGATGATGGCGATGGATTCCACCCTCCGGAGCCCCGAACGGACTCCAGATCATCCCTCCCAAGGAAGAACAGGTGGTGGCGGCTCCATATCGTAAAACGCGATGAATCCTTCTCTCTGATTTTTCTTCATGAATAGGTATATACAGAGTTGGAATTAGGGTCGGAGATGGTCGAGGGGGCCCACAAGCCGGGAAGGCGCGCCCCGGGGGGGTAGGCGTGCCCCAAGGCTTGTGGCCTCTGGGTGGCCCCCCTCTGGTATATTTTTCTGCCAGTATTTTTTATATATTCCAGAAATATTCTCTGCAAATTTTCAGGTCAATCCGAGAACTTTGATTTCTGCACAAAAATAACACCATGGCAATTCTGCTGAAAACAGCGTCAGTCCGGGTTAGTTCCATTCAAATCTTGCAAATTAGAGTCCAAAAGAGTTTGGAAAAGTATATACGATGGAGACGTGTCAACTCCCCCAAGCTTAACCCAGTGGTTGTCCTCAAGCAATTCAGTTGACAAATTGAAAGTGACAAAGAAAAACTTTTACAAACTCTGTTTGATCTTGTTGTTGCAAATATGTCTAGCCAATATTCAGGTTTTCGGCAAAGATTATGAACCAACCATATTCACAATAACATTTAGGTCTCACATTTACTCATATCAATGACATAATCTACTAGCGAGCAATAATAAGATATCTCGGATGACAACACTTTTTCAAAACAATCATGATATAATATGACATAATGGTATCTCTCTAGCCCTTTCTGAGACCGCAAAACATAAATGCAGAGCACCCCTGAAGATCAAGGGCTGACTAGACATTGTAATTCATGGCAAAAGAGATCCAATCACAGTCATACTCAACATCAATTAAAAACAAAGCATATAAATGACAATAGTGCTCTCCAGCTGGTGCTTTAATAAGAGGATGATGACTCAACACTAAAAGTAAATAGATAGGCCCTTTGCAGAGGGAAGCAGGGATTTGCAGAGGTGCCAGAGCTCGAAGCTTTTAAAACAGAGATGAACATAATTTTAAGCGGTATGCTTTCATTGTCAACATAACAACCAAGTGATCTCACTATCTTCCATGCTAGACACATTATAGGCGGTTCCCAAACAGAATGGTAAAGTTTTACTCCCCCTCCACCAACAAACACACGCCATGGCTAGCCGAATCCACGGGTACCATCCATACCAACAACAATCCTGGGGGAGTTTTGTTTCATTATTATATTTTGATTTTGATCATGGAACTAGCATCCCAATTACCAGCCACTTTCTCATGAATGACAAGTGAATAAACACTCATCATGAGAATAACCAACCTAGCATGGAAGATACTGACAGCCCCCAGTCGCTACATGAGGGATTCAGGCATACAAAATAGATTATTATTTGAAGGTTTAGAGTTTGGCACATGCAAATTTACTTGGAACGACAGGTAAATACCGCATATAGGTAGATATGGTGGACTCATATGGAACAACTTTGGGATTAAGGAAGTGGATGCACAAGCAGTATTCCCGCTTAGTACAAGTGAAGGCTAGCAAAAAGATTGAGGAGCGACCAACTAGAGAGTGACAACGGTCATAAACATGCATTGAGATTAATCAACATTGAATGCAAGCATGAGTAGGATATAAATCACCATGAACATAAATATCGTGGAGGCTATGTTGTTTTTTATTTCACTACATGCGTGAACATGTGCCAAGTCAAGCCACTTGAATCATTCAAAGGAGGATACCATCCTATCATACTACATCATAACCATTTTAAATTGCATGTTAGCACACAAGACAAACCATTATCCACTCCTAGCTAATTAAGCATGGCATGAGTAACTATAATCTCTAATTGTCATTGCAAACATGTTTCATTCATAATGGGCTGAATCAGGAATGATGAGCCAATCATATTTACAAAAACATAATAGGTCGAGTTCATACCAGCTTTTCTTCATCTCAATCATTTCATCAAATATCGTCATTATTGTCTTTCACTTGTACGACCGAACGATGTGAACAATAATAATAGTGCACGTGCATTGGACTAAGATGGAATCTGCAAACATTTATTCAAAGGAGAAGACAAGGTAATATGGGCTCTTTGTTAGATCAACAATAATGCATATGAGAGCCACTCAACATTTTCATCGTGTTCTTCTCCTTACGACCCAAAGAAAAGAAAAGAATTTCAAAGAAACACACTAAATATTTTTGGAGTTTTTGTTTTTCTGAAGAAAGTAGAACGAAAATGAGAAAAACTATTGACATGGGAAAGCTCCCAACAAGCATAAGAAGAACGAGAAATCTTTTTGGGTTTTCTTTTAATATTACAACTAATTAAACTAGAAAGAAAAACTAAAAATAAGCGAGAAATATTTTTGGATTTTATCAAAGTTTTTCAAACACACAAGAAGAAAGCAAGAAAAATAAACTAATATGGATTATACAATGAAAAAGGATGAACACCGACAACTGGAATGAATGTGTGATGCACGAATGTAATGTCGGTGAGAGATACGTGCTCCCCCAAGATTAGCTTTTGGCCTAAGTTGGTCTATGGCCACTTCTAGCCCGGATAATATCCAGAGTTGTAGTTGGGGTTGTACTCGATTGCAGCTGCCACCGCCTGGCGAGCTTCCTCATGGAGGCAAGCGTCTCCCTCGCCCTCTCATACTCGTCTGCCTCCTCTCTAAGTATAAAATATCTTCGTTTTACCTGAAAGTCAAAGAAGTCAGGAGCAGGAAGCATAACATAGACAATGCGCTGTCTGTCAAAGATTAGTCTGTACTGGAAAGGCAACTCGCTTCTCTCAAGAAACTGGAAATGTTCCATGGCATCATAATCAAGGAAAGCAGGTGGTAACTGAATATCATTTTCTTTTATTGGAACCCCAAGATGATGAGCTAAATGTGTGGCATAAATTCCACCAAAGAAGTCCCCAGCTAAAGCATTATTATGTAACCGCCTTGCAATGATAGCCCCTAAGTTAAATTGTTTATTATTCATTACCGCGCTCTTAAGGACAACAAGGTCGGATGCGCAAAGGTGGCTATGGTCATGTTTACCGTTAATGCATCTACCTATAAATAGAGCAAAATAATGTAATGCAGGAAAGTGGATGCTCCCTATAGTACCTTGTGTTATGGTTCTGGTTTCACCAGCAATAATGCTAGCAACAAATTCAGCGCAATCAGATTTATGAGGTTCTGTATATATACCCCATTGCAGAATTTTGCATGCATCAGTAAATTCTTCAAGGTCCATGCTAAATGATTTATCATATAGATCAAATAAAACAAAATGTGTATTGTGCTGGACCGAATACTTAAATCTCCGCACAAAGGAATCAGTGAGGTTGTAGTACTGCAAACACTTATCTGACACGAAGTTCGTCAGCTCGGCGTTATGCATGTACATATCAAATTCTTCCTTGAAACCTACACGAGTCATGAAGTAATCCGACGGCCATTCACAAGGCCGCACTAGAGCTTCCCGCGGTGGTTCAAGGTCCGGCTCATGTATCGCGAGCCTCAGGGCTTTCTTCTTCGAGGAACCACCTTGGAACACTTTCCTAAACATTTTCTCCTCTTTGAAAAATTTCTGAAATTTTTAGTGACTCAAAATAAAAGTGAACCAAACTCAACAAAACTAATAGAAACTACTCCTACAAGTTTCCGGAGGTTATATCATGCAACAAAACTACTTTGGACCATACAAATTTGACATGCAAGCTCAAGAACATGGTCACCAGGGCAGCAAAAATTTGCAATATATGAAGCACTATAGCAAAAACTAATTGGACCAACGGAGGAGTCACATACCGATGAACAATCCCCCAAAACAGTTTCGGAAACGGAGCTCCGAGCAAAGACATCAAAAATGGCAGCAAGATGATCAAGAACATGGGTTTGAGCAATGGTGTGATTTTGTGTGGAGGAAGACGAAGTGGATGGGTGGCTGGAATAAGTGAGGGGACCTACGTGGGCCCCACAAGCCACCTAGGTGCGCCCAGGGGGGTGGGCACGCCCTGTGGACTTGTGGCTCACAGGTGCACCCCCCTGGGGTGTGTTCAGTGCCAAAAATTCTTAAATATTGCATAAAAAATCATACTAAATTTTCAGGGCATTTGGAGAATTTTTCTTTTTTGGTCATTTTTTATTGGAAGGATAATTGAGAAAACAGTAAAATAATAGCATTTCTACTTTATTAATTCTAAATAATAGAAAGTAAAAAGTGGGTACAGAAAGTTGTGGTTACTAAATTTATCCATCTCATGCCCGTCAAAAGGAATCCATTAACAAGGTTGATCAAGTCTTATTAATAAACTTCTTCCGAATGACATGAAGCCGGAGAATCTTCGTATAACACTAGGTTACCTCAACGGGGATATGCATGTCCCCAACAATAAGAATATCATATTTCTTTTTGAAAGTAGGAATAGGGAATTCAAAACCTCCAATAGTAATTGTTGAAAATTTTCCAATAGAATTGATACTATTCACTTGAGGTTGTTTCTTCGGGAAGTGTACCATATGCTCATTACCATTAACATGAAAAGTGACATTGCCTTTATTGCAATCAATAACAGCCCCTGCAGAATTCAAAAAGGGTCTACCAAGGATGATCGACATACTGTCGTCCTCGGGTATATCAAGAATAACGAAGTCCGTTAAGATAATAACATTTGCAACTATAATAGGCACATCCTCACAAATACCGATGGGTATAGCAATTGATTTATCGTCCATTTGCAAAGAGATTTCATTGGGTGTCAACTTATTCAAGTCAAGTCTACGATATAAAGAGAAAGGCATTACACTAACATCGGCTCCTCGACCACATAAAGTAGTTTTAACATAGTTTCTTTTAATGGAGCATGGTATAGTTGGTATTCCTGGGTCTCCTAGTTTCTTTGGTATTCCACCCTTAAATGTGTAATTAGCAAGCATGGTGGAAATTTCAGCTTCCGGTATCTTTCTTTTATTAGTAACAATATCTTTCATATACTCAACATAAGGAGACATTTTCAAAATATCAGTCAAATGCATGCGCAAAAAGACAGGTCTAAGCATTTCAACAAAGCGCTCAAATTCTTCATCATCTTTATTCTTTGAAGCTTTAGGAGGGAAGGGCATGGGTTTCTGAACCCATGGCTTTACCATGTTTCCTAGCAATGAAGTCTCTCTTATCATATCTTTTATTCTTAGGTTGTGGGTTATCAAGATCAACAGCAGGTTTTATCTCCACATCATTATCATTACTTGGTTGAGCATCAACATGAGCATCATCATTATCATTATTACTAGGTTCATGTTCATCACCAGATTGTGTTTCAGCATCAGAAATAGAAATATTATTTGGATTCTCAGGTGTGTCTATAACAGGTTTACTAGAAGCATGCAAAGTCCTATCAGCATTCCTTTTGTTCTTAGATGGACTAGGTGCATCAACATTAATTCTCAAAGATTCTTGTTCAACTCTCTTAGGATGGCCTTTAGGATACAAAGGTTCCTGAGTCATTTTACCACCCCTAGTCATAACCCTAATAGCATGATCATTCTTTTTATTATTCATCTCACTAATCAAATCATTTTGTGCCTGAAGAACTTGTTCTACTTGGGTATATACCATGGAAGCATGTTTACTAACAACTTTGAGATCATTAACAGTTCTAAACATATAGGCACTCAAGCATTCAATCATATAAGCATGTCGTTTCAATTGTCTACTAACATATGCATTGAAGTTTTCTTGTTTAACAATAAAGTTACCAAATTCATCCAAGCATTGATTAGCAGATTTATTATAAGGGATATCACCCTCATCAAATCTATAGAGAGAATTTACCTCCACCACCTGTGTCGGGGTATTAAGACCATGTATTTCTTCAATAGGTGGTAAATTCTTAACATCTTCAGTTTAATACCTTTTTCTTTCATAGATTTCTTTGCCTCTTGCATATCTTCAGGACTGAGAAATAGAATACCTCTCTTCTTTGGAGTTGGCTTTTGTGGTGGTTCGGGAAGAGTCCAATCATTATCATTACTCAATATATTATTCAATAGTACTTCAACTTGTTCAACAGTTCGTTCCCTGAAAACACAACCAGCACAACTATCTAGGTGGTCCCTAGAAGCATCGGTTAGTCCATTATAAAAGATATGAAGTATTTTGTTTTCCTTGAGAGGATGATCAGGTAAAGCATTAAGTAATTGGAGAAGCCTCCCCCAAGCTTGTGGGAGACTCTCTTCTTCAATTTGCACAAAGTTAAATATTTCATGTAAAGCAGCTTTTTTTCTTATGAGCAGGAAAATATTTTTCAGAGAAGTAATATATCATATCCTGGGGACTACGCACACAACCAGGAGCAAGAGAATTAAACCATATCTTAGCATCACCCTTTAATGAGAAAGGAAACAACTTAAGAATATAGTAGTAGCGATTTTTTCCTCATGAGCAAACAGGGTGGCTATATCATTCAGTTTAGTAAGATGTGCCACAATAGTTTCAAATTCATAACCATGGAAAGGATCAGATTCAAGCAAGGTAATTAACTCAGGATCGAAAGAGAATTCATAACCCTTATCAGTAAAAAAGATAGGTGAAGTAGCAAACTTACGATCATATTGCATTCTAGCATTCAAAGATTTTTCTTTCAACTTGACTAGTAATTTCTTAAGATCCTCTCTATCCTTACAAGCAAGAAAGTCCCTAGCTACCTCTCCATCCATAACATAACCTTTAGGTATAACAGGCAATTAATATCTAGGAGTGCTAGGTCTAATGGGTGTCTCAAAGTTTCCAGTTTCAATAATTTCATCAGTTTCAGAAATATCATCAGTTTCAACATTCTCAATATCTTTAGCTCTAGCAAGTTGTTCATCAGGAAATTCACCCAGTGGCATAGTATTGTCAAGCAAAGTACTAGTATCATCATAAGCATCATTCATAGCAGAAGTAGCATCATCAATTACTTGCGACATATCAAAATTAATAGCAGGTGTAGGTGTCGCAAGCTTACTCAAAACAAAGGTGAATCAAGTGCAGAGCTAGATGGCAGTTCCTTACCTCCCCTCGTAGTAGAGGGAAAAATCTTGGTTCTGGTATCTTTCAGATTCCTCATAGTGATCAACAAATATAAATCCCAAGTGACTCAGCAAATATAGCTGTGCTCCCCGGCAACGGCGCTAGAAAAAAGTCTTGATAACCCACAAGTATAGGGGATCGCAACAGTTTTCGAGGATAGAGTATTCAACCCAAATTTATTGATTTGACACAAGGGAGCCAAAGAATATTCACAAGTATTAGCAGTTGAGTTGTCAATTCAATCACACCTGAAAGACTTAATATCTGTAGCCAAGTATTTAGTAGCAAAGTGATATGATTGTAACGGCAACAGTGGTAAAAGTAACAGTGGCAGTTTTGTAGTGATTGTAACATCAGTAGCAACGAAAGTAACTTAGCAAAGATTAATATGTGAAAAGCTCGTAGGCACTGGATAGGTAATGATAATTTTGTTGGATAATATTCATCATGTAGCAGTCATAACCTAGGGTGACACAGAACTAGCTCCAATTCATCAATATAATGTAGGCATGTATTCCGTATATAGTCATACGTGCTTATGGAAAAGAACTTGCATGACATCTTTTGTCCTACCCTCCCGTGGCAACGGGGTCCATAAGGAAACTAAGGGATATTAAGGCCTCCTTTTAATAGAGAACCGGACCAAAGCATTACCACTTAGTGAATACATGAACTCCTCAAACTACGGTAATCACCGGAAAGAATCCCAATTATTGTCACCTTGGGGGTATGCGGATCATAACTCATAATAGGTGTCTACAACTTGCAAGATAGGATCAAGAACACACATATATTCATGAAAACATAATAGGTTCAGATCTGAAATCATGGCACTCCGGCCTTAGTGACAAGCATTATGCATAGCAAAGTCATAGCAACATCAATCTCAGAACATAGTGGATACTAGGGATCAAACCCTATCAAAACTAACTCGATTACATGATAAATCTCATCCAACCCATCACCGTCCAGCAAGCCTACGATGGAATTACTCGCTCCCGACGGTGAGCATCATGAAATTGGCGATGGAGGAAGGTTGATGATGATGGCGACGGATTACACCCTCCGGAGCCCTGAACGGACTCCAGATCAGCCCTCCCGATGAAGAACAGGAGGTGACGATGGCTCCATATCGTAAAACGCGATGAATCCTTCTCTTTGATTTTTTTCTCCGCGAATAGGTATATATAGAGTTGGAATTAGGGTCGGAGACAGTCCAGGGGGCCCACAAGCCAGGGAGGCGCGCCCTCGGGCGGTAGGCGCATCCCTAGGGCTTGTGGCCTATGGGTGGGCCCCCTCTGGTGTATTTTTCCGCCGGTATTTTTTATATATTCCAGAAATATTCTCCATAAATTTTCAGGTCAATCCGAGAACTTTGATTTCTGCACAAAAATAACACCATGGCAATTCTGCTGCAAACAGCGTCAGTCCGGGTTAGTTCCATTCAAATCATGCAAATTAGAGTCCAAAAAAAGGGCAAAAGAGTTTGGAAAAGTAGATACGTTGGAGACATATCAATGATGAGTTACTATGCAAGAGACTTATAGGAAAGGTGTTTTCCTCTCGGATCAGTGTTTCCATAGGATTTAGTTATTGTGTTGTCAGTTATCATGCAAGTTATCTCATTTTTCATGCCCGTACAGCTGTTATGTTCTCTGAGTTATCCAAGGTTTCTAAATAATCTAATGCATTTGCAAGTCTTTTCTCCCCGTTTCCGATGTCTTTTGGGCCAGACTAACCACACTAATCTTTGTGTTGAGGTACTCTGTTGCCTAGACATATATGTTAAAGTTATCAGGAAACTAGGATATCTTGTAGACTAACCACACAGAGATTTCTTGTATTCTTGTAGACTCGTGTTGGGCCTCCAAGCACAGAGTTTTGTAGGACAACAACAAATTTCCCTCAAGTGGATCCGTGGGAGGCATAGGATGAAGATGGTCTATCTGAAACAACCCTGCAACAAAATACAACAAATCTCTTGTGTCCCCAACACACCAAATACAATGGTAAATTGTATAGGTGCACTAGTTCGGTGAAGAGATGGTGATAAAATTGTACTATGGATAGTAGATATAGGTTTTGTAATATGAAAATATAAAAACAACAAGGTAGCAAGTGATAAAATGGAGCACAAATGGTATTGCAATGCTTGGAAACAAGGCCTAGGGTTCATACTTTCACTAGTGCAATCTCTCAACAGTGCTAACATAATTGAATCATATAACAATCCCTCAACGTGCAACAAAGAATCACTCCAAAGTTCTTATCAAGCAGAGAATATAATATGAAATTGCTTGTAGGGTACGAAACCACCTCAAAGTTATCTTTTTCGATCAATCTATTGAGTCATCCCTATAAGTGTCACAAACATCCCTAGAGTTCGTACTAAAATAACACCATATGATATGCATCAACCGACTCTAATGTCACCTAGATACACCAATGTCACCACAAGTATCTGTGAGTCAATTATACGATACACATCAAACAACTTTAGATTCATAATATTCAATCCAACACAAAGAACTTCAAAGAGTGCCCCAAGATTTCTACCGGAGAAAGTAGGATGAAAACGTGGATCAACCCCTATGCATAGATTACCCCAATGTCACCTCGGGAATCCGCGAGTTGAGTTCCAAAACATACATCAAGTGAACAATATAATACCCCATTGTCACCATGGGTATTCATATGCACGACACACATCAAGTGTTCTCAAATCCAACAAAGTATTCAATCCGATATAGTGAAACCTCAAAGTTAAAAACTCAATTCATCACAACAAGATAGAGAGGGAAAAACACCATATGATCCAGCTATATTAACAAAGCTCGCGGTACATCAAGATCGTGCCAAATCAAGAACACGAGAGAGAGATCAAACACATAGCTACTTGTACATACCCCTAGCCTTGAGGGTGAATATCGGCATGGAGCCGGTGATCTATGGGGCAGGGCTGCCCCTTTGCTGGTTCGGCGAGGGGGTGCACATGATGCAAAGAGCAAGACAACGAGGGACATAATGGTTTTACCCAGGTTCGGGCCGCTGAGAAGCGTAAAATCCTACTCCTGCTTTTGGTTTATTGATGGGTGTGTGCAAAGTTACACGGAGCGCTCTTCCCCGGCAAGTCACGAAGGGAAGGCAGCTGCACGAGCATGTATGCGTGGGGTTGTGAAGAGTTCGAACCCCTGTAAAGGTTGCCCTGGCCCTCCTTTTATAGCTCAAGGGGTTACCAAAGTGGCAAAAGGGTCATTACAGGGTGATTAGATTGATACATAACTATCATACCTAACTCTGTCAGTTTGGACAAAATGCATTAAATGCATCGCTAGGTGTCACGAGGAGGAGGAGTCCCGGCAAGGTTGCCGCACCGCTTGCTCATCTACCTCCTATTAGCTTGACATGCCATTAGGACGGGTGTCAATAAAGGTGTTTTCCCTCCAGCGGGCCGCCATGTGCCTGACAAGCTTCAGCTAACCACCTGCGAGCTCGACACCTCACCGATGGGTGACTATCTGCTTGGTGAGGTGTAGCGCTAGTGGATTGGTGATGGCTTGCCGGGGCTTGGCACCGGCCGGGACTTCATCTTGCCGGACTCGCCTTGCCGCCAAGAGCTAGCTTCATCCTTGTGGTTTGTCTTGGTCTTCTTAATGCGCTCGTTGATCTCACGAAGAGCTGCTCTCTTTTGACTTGGAGGTCTCCGCTAAATCCTTAATTTTGGGGGGGGGGGAGCCACCACTTGTCTGTGCATGAATTGGGTATTACACGCCAACATTTAATACACCGACAGTGAACTACTCCCTCCTCGTCATGGAGACCGCCAGGATGATGAAGATGGCCTCCGGTGAAGATTTCCCCCTCCGATAGGGTGCTGGAATAGGGCTCCAGATGGTATTTCGAAGGAACAGAGGCTTGCGGTGGCGGAGTCGAAGTTCTAGGGTTATTTCTAGGGGTTTATGTATTTATAGTATTCTTTGGCGTCGGTCTCATGTCAAGATGGCCTATGAGGGGCCCACGAGGCACCAGGGCGTGGCCACCCCTGGGTGCGCCCTGGTGGCTTGTGGGGCCCTCATGGCTCTTTTGGTCCTCCCACGAAGCTTCCAGTGTTTATTTTTTTGCAAAAAATATCATCAAAAAGTTTCATTGCATTTGGAGAACTTTTGTTTCTGCACAAAAAAAACAACACGACGGTAGTTTTGCTGAAAACAGTGTCAGTCCGGGTTAGTTCCATTCAAATCATACCAAAACCATACAAAATTGTTGTAAACATGGCATGAATACTTCATAAATTATACATACGTTGGAGATGTATCAGCATACCCAACCTTAATTCCTTCTCGTCCTCGAGTAGGTAAATGATAAAAGAAATAATTTATGAAGTGTGAATGCTAGCATAGTGCATAAGTTTGATCAATGATTGTCGGGGCACGACACCTATGGGATCCCGAGAGACCCCTTTACGATTCAGCGGGGGGAGAGGTACACGCAAAGAGCAGAATCGGTGATCGACGCGTGCGGTTTTTACCCAGGTTCGGGCCGCTGATCAGCGTAAAACCCTACTCCTGCTTTGTGTTCTTATTGATGTTCTTGAGCCCAGCCTTCAGGAGCGCTTGCAATGAACAGTACGTTCAAAGAGCAGCTACGCATGCAGAATGGGCCAGAAGTTCTCCTCCTCTGTAGCAGTTGCCTTGGGCCTCCTTTTATATGCTCAAAGGGGTCTCCACAGTGGCAAAATGTACATACATTGAGGTGTAAAGTAGCTACAGGGTATCATACCTAACCCCTGACGGATTAGGACAGGCGCATTTAATGCACCGTGAGGTGTCCGTTTAGGTGTCCTCACTTTCTTGGGGATGGAAAAAGGGGCCATCCCATCAGCACCGCTTAAGCTCTCCTCCACTGGCGCGCCGCCACGCATCCATGGAAGGAGCCAGAATGTCAGACTCGTCACTGTGCCGAAGCGGTGGCACAGTAGCAGAATCTCGCCAGGCGCCCAGCCTTGCCGGACGCCGAGCCTTGCCGGGCGCCAAGCCTTGCCGGACGCCGAGCCTTGCCGGGCGCCAAGCCTTGCCGGACGCCGAGCCTTGCCGGGCTCCTCAGGCCACCCCGGCAAGGATCTTGCCGGGGAGGCTGGCCTTCGATTTCCAGATTTGCTTATTTGCTGATTCTCAGAACTCTGACTTGATGATTTCCTTGATGACTTAAATCGACCTCGAGCTGATCCCGGCAAGCCTTGCCGCGAGGACGGCTACAACTGCCCGTGCACAAGTAAGGGGTACTAGTGGCCCAATACTTAGTACACCGACAGGAGCCCCCGGGCCTGGGCCATACACGAGTGCGAGGCGTTGTTGGGCTAGGCCCAAACAGTGCACGGGCACGCGTGGCAGGGAATTAACTACTTGCAAAGATCTTGTTTTACTGTGCCCCCCACTACGCGCACGGAGCGCGCGATGTGGGAAGTGTGCCAAAAAGGCTGCAAACTGTTTCGCGCCCACAGAGGCGCATTCATATTGGGGGATAAACAAAGTGGCCCCGCTCCTTCCCCATAAAAAGGAGAAGTCGTGGAGGCGCAAACCCATTCACTCCCCTCTTCTTCCCAATCTGGCTATCGCCATCGCCTTCCTCTGCTCGAGCTCAGAGCGAAACCTTCCTTCTCTTCTGCTCGCCGCTCCCGCGCTCGTTCCGTCCTCCGGCTTCCATCTCCACAGCCGCCATGCCGCCCAAGACCAGCAAAGGCAAGGGCACGGACAAGGAGGCGAAAGCCGAAGTTCCGGAAAGCGAGCTGGTGAAGATGCGGAAGAGGCTCGTCGTCTTCCCTCTGACGCTTGACGCCGAAACCTTGAAGGGACGATACCAATGCATGTGGGCGAAGGGAACACAAGCCCACCCCGCCACACGCGTCATCCCAGGTGCTAGTTCCAAAGGCGGATCGGACAGATACCCCTTCTTCACTGCGTACTTTTATTGCGGGCTCTGTCCACCTTTTTCCGATTTCTTCAACGACATCATGTATACATACGGCTTCCGCCTTCTTGACTTCACGCCGAATGCCGTATTTTGCATGTCGATCTTTGCCCATCTTTGTGAAAATTTTGCCGGCGTGATCCCCAATTCTGCTCTTTTCCGCCACTATTTCTATCCTCGAATCCAAAAAGGAGAGGCTCTCTTTGGATCTATTGCTTGGATTCCAAGGGCCTGGAACAAAGAGGTATACCCAGATGGAGTTTACCGCGAAAAGTGGGATGAGTGGCGGGCCGAATGGTGCTGGATCCAGGAAGCAGATCCTCATCCTTTTTGCCATCCTCGGCGACAGAAGGTGGTCCGCGGCAAGGATTGGGGCGATCTCGCCGTAGAAGACGAGAAGCTCACAATCGCCACTACCAGAATCCTCCGCTTGAAGGCTGCTGGGCTGACAATGGAGATGATCGGTTTCGACTTCCTCCGCCGCCGCATCGCCCCTCTGCAGAATAGGGGAAGGCCAGCTTGGGAGTATAAGAACGCAGCGGAGGTCATGAGGCTGCGCCCGGGCTGAACAACAACTTGACTGTTATGCAGCTTGGCGCTCTCCGCCAGAAGTTATTCCAGCGCGAAGACAAGCACCGGCTGCCGGCAAGGATCGTCCCCTTGTGCAACAACTCTGCGCTGGGGTTGATCATTGCTTTCTTGCCGATGTTCAACGCCCATGGCCTTGACCCGACCTGGGTCGAGCCAAGCGAGGAAGAAGCACAGAAATTCTTCGACAATCTGACGGAAAAGCCTGTCCGGCAAGAGCCAGATCTTATTCGCGCCACCACGGATCAGGAGGTAGCATACATCGCTACTAGAGTGGAGGAAGCGAATCTTGCCGCGGAGGCCGGCAGCGTTGGCTTCACAGAGTGGGAAGCCAGCGAGGCAGAGGTGGTAGTGGAGGCGAAGCCTGCCGGGGAGGACGAGGTTGCCGGGGAGGAGAGCGGCGCAGCCGCTGAAATCTCGTCCGGCGAGGACTCAGTCGAAGAAGAAGAGACGCGAGAAGAGCCCCCTCCCCCGAATAAGAAGGCGAAGCGTGTTCTTCGGAAGGCTGCGTCTGACATCCCGGCAAGCCAGCCCTCTTCGAGCGGCGAAGCCCCCGGCAAGAAAGTGGCCGGCAAGACCGGACCGCGGCAGGGGGCCCGTCAACAGCCTGCACGGCGTGCGAGGCCCGCACCAGCGGCCACTGCTGGGGCGGCAGGAGGGTCTCGCACCACCGCACCGGAAGCTGCCCCGGCGCCTGCCACAGCCAAGCGGCCTAGGACTCCTCCTCCGCCTCCCCACTCAGACACCGCAACGGAGGTCGACTTCGACATCTCCGGCTTTAGTCCGGAGCGAGAGGAAGAAGAGTAAGTACTTTGCCACAGCTTTTACCTTCCAATCTTGCATCAATCTTTACTGACTTGCTTGTATTGCTTCTGCAGTGACACAGAAACCTTGCTGGAGAGGATGGCGAAGAGGTCAAGGACTTCTACGGGCGACGAGCCCCCGACAGGCTCCACTAGCGTGCCAGAGACCGTCATCATGAGCCCGGAACCTAGTCCTCAACGCAGCCCCCAGCGTAAGTTCATTGTCCCTTTTTCTGTTGGCTGGTGCCGAGGCTTCCATTCTTGTCACTGATATCTTCGGGCTCGCAGGAGAAGAACGGCAACAAGGAGAGGATTGCCCCATTGTGCCTCCTTCATCGACCGCTCCGCCCACAAGCACATCTCCGGCAAGAGATCCTGCCGACGAGCCCGTCCAGATTGAGGAGGAGCCGACAAGCACGGACCCCGGCAACCCACCCCCGGCAACCGGAGTTGCCGGGAGAGGTGAAGCTACCTCTCGACAGCCCGACGCAGGTACTCGATCGCCTCAAAGTGCTATTCTTTTCCCCTTACTTCTTTATCTTTGATCACTTCAAAATTTAAAAACTCGATCTTATTCTGACCTTCTCCTTCTCCCTTTAGAGTTCTCTGAGATGGAACATATGGACGTCGACGCCGTCATCGAGGAGACCGCCAGGGATGCTGCTGCCGAAGCGGACAGGATCACTGCCAGCGAGGCCACCAAGGATGATGTTGCCGGGGCCGGTGATGCTCTTGACAGGGAGGCCGCCAAGACAGCACGAAAGGAAATCGCGGAAGAACCTACTGAAGAGGGCGACAGGGAGGCTGGGGACCATACTGACGGCATTCCTGCTGCAGGAGCGCCAGGCGCTGCATCAGCCGCGGAGCCCCCTGTCACTGGTGAGGCGGCCACTGAAGACCAGCCATCAACATCTGACGAGCCCTCATCCAGCAAGTATCTCAAAGTCGGCGAAAACCTATTCATCAACTTGCCAGGGACGGCAGGCACCGAGGCACCAGCCGAAGGAGAAATTTTTGAGGAAATTATTGCCGCTGCCAGGCTCGAAGTTGTTGACGATCCCAGTGCTAGCAGTGGCAAGTCTGAAGAGGATCGACTCCTTCAGGCCATGGGCGAAAACTTCCGCAAACTCCAGGCTCTCCATCGTGCCCGAAAAGAGAAGGCGGACTCCAGAATGGCAGTTGTCGAGGCAGCCGAAGCGGATTTTCAAAGGCGCGTCGCACAAATGCAAATCTGGCATGCCGAGGCCCTTCAAGAGCTAGTTGCCGGTCGAGAACAAGTGAGCCAGCAATGGAATGAGGTCCTCCTGAAGCAATCAGACATGGAGAAAGCCCATGATGAAGCTGTTCAAAGGATCGCTGCCGAAGATGCTCTCCTGACGGGGCGCCGCATTGCTCTTGACGCTTTCGAAGAAGATCTCACCGCACGTGAGCAGGCGCTCGCCGCCAAGCTTCGTAGCAAGGATGAAGACATTGAAAATCTTGTCGCGTGGCGGACCCAGGAGCTGGAGCAGAAGCACAAGGAGGCGCTCGAAGCTCTAACTGCAAGTCACGCCGGCAAGCTCAAGGAGGCCGTCAATGCTGCCGAAGTTGCAGAGGCCGCCAAGAACGAGCTGAGCGACAAAGTGAAGAGGCTGGAGACGGATCTCGACGAGCATGGCAAGGAGCTCTCGACGCTCAAGGGGGACAG
This sequence comes from Thinopyrum elongatum, assembly GCA_011799875.1. NCBI lineage: Eukaryota > Viridiplantae > Streptophyta > Magnoliopsida > Poales > Poaceae > Thinopyrum > Thinopyrum elongatum. The sequence goes on from CM022300.1 coordinate 202,116,827, forward strand.
GGAAAAAACCCTCCACTCCTTGGCGGAGATGCAAGTCGCCCTGTCCGGCAAGACCAAGCAGCTCTCCTCTGCGGCTGATGATATTGCGGTTCTGGGGCTGAAGCTGACCACGCTGCAGAAATCCCTCGTGGCCGGCAGGGCCCGTGAGAAGGCTCTACTCAAGGATCTCCAAGGAGAGAGGAACCTGCTCAAGAGCGCTGCCGCTGTCCAGGCTGATTATGAAAAGGGGGTGGAGATCTGGACTGGCCGTCTCATCGCCACCGCGGAGAAGCTTACCGCAGAACTGTCAACCATGGGCTTGTCGAACTTCAGATATTCTTCCGAGGAAAGAATATCTCCAAGCGCCAGGTTGACGATGTTCTTTGAAAGCATCATCAACGCGTTGAGGGCGCTCCAGTCCAGCCGGGCGACCCAACTGGCGAACGAGACTCGCCGGCTTTGCCGGGCCGTCCTTCGCAAGGTGCTCCTCAAGGTGGTGCACAGCAATCCCGGCATCGATCTCTCCAGTGCACTCGGCCACCTGCCAAAGGATGCAAATGTTGAGGCGCTTGAGAAGTGCATCGCGCCGATCCTTGAGAAGGTGGACTCCATCAAAGGGATCGAAGGCCAGCGCAGGGATTGAGTGCTTCCCTTTTATCCTTGCCGCCACCATCTCATGTAAAAGACAGTTAAGTCTCGAGTTAGGACTGCGGCAACTCATGGATGTAATATAATTTAACTATGTTTAGGCTCATGCTAGCTATTTTCCTTGTCTGATTCCTTTATGTATGGAGTTCATCCTACGCCTACTGAAAAACTTGCCGGCGCGCAACCTGCCGCGAGCGCTGGGTGCGGGACTTCAGCAGCCTGCTGGAGGCGCAGCGGCCGGCAAGACTCCTTGGCGCTCTCAGTGCAGCCACTTAAATCGTTGAGCGGACTCGAAACAAAATAAGGGCGCGACTGATTACAACAAGGGTTCCCTCGCGTGCAGATTTTCCATACAAGGGTCGGAATCGTCCAAGGAACTAACTTGGCAATAAAAAGAAAAACTTGCTCTGAGTTTTTAGGACTTAGCTTTCTGTCTTTGTCCTTCCTCCGGCAAGCATACGATTCCGAACGTCACCAACTGGTATTCTTGTCTTCCTTCCTCCCCCGGCAAATGTGTGCGCGAGGAATCCTTCTGTCTTTAAGAAAAAGAAAGAAGAGAAAATAAAGAGATGAAACCTTGGCGGTTCGTTAGAACTTACCGGGATCAGGTGTTATACAACATCTTAGACAAACATGCATATATGAATGTGAACATGAGAATCAATAAGGAAATGTACAACACTTAAATTTATTTATCTGTGCTCAGGGTCTGCGCCTGGCTTTGTACAAAGGATCACATGCCTTGCCGGCAAGACTTGTACAAAAAGGTGGTTGCCGGGAGCCCCCGACAACCGCGCCTTATGGATAGAACTTGCGAAGATGTTCGATATTCCAGGAATTACTCACTGGAACGCCATCCTCGGTCTCCAGGCGGACAGCGCCAGGCCTGGTGACTCGTACTACCCGATAAGGGCCTTCCCACTTTGGCGTCAACTTGTTTGAATTCTTGGCGGACTGAATCCGTCGAAGAACAAGGTCGCCTTCCTCAAGGCTTCGGGCATGAACTTTGCGGTTATGATAGCGGCGCAAAGCTTGCTGGTAGCGTGCAGCTCGCACAGCAGCCTGAAGACGATTCTCCTCAAGGAGCACAGCGTTATCTTGCCGCAGTTGCTCTTGCTCGAGCTCATCATAAGCGAGCACTCGAGGAGATCCGTATATGAGTTCCGTGGGGAGAACTGCTTCCGCTCCATACACTAGAGCGAAGGGCGTCTGGCCGGTGGCTCGATTTGGTGTCGTTCTGATTGACCAAAGAACCGCCGGCAACTCATCAATCCAGCGTCTTCCGCACTTTTTCAGCCTGTCAAAAGTTCTGGTCCTGAGACCGCGCAACACTTCAGCATTGGCCCTCTCCGCTTGGCCGTTGCTCCTCGGGTGAGCAACAGAGGCAAAACAAATCTTGCCGCCAAGGTCTTGGACGTACTGCATGAAGGTGCGACTTGTGAACTGCGTGCCGTTGTCGGTGATGATCCTGTTAGGCACACCGAAACGGCAAACAATTCCTTTGAAGAACTTGACAGCCGACTGCGCTGTCACCTTCCTCACTGCTTCCACCTCCGGCCACTTTGTGAACTTGTCGATAGCAACGTACAAGTACTCAAAGCCCCCGGCAGCACGGGGGAAGGGGCCCAGTATGTCGAGCCCCCAGACCGAAAATGGCCAGGAGAGAGGGATTATTTGAAGAGCTTGAGCTGGCTGATGTAATTTCTTTGAATGAAACTGGCACGCTTCACACCTGGTTACTAGTGCAGTCGCATCCTGGAGGGCGGTGGGCCAAAAGAAACCTTGCCGGAATGCTTTCCCGGCAAGCGCTCTTGACCCTATGTGAGAGCCACACATGCCCCCATGTATCTCTGCCAACAGCTCTAGTCCATCCTCCCGAGGAATGCACTTCAATTTCACACCGTTTGGTCTCTTTCTGTACAGGACGTCATCGACGAACTTGTACATAACAGACCGACGGGCTACTCTCTCCGCTTCTTCTTGTTCCTCAGGGAGTTCACCTGTCTGAAGGAAATGGACAATGTGCTGCGCCCATGCTGGAGCCTGAGGCTCGACGGGTAGGACTAAAGGCATCTCCTCCGCCGGGGGGACGTTTGTCTTGACAGCAAAGGCCTGAGGCCCTGCCGGAGCCTGTTGTTCCCCAGCAGGCGTGTTGATCCCGGCAACTTTCTTGCCGGCGGCTCCGGGGAGCTCTGCCGGGAAGTACTGGCCAGAGTTCAACTTTCTTCTCTTTTCTTGCCGCGTCGATGGCCCCACGGATGGTTGAGTCAATTGGTGCACAAAAGTTCCTGGTTCCATAGGCAACTTGAGGGCAGCACGCTTTGACAGGTCGTCAGCAACGCTGTTCTCGGCACGAGGAACGTGCTCCATCTGCAGACCGTCAAAGCGCTCTTCCAATTTCCTCACTTCATCTACGTAGGCTTGCATAACCGGGCTTTGATAGTTCTTGTTAATCTGCCTGACGACAAGTTGTGAATCACCTTTGATGATGAGCTTTCTGATACCAAGGTCTGCCGCGATCCTGAGACCGGCAAGCAAACCTTCGTACTCTGCAGTGTTATTGGTTGAACTCTCCCGGGGAAAATGCATTTGGACTACATACTTGAGGTGCTATCCGGTGGGTGCGACAAGCAGCACACCAGCACCGGCGCCTTGCAGCGAAAAAGCCCCGTCAAAGTACATAACCCATTGCTGATCGGTTTCCTTGCCGGGGAGACTTGTTTCTTGAACTTCTTCGTCTGGCGTCGGGGTCCATTCTGCAATGAACTCCGCCAAGGCCCTGCTCTGAATTGTGGAAGTACTTTCAAACTTAAGACCAAAGCTGGAAAGCTCCAACGCCCACTCCACGATCCTGCCGGTTGCCTCCGGATTTTGCAAAATCCGCTGCAACGGAAAGCGAGTGACGACGGTGATCTCATGTGCTTGAAAATAATGGCGCAGCTTTCTTGAGGCCATAAGGAGGCCGAAAAGCAACTTCTGCACACCAGAATATCTTGATCTACCCCTTGTAAGAGGGAGCTAACAAAATAAACTGGGCGCTGCACCACCTTTTTCTTCTGCACGGGCTCTTCTGTTTGCGCTGATCCTGTCTTGCCGGGATCATCCCTCGCCGGGGAAGATCTTGCCGCGTCACTTGGCGGTCCTGCCGCTGATGTTGCCTCCTCATCAGCTTCCCTCTGCGCCACCAGCGCAACACTAACCACTTGATTTGTTGCCGCCAGATACAGCAGCAACGGCTCTTGTGGTTTAGGTGCGACTAGCGTCGGTGGAGAAGAAAGGTATTTCTTTAAATCTTGCAGCGCTGCCTCCGCTTCCGGAGTCCATTTCATTGGACCTGCCTTCTTCAAAATTTTGAAAAAGGGCAGGGCGCGTTCAGCAGATTTGGAAATAAACCTGCTTAGAGCAGCAACACAGCCGGCAAGACGACGCACATCCTTGACGCATCTCGGCGCTTCAATTTGCTCAATGGCTTTGATCTTGTCGGGGTTCGCTTCGATTCCCCGGCAAGATACAAAGAATCCGAGGAGCTTGCCGGAAGGAACACCGAACACGCACTTCTCAGGGTTGAGCATCAAGTTGATCTTGCTCAAGTTCGCAAATGTTTCTTCTAAGTCTTGAATGAGCGTTGCTTTATCCTTAGTTTTGACCACTATATCATCCATATATGCCTCCATATTTCTATGGAGTTGTGGCTCAAAACCAATCTGGATTGCTCTTTCAAATGTTGAACCAGCACTTTTCAACCCGAAAGGCATTCGTATAAAACAATACATACCACATGGGGTGATAAAGGCGGTCTTCTCTTCATCTTCCTTTGCCATAAAAATCTGATGATACCCTGAATAGGCATCAAGGAAGGACAGGAGATCACAACCAGCGGTGGCATCCACAATCTGGTCAATGCGCGGCAAGGGAAAAGGATCTTTTGGACAAGCTTTATTGATATCTGTGTAATTGACACAAAGCCTCCATTTCCCGTTCGCTTTCCGCACTACAACCGGATTGGCCAACCAGGTTGGATGAAGCACTCCTTTGACCAGTCCTGCCGCCTCCAGCTTCTTAATTTCTTCGGCAATGAATTCTTGCCGCTCCAAGGCCTGTTTCCTCACCCTTTGCTTGACGGGCCGCGCATGAGGACAGACAGCAAGGTGGTGCTCAATTACCTTCCTGGGAACGCCAGGGATGTCAGACGGTTGCCATGCAAACACGTCGACATTCGCCCGCAGGAAAGCAACGAGCGCGCTTTCCTATTTGTCATCTAGGGTGGAACTTATGGTGAAAGTTCCCCCCGTTCCGTCCTCCCTGGCAGGCACCTTCTTAGTTTCTGGTGGGGCAGCCTTGGACTTCTTGTTCTTGCCGGTGGAACTCTCTGGTGCTTACTCGACGGAAGCGCAGCACTCCGAGGAGGCGCGCTTGCCGGAGTTCGCGCCAAGGTTCCTACCGGTCTTCTTCTTCCCTCCGGGAGTTCCAGCGGCAGGAGCAGATGCCTTGATGGCAGGTGCTGCAACTGCTTCCCGGTAAAGTTGGTCGGCACAGATGAGCGCATCCTTCTTGTCGGAATGGATAGTGATGACGCTCAACGGCCCAGGCATCTTCAAGACGTTGTATGCGTAGTGTGATGCCGCCATGAACTTAGCCAGCGCTGGCCGACCAAGGATCCCATTGTATGACATGGGGATCTTGGCGACATCAAACACCACCTTTTCGGTCCTGAAGTTAAGCTCGCTGCCAAATGTTACCGGCAGCGTGATCTTGCCCTTAGGCTGGGTTCTTCCCGGGTTGACCCCTTGAAACGTACCCGTTTCCTCGAGGTCTTCGTCGGGAATCCGAAGCTTTGTGAGCACGTCTGGTGATATTAAGTTTAGGCTGGCCCCGCCGTCAACTAACATCTTCGTCACCTTGAGGTTGTGAATTGTCGGGGAAACCAACAATGGCAAACACCCGACCGCAGTTGTGCGATCAGGGTGATCCTCGGCGTCAAAGATGATAGGCGTGCTGGACCACTTCAGAGGCCTACAAGCATCGGGGGATGGCTCTGCCGCATTAACCTCCCGCACCCACTGTTTAAGTTGGCGGTGGGAAGAATGCAGCGAGGCACCCCCATCAATGCACATAGCCTCCGTAGCCTTCTGGAATTCCTGCTCACAGGATTCGTCATCTTCTTCATCATCATCTCTTTCTTTATCTCGGCCACGAGCGGGCCGATCCTTCTGCTGCTTGGCCTTGCCGCGGTGACCCCCTCTGCCACCGCATTTCTTGCCGGACCCCTCAGCACCATCTTGGGCCTTCTCCTTGTCTCGCCTCTCGTATTCGGCCTTCTGCTTCTCGGCAAGCTGCTCAACTTGCCGGCAGTCCTGGAGATCGTGGCCCTTAGTGCGATGGATCTTGCAGTATTGCTTGCCGGAGTTCTCCGACTTGTCGGCAGCCGCCAAGGCCTGACAGGAAGGGCACCCGGCAAGATCCTTGCTGGGGGCGCTATCCTTGGCCTTCTTGGCGGCGCCGGGGTTGCCGGATTCCTCGACGGCAAGCACGGCCTTGCCTCCGCCCTTCCTATTCCACCGCCGGCCTTTCCTTGACGGAGCCGCGGCATCTTCTTCTTCTGAGTCGCCTGTCGCACCAACAGCTTCACCGGGGAGTTTTCTCCCCTCTTCAGCTCGAGCACACTTGTCGGCCAAAGTGTAAAGCTCGGCAATACTCCTGACTTTGTTCATTGCCAGCTCTTCCCGCATCCTGCGGTTACGCACGTTCTGGTGGAACGCGCTAATGACAGCGGCAGGATGAACATCAGGAATATTGTATTGCACCCGGCTGAATCTCTGCATAAACTTGCGCAGGGACTCGCCCTCCTTCTGAGGGATGATGTGCAAATCACTTTCTTGGCTAGGAGCTTGGTGGCCTCCAACAAAGGCGCCAACAAACTGATGGCACAGATCTGACCAACAAGAAATAGAATCCTCCGGCAGATGCATCAACCACGACCTGACGTTGGGTTTGAGCACCAACGGGAAGTAGTTGGCGAGTATCTTGTCATCTCGGCCCCCGGCAGCTTGCACCGCAATGGTGTAGATGCTCAGGAACTCCGAGGGATGGGTCTTGCCGTCATATTTCTCCGGGACCTCTGGCTTGAAGGTTCAGAGATTGGGCCACTGGACTTGCTGCAGCTCACGGGTAAACGCTGGAGGTCCCACCTCGTAAGGCAAGTCTCCTACATTCCCTGGCGCGGGCTCGTCGACAACTGGCCCCGCGCACTTATCAGACTGATAGCGCGCTTCCCGTCACCGCTCGATGGTTGTTCGAGCGTCCTCCTTGCCTCGTTCCTGGAGAACCAGACGCTGATCACGGCGCATCCGCGGATCGGACGACGCCGTGGAAACTTCTTCATGGCGGTCGACTTGCTGAGTCGTCGGCCGCCGCTGATGTCGCGGAGGAGAGTGCACTGTAGTTGCACCACCTCCGGTTTTCTCTCCACCGGCTCGCATCGGATCGATGGGCTTCCGCTGAGAGGGCCCTGCCTCTTGTGGTCCATCCTTATTAGCGAAGCCGATAAGGCTCTGGATAGTAGCTCGCCACTCCTCCATCTTCTCCGGGGCGGGAGGAAAATCGAGGAGCAGCTGCGCACGTGCCAAGGCTTCCGCTGGCGTAGGTGGTGGCGACAGGTGCGAAGTACGTGAGGTGCTCTGACTCCTAACTAAGTTAGAAGGAGCACCGCCACGGTCACGCGACCGCGCGCCACCTTCGCCGGCAGCTCGGTGTGCATGCTGGTCCCGCGCATCTTGAGATCTATGCGCAGAAACCTTTTCGTAGGGACGCCCCGAACCACCAGCACCATGATGTCGCTCGTCTCGCACAACCTGGGCAGGTTGCGAGGCCCGCGGCGGCGCGGGAGCTCCAGCAGGCGCTCTTTGATCCCTAGAGTTTGTTGTGCCACCCGTAGGCAACACAACGCCATCTCTAGATCCAGCGGCGCGCAAGTTACCACTGCCACTGCGAACGATACCGCTCGCTTGGCTTGGATCACCAAAACGCCGCGGGAGTTCCAGTCCTCTTCCTTCTGCAACCACACCATCGCCTGTCTGCGAAGGCGCGGGCAAAACAGACCCGGACGGTTGTGCTATCGCGATGTTCTTCTTCTTGGGCGGCATGATGAAGGAACTAGGGCATCGACCACCAGATCAGGTTCACGCAACCTTCAATCCCCCTACCTGGCGCGCCAAAGATGTCGGGGCACGACACCTATGGGATCCCGAGAGACCCCTTTACGATTCGGCGGGGGGAGAGGTACACGCAAAGAGCAGAACCGGTGATCGACACGTGCGGTTTTTACCCAGGTTCGGGCCGCTGATCAGCGTAAAACCCTACTCCTGCTTTATGTTCTTATTGATGTTCTTGAGCCCAGCCTTCAGGACCGCTCGCAATGAACAGTACGTTCAAAGAGCAGCTACGCATGCAGAATGGGCCAGAAGTTCTCCTCCTCTGTAGCAGTTGCCTTGGGCCTCCTTTTATATGCTCAAAGGGGTCTCCACAGTGGCAAAATGTACATACATTGAGGTGTAAAGTAGCTACAGGGTATCATACCTAACCCCTGACGGATTAGGACAGGCGCATTTAATGCACCGTGAGGTGTCCGTTTAGGTGTCCTCACTTTCTTGGGGATGGAAAAAGGGGCCATCCCATCAGCACCGCTTAAGCTCTCCTCCACTGGCACGCCGCCACGCTTCCATGGAAGGAGCCAGAATGTCAGACTCGTCACTGTGCCGAAGCGATGGCACAGTAGCAGAATCTCGCCAGGCGCCCAGCCTTGCCGGATGCCGAGCCTTGCCGGGCGCCAAGCCTTGCCTGACGCCGAGCCTTGCCGGGCGCCAAGCCTTGCCGGACGCCGAGCCTTGCCGGGCTCCTCAGGCCACCCCGGCAAGGATCTTGCCGGGGAGGCTGGCCTTCGATTTCCAGCTTTGCTTATTTGCTGATTCTCAGATCTCTGACCTGATGATTTCCTTGATGACTTAAATCGACCTCGAGCTGATCCCGGCAAGCCTTGCCGCGAGGACGGCTACAACTGCCCGTGCACAAGTAAGGGGTACTAGTGGCCCAATACTTAGTAGGACAAATGATAATTTCAATTACTTTTCCTAGCATCATAACAACAACTCTTTCTCATAAAACTCATCATGATAAAGTAGCAATCAATTCATATGTTATGATTTAACAATGCATTCTCTTGAAACTTAACAACCTATATTCTTAGTCACCAAACAATTGCAATTCAACTTATCTTTAACAAAGTCTAGGTAAGAGCTCCACATACATATTTATCATTTAGTCTTCTATGATTGCTAATACTCAAAGCATATTTTTAGAACAAATAGCATTCATCGAACACAGAGAAAGATAGGGGCTTAATGTTTCGCCTCCCAACTTATTTATCATAGAGATAATTGTTAACAATAATAAATCATGATCAAATATATTTGAATGGCCATATGTGCCTGGATCTTTACCCACCACACGATGCTTGCCAACTAAAGAATAATTGAGGTTGAAATGAGAAAGCATACTATTGACTCTTGCATAAAAGTAAATTCATAAAGTAAAAGATAGGCCCTTCACAGAGGGAATTAGAGGTTGTCATGCGCTTTTTATTGTTGGATGTGCAAGCTCTTAACGCAAAGGAATGTCACATTATATTGCCCCTTGTGATCGCAACCTTTATTATGGAGTCTATCGCTTTTATTTCTTTACCATCACAAGTTTGCACAACGCTTATTTTCCCTTGCAATAAAAGATCATACATATTTTAGGAGCAATTTTTATTGCTTTTTGCACCGATGACAACTTACTTGAAGGATCTTATTCAATCCGTAGGTAGATATGGTGGACACTCATGGTAAGAAACTGGGTTTAAGGGTTTTTGGATGCACAAGTAGTATCTCTACTTAGTACATATTTTTGGCTACCAAAAGATCCTAAGCAAACACCACATGTTGGAGGATCCATAACAACATAACTTCTATGCAAATACACCCAAACATAACTCATTACGTTGTCTTCCTTGTCCAACTTGCACTAATTTGCTCAAGTTTGAAAATAATTAATGGGTATTCACAATCATAAAAGATGTCCAAGATAATATATTTATATGTGAAAGTTCTCTTCCTTATACTAATCATTCATGAATTGCTTGTATGACCAATATTGTGATTGTCAAACTTCAATAGATTTTGCTTTCTAAACCCAATGTGAAGCTACTACTAGACATGATACAAATATATGAAGCACATATATTTTCAACTTCATGATATTCAACAATTTACTCATAGGATATACGTGAAGCACAAGAGCAAATGACAAACTACTCCAAAAAGATATATGTGAAGATCAAATGAGTAGTTAAGTAAATAGGTAGCTATGTGAGGACTCTCTCCCATTTAAAATTTTCAGATCTTAAGTGTTCTATTCAAACAATAAAGAAAACAAAATAAAATGTCATTCCAAGAATAGCACACATCGTGTGAAGAAGCAAAAACTTAGGCTCAACCGAGACTAACGATAATTGTTGATGAAGAAATGTGGGATGCCTACCGGGGCATCCCCAAGCTTAGATGCTTGAGACTTGTTGAAATATTATCTTGGGATGCCTTGGGCATCCCCAAGCTTAGGGTCTTGTCACTCCTTATTCTCCTCATATCGATATCTCACCCAAAACTTGAAAACTTCAATCACACAAAACTTAACGGAACTTCGTGAGATTGGTTAGTATGATAAAGAGCAAATCATTCACTTTGGTACTGTCAAAGACAAGATTCATAATTTTTCCACATAATTCCTACTGTACTCTATCCTTTCCACAATTTATATTGACCAATATAACCATAGAAACAATGAAACAAGCAAACTATGCATTGAAAATAGAATTTTTCAAAAACAGAACAGTTTGTAAAGATCTGAATAATGACTATACTTCTGTAACTCCAATTTTTTGAGAAGTTAGGAAAGCATTGGAAATTTGTATATCAATCATGTGTAAAAGTTTCAGAATTTTATCTCGTTACAGTAAAATATAGGAATTTCTGCACTGGACACAAAGTTTCTGTTTTTGCACATAATCAAGTCAACTATCATCCACACTATCCCAAAGGATTTACTTGGCACTTTGTTGAAACAAAAGCTATAAAACATGATTACTACAGTAGCTTAATCATGTGAACACACAAAAACAGTAGGTATAAGTGTTGGGTTATCTCCCAACAAGTGCTTTTCTTTAATGCCTTTTTGCTAGACATGATGATTTCAATGATGCTCACATAGAAGTAAAGAACTGAAACATAACGAGAGCATCATGAATCATATGTTCCTCTCTCATAATAAATTTTTGGTAGCATCATGAATGGATTCATCAATATAGCTATCACATAAAGCATTCTTTTTATGATCCACAAGCATAGAAAATTTATTACACTCCTCATAAGCAATTTTATTCTCAGTCATAATAGTGGGAGTATCATATGAAACTCAAATACTATAAATTGTTTCCACATTAAAAGAGTAATGTTCAGAAAAAGGGTAATCATAATTATGAATTTTTTTATAAATATAATCATGACTACTTTTTATAACATAAGTATCATCACAATAATCATCATAAGGAGCAACTTGATTCTCATCATAATCAATTGAAACCTCTTCCGAAATAGTGGAATCATTACTAATCCCCTTTTATCATTATAGTAAGATTCAACACCCTCCAAAACAGTGGGATAATTATTATCTAAAGTTGACGCTCTTCCAAACCCACTTTCATAAATATTGCAATCATCATAAATATGAGGCATGCAATCATCATAACAAATTTGATCTTTCAAAGTAGGGGGACTAGAAAGATCATATTCATTAAGCATAGCATCCCAATCTTGGGACAAACATTAATTGCAGCAAATAAATTCTCAAACATGTCATTCTCATCAAACATAGCATCCCGAAGCTTGTGGCTTGGCATATCATAAGCATAATCACTCTCATCATTAATAGTATGAATAGCACCAATAGTATAACAATTATTATCATCATAATTTCTCAAATTGGTGCCTTAAATATTCTCAAGATTATAAGAAGTGTCACTATCTTCCCAATCATAATTATCACAACTAGTAATAGGCATAACAAAATCATCCTCAATAGTTCCTTCGGACATTGTGCCATAAGACAAAGAAGCAATATCATCATCAAGTGTATCATCTTTCACAATTATTTTTAATTCATTCTCGTGAGGCACAACAATAATAGGAGCAATATCATTTGGGAGAGCTACCTTTTTACCTTTGCTTCTCCTTCTTTTCTTCTTCTTCCCCACATCATGTGTGGCTTTAATCAATTTTTCTGAGCTTCTTATTGATGAGATTGGTTGAATAGGGAGCTCCTTCTCGTCACCTATTTCATCATGAGAGACAATAGGAGGGAAAGGGGAAATCTTTACCCTTTGATTAGTATTCATTTTATATTCTATTGGTTTTCCCATCTTTCTATAGTTGGCAATATAAGCATTCTCATTGCAATTTACCATGCAAAACGTATAAATTTCTTTCAAATTAGTTTCAGCATGGTCTGTGAATATGAATGCTTCAAACCAACTATTTTTATGTGACAATTCTTCACACCCCAAAAATAAACAAAGTTCATTATAAAGTTCAAGGGTGATCAAGTCATTACAATATTTGGCCACGATTCAATCATGAAAAGTTTGCATTGGAAATTAAGATGACCAACCTTATTGCAAAGTTCACAAGTAATGAGATGAAGAGAGCATAATTTTGTAGAAAATTCATCTATCACTTTAAGCCACCAATTGTTTTTATCATGTTTATGCTTCTTACAAAATCTATCATCCCTATAAGGCATGTCTTCACAAACTTTATGCACTCCACAAAATTGACATGCTTATAAGAAACATTTTTGTCATGGCTAGTGCAATCATCATTAGTTTTTTGGATATTCATAGAATTCATACTAAAAACATTGCAATTATGCTCATCATTCATGGATTTTATGCCAAACATTTTATTAAATTCTTCTTCTATCAACTGAGCATAATTTTCCGATCCATCATTTTCAAGAAAGACATTATAAAGATGAATAATATGAGGCAACCTCAATTCCATTTTTTTGTAGTTTCCTTTTATAAACCAAACTAGTGATAGAACACGAAACTAAAAGATTCAATTGCAAGATCTAAAGATATACCTTCAAGTACTCACCTCGTCGGCAATGGCGCCAGAAAAGAGCTTGATGTCTACTACGCAACTGTATTCTTGTAGACTCGTCTTGGGCCTCCAAGCGCAGAGTTTTGTAGGACAGCAGCAAATTTCCCTCAAGTGGATGACCTAAGGTTTATCAATCCATGGGAGACGTAGGATGAAGATGGTCTCTCTCAAACAACCCTGCAACCAAATAAAAGAAATCTCTTGTGTCCCCAACACACCAAATACAATGGTAAATTGTATAGGTGCACTAGTTAGGCGAAGAGATGGTGATATAAGTGTAGTATGGATAGTAGATATAGGCTTTTGTAATATGAAAATATAAAAATAGCAAGGTAGCAAGTGATAAAACGGAGCACAAATGGTATTGCAATGCTTGGAAACAAGGCCTAGGGTTCATACTTTCACTAGTGCAATCTCTCAATAGTGCTAACATAATTGTTGGGGATATAACCCCTTGATATGACCCGCTATATTGGGCCGGGTCATCCAGGTGGCGGCTGATGATCAAGACTCAAGACAGGGTAGAGAGCCCGGGGCAAGACCAACAGGGTGGTTCATAGAGTGGGCCTACTCGGGGCCAAGTGTCTGAAGATGGCAGCTCATGGCCCAGAGGTACAAGTCGCCTGGAGTTTCCTTGCGTAGGGAACAAGACAAGTCAGAGACATACGGAGTCACAGATCATAGTACGACCCTGACTCTTGTAAGCCCTGGGCCTCGACCTGTGTATAAAGGTGAGTCCCTGAGGTAGATAGGACTAAGTGACAATCGATCAATAGCTAGGTCAAGCGAATCCGCTCCCTTGTAATTGATCCTCAAGTAATAAGCAACAAGTAGGAAGTAGGCTATTACCTCGACCGTGAGGGTCCAAACCTGGGTAAACTCGTGTCTCTCGATTCCAATCAACCCCGACAAGCTAACCTCCCGGTTGCGATGGCCTCACGACTAAGTCCTCACACTAGGACATCTACCGTGACAAAACCATGACAGTTGGTGCCCACCGTGGGTCCAGTGCACGGTGGTTTCGAGTTCTTGAAGGGATCTTTCCCAGGGATAGATGGATATGCCGTCGACAGGATGACGAAGAGTCACCGCGGCAAGTTCTACATCGATGACGCCGGCTGGGCCCCCGAGGCCGACTCAATCGAGTATGGATACTGGGTCCCCTTCGGCAACATCCATGTCTTCATCGGTAATAACGGCGGATCAGAGCCTGAGCCGGACATCTGCACCGACCTCGTCGAGCCGGCTCGGCGCATGCAACCCACCCGGATTCAAGCCGGCCGGAAGCATGTTTTCGTTGGTTTCACGCAAGGTGTGGAACTTGCAGAAAACTCTATGTTCGGAGGAGAGACTCTCGTCTACTCATATGGTGAGTCCTCAACTAGGGACACAGAGTCGATCTACCCGCTTTATGACGGTAGGCTTGTGGGTTGTTCCGATGGCAACATTATTCCGGACACCTACGAGCCGCCGTGCTGAGCCACCATCTTCATGGCAGGGACGGCGCCGACTCTCAATTCGTCGGCGGCCGGAGCAACGGCAACAATTGACCCTTCGGTGCTGGCGTCTAGAACATCCGGCTCAGGCAGGCCACCGGCTCAAGTTCTATCTGACCTGATGAGTGCCCTGACGAACTTACTGGGGACAGAAGTCACTGTCGAAAACCAAGCAGAACGCAATGCAGAGATTGCGAAGCTTTGGGAGCAGATGACCAAGGCCCAGGAGGATATCAACACCGAAAACACCCAGACAGCCGCGCTGCAAGCTCAGATTAATGCAGAAGCAGAGCGCCTGAAGATGGAGGCTTAGCGTCTAAACCTGGATCAGAATGCTTCCAATGCAGTTTATCAGAGGAGGTACCAGAGCCGTTTACCTCTGAGTCACGAGCCCACACGTTTGTTCAACACGCTAGGGGGGCAGGCCCAAGTACTCCGGGAGCACCGATTGTGCCTCAATAATCCTCTGATGTACCCGGGAGCAGGGTGCCAACTCAACCTCACCAACAAGCGCTGGATCGGAGGGATGAGCCGGTCCCAGACCCTCGCCTTGCCCAAACACCCCCACGGCATTTTTTGACACCGCCGGGTCACTTCTCCAACCCGGTAGATAACATGGTAGCAGTGGCAACCCGGCTTACTGTGCTTCCTATCACTAGCGAGTCGCAGATCATGGTTGAAGCCCGGAATGCCATTGGATTTTTACAGACGGCGATTTCTCAGCAGGCTAATTACTCTTATAGTCAGCATCGTGTGCACTCAACTCCGCTACCAAGTCGTAGTATAGCCGACATGCTGAGTCGCCAGCAGTGCCTAGTAGTGAACGACACTATAACCCGCCCCGTAATACGTGTTCAGATGCTCAGGTAATTGTGGATGAGGCAAGGACCCGTCGCGAGGCGAAGGCAGTAAACTAGGGGGCTTATCAGCCACCCCGGTAATAACTGCAGCTTCGATGGGAGCCGGATCGAGCGCCAGAACCATTAGAGTACCGTGCCTAGTGCCGGCTTTATGTAATGAGCGCATGCATAAAGACTTTAAGTGTACTCGCAAAGTACCCAACTACACGGCGGATCTTGAGCCGGTGGCTTAGATCGAGAGCTATGAGCTGGCCATGGACATGTGGGACGTCAGCGATGCGGTATGTGCCAAGTATTTCATTATGATGTTGGAAGGGCCGGCTCGTACATGGTTGAAAAACCTTCCCCCAACTCTATTAACACCTGGGCGGAGTTGAAGGAGTGCTTCATCAAGAATTTTCAAGGGACTTGCAAACAACCAATGACAATTGTTGATTTGGAACACCGTGTGTAGCGCGAAGATTAGTCGGCCCATCATTGGGCCCGTCGGGTTGCGAACATCATTCACTCTTCAGATAGTATTGGGCGGCTCAAGCTATTCTGATCTTGGAGAAGAACTATCACTTTCAGCCTCTGGTGCAGAAGCTCGGTCGGCTTAAGCGCAAGTGACAGGATATGGACACTCTCATGTATGTACTTACCAGATACACCAATTCTGATGGTACAAAGGATCCTAATTCTAATGATGACGAATCGGGCAAAGGCAAGAAAAATGGTGCTGGTAAGGGTCAGCAACAGAATGCCCCCACGCAAAATGGTAATAACCATGGGAATGGTGGAAAACACAAACACCCCGATGGCGGGTCAGACTTTGTGGCTAACACCAACATAGCATTCAAGAATCAGCGTCGTAATGGCAAGCAGCCATATGCTGGGGGGGGGACCCCAGAATTATGAGGAAGTACTTAATGCGCTGTGTCCAAAGCATAGTTATCCTAACAAGCCATCTTCTCATGCTTGGAAGGACTGTTATATTATCCAGGAGTACATGAACCAGTCGTTTCAACAACATCATGGCAATGGTAATGGGCCGCCAGGCGGGTCAGGCTCAGGAGGTTTCCAGGGGGCCGACTTTGGTGGCGGCGGCTCAAATTCTGGCTATTAGGGCCAAGGGAACCATGGTGGTCATAATCAGCAGTCTGGTCAAGGTAACCAACAGCAGAATAACCAGTCAGGATATAAGAGTAATCCTAAGCATCTCAATAGTGGCCAATACCATATTTTTACTATGAATACTTGCAAGCGTGACCGGAAGATCCATAAGCGGACAGTCAACATTGTTGAGCCGGTGGTACCGCAGTATTTGATGTGGTCTGAGCACGCGATAACTTGGAGTCGGGCGGATCACCCGCCCCGTGTTGATGATATGGGTCATCTGGCCCTGGTAGTGGCCCCTCAAGTGGGCAGTTACAAATTCACCAAGGTACTTATGGATGGTGGAAGCAACATCAACATATTCTACTATGACACTTTTCGACGGACAAATCTGACAGAGAAGGATCTTAAGCCGTCCTCTATGGTATTTCACGGAGTTGTTCCTGGCAAATCAGCTAACCTTGTAGGGAAGATTGCTCTGGAGGTGGCTTTTGGTGATGAGTATAATTACAGAGCAGAGACACTGTGGTTTGAGGTGGTCAAGATCAAGAGTCCATATAATGCGCTGTTTGGATGGCCGGCTTATGCTAAATGCATGGTTCGCCATTGTTACATATATTTGCAGCTTAAGATGCCAGGTCCACGTGGGACAATCACGATTCATGGGGATCGCAAAATAACCCTGAAATGTGAAGAAGGAGATGCTGCTTATGCGGAGACGGCCTGTGCTTCCGTAGAGCTTAAGTTTTACAAGGACAATGTTGACCTAGCTGACATGACCCCTCTGAAGAAACCCACCACCTAGAAGGACCCTCTGCTCAAGTTCAAATCGGCCAAGACATGCAGCATGTTGAATTCGTTCCATGTGATTCTTCGCGGCAGTTCACCATTGGGATGGGGATGGATCCCAAATAGGAAAGCGCGCTCATCGAGTTAATCCGTGAGAATCGGGACATCTTTGCATGGAAACCTTCTGACATGCCAGGTGTACCGAGAGAATTCGCTGAGCACCACCTTAATATGGATCCTAAGATGAAACCTGTCAGACAGTTCCTCCATCATTTTAACGAAGAGAGGCGTAAAGCTATTGGAGAAGAAGTGGCCCGGCTTTTAGCCGCCGGGTTCATAGTTGAAGTTTTTCACCCCCAGTGGTTGGCTAATCCCGTGCTTGTGCTCAAGAAAAATGGCACTTGGCGTATGTGTGTTGATTACACAGATCTCAACAAGGCTTGTCCAGCTGATCCATTTGCTCTCCCCCGGATCGACTAGATCATTGATGCCACGGCGGGTTGTGAGAGTCGTTGTTTCCTGGATGCTTATTCTGGTTATCATTAGATCAAGATGGCAATTGAGGATCAGGAGAAAACAACCATTATCACACCCTTTGGAGCTTCCTGCTACGTTTCTATGCCTTTGGGGCTCAAGAGTGCCCAAGCAACTTATCAACGTTGCGTTCAGAATTGCTTCCATTGGCAAATTGGATGCAATGTTCATGCTTATGTGGATGACATTGTAGTTAAGTCAAGGAAGAAAGAAACCTTGCTTGATGATTTGAAGGAAACCTTTGAGAATCTCCGGGTGTACAAAATGAAGCTTAACCCGGCCAAATGTGTTTTCGGTGTACCTGCAGGAAAACTGCTAGGTTTTCTGGTGTTAGAGAGGGGCATCGAAGCTAACCCGGAGAAGATCGACGCTATAACTTCACTATCTAAGCCAGCCTATATCAATGACGTTCAACTCTTGGCGGGTCGTATTGCAGCCTTGAGCCAGTTCATAAGCCGCCTGCGTGAGAAGGTGATTCCCCTATACCAGATGATGAAAAAGACTGATCACTTCGTCTGGAGTGATGCTGCTAATGGCGCTTTCGAGGCACTTAAGAAGCAGGTGGCTGAGCCGCCTATTTTGGCTGCTTCGATCGATAAAGAACGTATGCTCGTGTACATGGCAGCTAATAATAAGGTTGTAAGCATTGCAGTTGTCGTGGAGCACAAGGAGGCAGGGAAAGAGTACCCAGTCCAGCGGCCCGTTTATTATGTCAGTGAGGTCTTGACAGAGTCCAAGCAAAGATATCCACATTGGCAGAAATTGGTGTTTGGGGTGTTCATGGCTAGCCGCAAGTTGAAGCATTACTTTCTTGGGCATCCAATCACTGTGGTCAGTTTTGCTCCTCTAGGGGATATCATTCAAAACATAGAATCCACAGGCAGAGTTGCTAAGTGGGCAATTGAGCTTGGGCTACATCATCTGAAATATGTGCCCAGAACCGCCATCAAATCTCAGGCTCTGGTGGATTTTATCAATGATTGGACGGAACTGCAAACACCCGAGGAGAAGCCGGATAATACATACTGGACGATACACTTTGATGGATCAAGGTAATTGGAAGGCTCGGGGGCTGGAGTTATTATATCTTCCCCGGGAGATGACAATTTTTGTTATGTCTTGAGGCTTATGTTTCCCTGTACTAACAATGCAGCTGAGTATGAAGCTTTACTACATGGGCTCCGCATGGCCAAGGAAATGAACTTGAGCCGGGTTAGATGCCTGGGCGAGTCAGACCTTGTGGCATAGCAAGTTTCAGGGAAATGGGATTCTGGTGGCTTATCATCAAGCATTAAATAATATTGCAGGCCACTTTAAAGGTTTCCAAGTGGATCACATAGACCGGCGGCTTAACGAGGCGGCTGATGCTTTATCTCGGCTAGGTTCTCAGTGTAAGCCGGTTTCCCCTAATGTATTCCATGATGTATTGCACAACCCTTCTGTCAAGTTGCCTTCAAAGGAGGATCTGGCTATCCCTGACCTGGAAGGGCAGCTTGTGGCGGCTCTACGTGCTATTCCAGATTGGATGATGCCTTATTTGGCCTACCTGACTCGTGGTGAGCTTCCAGAGGATAAACATTTTGCGCGACAGATCATCCGGTGTTATAAGTCCACGAGAATTGTCAATGAGAAGTTACACAGGTGCAGTGTGACTGGCGTGTTTCAACATTGTGTTTCCCTCGAAGAAGGGCATGAAATTCTGTAAGAAATTCATGCAGGAGACTATGGACATCATGCCGGATCAAGATCTTTGGTGGCTAAGGCTTTCAAACATGGTTTTTACTGGTTAACCGCTCATGCTGATGCAGAGGACATTGTTCACAAGTGCGATGGTTGCCAGAAGTTTGCACGACAAGCTCATGTGCCGGCTCAAGAGTTATGGATGATCCCAATAACTTGGTAGTTTGCGGTCTGGGGGCTTGATATGGTAGGGCCATTTAAGAGGTCCAAGGTCAAAAAGACTCACATGTTGGTAGCAATTGATAAATTTACCAAGTGGGTTGAAGCAGAGCCGATCAGCAATTGTGAGGCAGCAACTGCAGTTCAGTTTGTGAAAAAGCTGATCTTCCATTTTGGTTATCCTCATAGTATTATCAAAGATAATGGGACAAATTTGTCTAAAGGTGCTATGAAGGAGTTCTGTCAGAGGGAACACATCCAACTTGATGTTTCGTCAGTGGCTCATCCACAGTCCAAGGGCCAAGCCGAACGTGCTAACCAAGAGATATTGCGCGGGATCAAACCCAGACTCATGGTTCCATTGGAACGTACTCCGGGTTGTTGGGTTGAAGAGCTTCCGGCGACTCTTTGGAGAATAAGGACCACCCCCAATAGATCCAAAGGCTACACACCGTTCTTCATGGTCTATGGCGCAGAGACGGTTCTTCCAAGTGACATCCGGCATGACTCGCCCAGGGTGGTGGCTTACATCGAAACAGATAATGAGACGCACATCAGAACGCTCTGGAGGCCTTGGAAGAAGAACATGATCTCGTGGCGGCTTGATCTGAAATTTATCAGCAAGACCTTCATCGTTATCACAGTCGAAGAGTTCGAAACCGCACTTTCCAGGAGGGCGACTTAGTGCTCTGTTTGATTCAAGATCAGATAGGCATGCGTAAGCTGTCACCTCCTTGGGAAGGGCCCTTTCTTGTCAGCAAAAACCTCAATAATGGGTCATATTATCTCATTGATATGCGTGAACACAATAAGTCACATACCTCTTAGGAGGAGACCAACAGGCCCTGGAACATTGCTCATCTTTGGCCTTACTACACTTGAGCCACTGGCTCCAGTTATTGTACATACTTACATCATGTATATATCTTTTTATGATCAAATATAATAAAGCCGGCATCCCCGAAACTCGGGGCCTCTGTCGTTTCATCTCATATATTGTGCATGAGTCTTTTATTTGTTGATCATAGGTCACTTGGGGGCTTCCAACTCACCGAGTTTAGCTTTCTCACTCTTTTGACCCGGCAAAAATGCCACATTATATTGGTTAAACCTGCCTATCTGCTTGATGCTACTCCACAAAGGTGACCCACCGTACTCTTAACAGTGAATCTTTATGACCCTGAACTTGTTAAGGTTAAAACGATGGCTTAAGTCATGTGAGAGCCAGCTTACAGAAAGCAAGGATAAACCAAAGCTATCATGCCAGCTTCACTGAAGCAAGACTTGAGCCTTGAAAGCCATTTTTTTCAAGCCTCGAAAGATGACTTCTAATTTATTCAATATTTATATGGTTCTCTATTTCTGCAGGAATATTTTTGCTCTTAATCATAGTATTGCAATGACTATACGTCTCTGGGTCAAAAGAACTCCAAGTTGGTTGTGATTAGTATTGAGCTTTTATTGACCATGAGCCACCAAGATTATCAATTCATAGTTTCTTTTAGCAATCCTCATGACTGTAAGTCGCTGGTGGATGAATCGCCGGGTTATTTCACACCAATTATAATTTGGTGGAATTGTTTTGCAGAAGTCCAAAGTCTCTGCACTTACAAGTTGCTACAGGCGACTTACCACACATAAATACACGCAATGGATATATGGTATTCAAATACAAAATATCCAAGGCGGGTCGATAACATGCTTTGGACCAAAATTTTTCAAGCAGTGGACAGATAAGTGTATGAACAAATGATAACGTGCACGAAGGCATGACAGAGCAACCAAGTGTTTTTGATAAGCCTATTACACGACTCCAGCTATGCCCACCGTATTTAAAGTTTTTCTAAGGAGTATAAACTACTCCTGTAAGCCAGCCTCTGTGCCATCCGGGTTAGCTCCTTGATGACCCCCAGCAGTTGACGCTTCCAGGTTATCCCGCGCCGACTCTTCTGCTTCTTGGATCTAAAGGTTGTCCAGATTCCAGTTGACATCCGTTAAAGCTTGGAAGACAGCTTTGTCATGTAAGATAGGAGACTAGTCAACATCAGAAGCAAAGAGATGCTTACGCCGTTGTGGAGTCAAGTCAAAAGATCTACGTATTGGCAGCAGAACTTGCGTGTTGTTGCCATCATAAGCTGGCTGGTATTTCTTCAGCTCCATTTCTGAGACAAGTTGACTCGCCAGTGCTCGGATCTCCTTCGCACAACGGGCGTAATCAGCCTGGGAAAGATCAGTCCCATCGTCTTTATATTGTGGGAACCCGCCGGCCATCTCCAAAGGATCTAATTCTGGCGCATAAGCCATCACCCGGCTCAGCACGGTCATTGCCCATGATCGGGTGGCTGACCTCTTCAGTTCTTCAATTTGCTTCAGGATGGTTGACAGCCACTTCAAAACATCTTTTATGAATTGCGACAGGTCTTTTTCGCCCATTACAGCCCTCAGGGTATGCATGCTTCCAGCATATAATTGTTCTACGAGGCAGTACACGGCCTTCAGCTTCATTATGTTGTCTTGGAGGTTGCAATTTCTATCACCTGCAAACAGTTACAATGTGTAAGTCGCCAGGCAAGTTGTTACCTATACATGACTCGTTTAGCGAGTTGTTAGCATGAGTTCATGAAGTTACTTACCAAATATGGCCTGGGTCATTTGAGAGATATGGTGCTTTAACCCGGCCAGCTCCTCAGTAACCGGTGCCAATTGGCTTTCGGCAGCTTCTGCACGCTCGATCAAGGCGGCTTTCTCAGTCTGAAATGACTTCTTTTCTGTCTCAAACCCTTCCTTGATTTTCTCTAATTCTTCTAAAGAAGATTTCAGGCTTGATTCAGCCTTGGCCCGTAGAGCCTGTTCAGATTCAAGTTCTTTTCTCAAGACGGTCAAATTTGACTCGGTCATGTTCACAACTTATTGCAAAATAAGGAGGTAATTCATTTACAAAGTGTTGAGCTAAGCCGGCAACAAGATACAACCCGACACTTGGGGACTATGCAATTTCAATTTAAGTTGGGAAGTCCCAAGCAGATTGCAAGCAATATGCTTAGCACTTGGGGGCTAATGCATGTCATTTTTCTTCCTTAAATATACAAGAAGACCCAACTGAGATCATACAAATGAGTCGGCCCTTGGGGGCTACATGCTATGTTTTCAAAGTTTCATTATTTGAAAGACCCGACTCAATTCATAAAAATGAGTCGACCCTTGGGGACTACAGGTCAACTCTTCAAAGTTTATTTATTTAAAAGACCCGGCTCATCTCAGGAAGATGAGCCCGCCCTTGGGGGCTACATGATGTTTCTTTTAAGTAAGATGAATATCTTTGAAGGACCAGTTCATCATTCGCATGATAACCCGGCCCTTGGGGGCTACATAAAGATATATGGGATGGGAGAAGATTGATCATACCTCATATTTCCTCTTCATCATGTTTACCACGCCGACTTCCATGTCGTGGCTGGTAGAAAGGCGAGCCAGGTAGCCCGCAGGCAGTTCTTCGGTGCTGAAGTCTTTGTAAGCCGGCAGCTCAAGTTTGGTTTTTCCCTTCTCAGACAAGGGCATCTCATTTTTAGAAGTGAGCTTCGTCAGCACATTGGAGACTTCTAGAGATTTATAAGCCTCCCCAGTAATGGTAACTTCATTATCATTCTTCTCAAGCGGGGCAATTTCTTCAGCCGTCTTAGCAGGGCTTGAGATAGGAGCAGGACTTGGCGGGTTTAGATTATCCACCGGGTTAGTCTCAGCATCCATTGTCTTAGTACCGACTGGTTCATTTTGCCGAGGCGGTTCAATTTGATCATCATGATGGTCTTCAGCGATTTCAGTATGAGCCTCAAGGGTCACCAAAGTTTGGTCCTCTAACTCAGGGATCTCAGCAGTGGTTGACGACCTGCCAACTTTTCTCTTGTTGGCCTTAGGTTTGGCCCTGCGGTTAAGACAACATATTCAGAAAACATACAATAGGGGCTGTAAGCAGCCGCCAACAGTTGATAAAGTTGTTTACCCGGGGTTTATAATCAAAGCCGACAGTTGAGTAGCAGTCGAATCCCTTGAGGATGGCGGCGACTCCTGATAATTGGAATCAGAGGGGTTAAGAGGCTGCCTGATAAGGCCGGCTCGTGGAAGAGAAGGAGTTAACCTATGAGGCACCTCATTACGATGCTTGCGGGCGGATGGCTCACGAGATAAGCTGGCCAGCTGCTCTCCAGAGCCGCTCCGAGTTTTGTGTCTTGATTCATGCCGGGTTTTCTTCAAAAAAAAGTTTGGATCCAAGTGAGCATCTGGATGAGAAAATCTTACTTTCCGAACGACCCACCTTGTTTTCGTTGCAGATAAGGATTCTGAGCCAGAAGAGATGGAAATTACCTCATCATCATCAGCCCAGCTTGTTGCAGCATCACCCTGAGAATAAGAAGCATCAGCGAATTCAATAAAAAGGTGGCCAAGGGAATCAAGTTCTACCTCCGACTGATTGTCAGCTACTGGTGACTCGCCCCTTGCAACCGGGTCATTCACAGTAGCAGATTTATTCTTTCTTTGAGCTGGCCTAGTTTTAGTCTTGCTTGCCTATGTTTTCTTACTCTTCCAGAATGGAGAGTCGGCCTGCATAGTTTAACAAGGTTAAACAAGATATCTGAATAAGTGAAGGTTGATAAGCCAGACAAATAATTATACTCACCGGAGGAGCCGGGTTAAGCATGAAGAATGGCTGCAACCCCATCTTGTTGCAGTTCTCCTAAGTCTCCCCAAGTTGTTTCTTCACCACTTTGTTGATCTCATTAGCTTCTAAGTCATCTGAGCTATACCGTTGAGCGTCTGTTGAGTCACCTAAATAATTGCACATTAAGGCAGGCCGGCGACTCAAGGGCATGATTCTCCAAGTAACCCAGCACCGGGTTAAGTCGACCCCCGTGAAACCATTAGCCAGTAAGGCCCGGAGTTTTGAATATACATGGGCGGCTTGAGCATGCTCTTCTAGAATAACTCGGCTAGGGAGGTGAAAATCAATTGGAAGACGGTCGGCTCTGTAACCCGGTAAGGGGTTCTCACCAGCTGGAGCTGTGTTCTTGCAACAGAACCAAGTTTTAATCCATCCTTTAGGATGACTTGGTAGAGTGACTGGAGGAAAGGAACCATCTCTTCGCCTCTGAATTGAGACCCTGCCGAGTTCGAGGCTGGGTCCATCAGCAAACTCTGTTTGATGTAGAAAAATTCCTTGAAGAGAGGAACCGTGGGCTCCATTTGCAGATACACCTCACATAAGACTTGAAATTGGCACAGGTTGGATATGGAGTTTGGAGCAAGATCTTGAGGATGAAGGTTGAAGAAATTTAAGAAGTCCCGGAAGAATTTAGACTCGGGCAGAGAGAAGTGTCTAAGGAGATGGTCTATAAAGACCACAACTTGTCCTTCGCCGGGTCGGGGAACATCGTCTCCTTGGGCGGCTCGCCAGCCAATCTCCTCTTGAGCCGGTAGAAGGCCTTGTTCTTTATAATCATTGAGCACGAGGTGGGAAACTTGGGAAGGCACCCAGTTGCAGATTGTGGTTTTTGACATGCTGAGTCGCTTAAAAAAGGACTAAGAACTGCATAAATATGAACGGAAGGTTACTTATGAAACGATAACTTGCCACATCAACTATGTGATGAGACGGTACTATCAGTTGTGGTTAAAAAACAAGATGGCGTAATTATTAGTGACGGATAAGTCGCCCAACAGGTGCCCCGGCTTGACAACAGAGGCAATTTCTAAATATCTGGCGGGTTACAATTACTAATGATGAATGAGCCGCTCGATAGGCGAGCCGGTATAGCAATGGATTACTTTCTACATTTTGGCAGATTACAGTCATAGTGATGAGCCGGCAAAATATAAGGGCATCTTATTCTGAATTGGAGATTGCTGGTATTCTATTAAGTATGGTACAAATAGGTTTCTACTGAAGCACCTATTATTATGGATCTACAATTGATAGAAAAAGGGAAATATTTCCTAAACCTAAGATGCGCATCGGAAGTGGCTACTAATTTGTTCACGGATTCTATGAAGGATCTAGGGTTCACAAGTACAAAAATGAGATTGAAATAAGCTCCAGTGCATCTCTACCAGGAATCATGGAAGAAAACTAGATCTAAATGGTGATAGAGGCAAGTTCAACACGAAGAACTCTGAGGAAATGTGAAATAATTAATGTATATTTGAGGAGAAGGAACTAGTATACCTGACGGTTGCAGAGGATGTCAGAGGTGTTTGACCAAGCTCCGGCGGAAGCTGGATGGTGCCGCGGTCCTGGATGGGTCGGTCGACGGCGGACAAGCAGAAGCAGCGGTGCGGCGAAGAGCTTGGGTTCAAGGAAGAAGAAGAAGCGATGAGGACGAGGTAAAAGTGAAAAGGAGCCCCCCGCGTGTACTTATAAGGTGAAAGGATAAGTGTAAATGCCAGGTGCGAGAATTGAGGAGGCATAGTATCTTTTGGAGCCGGGGGCGCCTCGATTTTCGGCATTGACAAATATTAAAAGATTCGTTATGGTGTCATCCTGGGCTTCTTAGATCTCCGGAGGAGGATGTCAGCAATAAGAGGTAAAAAGTAACAAGTCTGAAAGCGTCATAAGCCGGCATTTTGTGACCCAAAAAAGATGCAGACCTTACTATAAGATAAGCCGCCAGGTTAAAATGGTGGAGATTGACATGAATGAATTCAAATCAATCTGGGGGCTAATGTTGGGGATATGACCTCACGATATGACCCGCCATATTGGGTTGGGTCATCCAGATGGCGGCTGAGGAGCAAGACTCAAGACGGGCCCAGGCGCCCAGGTGCAAGACCAGCAGGGCGGCTTAAACGGAGTGGGCCGGCTCAAGGCCCAGCACCCGAAGACGGCGGCTCGTAGCCCCAAAGTACAAGTCGCCAGGAGTTTCCTTACTGAGGGAATAAGATAAGAAAGAAGCATAATAGGTCACGGGTCATAAGACGACCCGGACTCTTGTAAGCCTAGGGCCTCGACTTGTATATAAAGGCGAGTCCCTGAGGCAGATAGACTAAGTT
The DNA here is from genome assembly GCA_011799875.1 of Thinopyrum elongatum. Taxonomy (NCBI): domain Eukaryota; kingdom Viridiplantae; phylum Streptophyta; class Magnoliopsida; order Poales; family Poaceae; genus Thinopyrum; species Thinopyrum elongatum. The sequence continues at coordinate 202,143,419 of CM022300.1, forward strand.
ACAATCAATCAATAGCTAGGTCAACCGAATCTGCTCCCTTGTAATTGATCTCCAAGCAATAAGCAAACAAGCAGGAAGTAGGCTATTACCTCGATCATGAGGGGCCAAACCTGGGTAACCCGTGTCTCTCGATTCCGATCAACCCCGACAAGCTAATCACCCGGTTGCGATGGCCTCACGACTAAGTCCTCTCACAAGGACATCTGCCATGACAAAACCACGACAGTGGGTTAAGGGTACCCATTGCCTCAGTAGCTACTGGTTCATTTTGTTGGGGCGGTTCAACTTGTTCATCATGATGGTCTTCAGGGATTTCAGTGTGGGCCTCAGGGGTCACCAAGGTTGGATCCTCTGACTCGGGAATTTCAGGAGTCGCTGATGACTCGCCAACCTTTCTCTTCTTGGCTTTGGCTTTGGCCCTGCAAATAAGACATCAGGTTAAAATACATGCGGTAGGGACCAGGATAAAGGATAAATTAGTTAAGAGAAGATTACCCTGGATTTATGTTCAAAGCCGACAGCTGAGTGGCGGACGAGTCTCCTGAAGATGGTGGCGACTCCTGATAATTGGAATCAGAGGGATTAAGAGGTTGCCTAATAAGACCGGTTGTGGAAGAGAAGAAGTTGGACTGTGAGGCACCTCATTACGTCGCTTGCGGGCGGCTGATTTGTCTGGTATGCTGGCCGCGAGTTCCCTAGAGCCGCTTCGAGTCTGGCGCCTTAATTCATGCCGCGTTTTCTTCAAAAGAAAGTTTGGATCCAAATAAGTGTCAGGATGAAAAAAACTTACTTTTCGGATGACCCGCCTTGTTTTCTTTGGAGACAAAGGTTCTGAGCCGGAGGAGATGGAAATTACCTCAAGGTCATCAGCCCGGCTTCTTTCAGCGTCACCCTGGGAAGAATGAGCATCAACAAGTTGCATAAAAAGAAGGCCAAGGGAGTCAAGGTCTACCTCCGACTCATTTTCCTTGGGCAGGTCTTCATGGTTGGCCGGCTCATTTATCCGAACAGTTGGAGCATGAGAAGACTTGTGTGCTTTTGTTTTCCTTATCTTCTTGTTCCAAAATGGAGAGTTGGCCTGCGCAATTTTGACAAGTTTAACAAATGAAGTTCAAGTTAAGTAAAGATGGATGAGCCAGATAAGTAATTATATGTATACTTACTGGAGGAGTCGGGTTAAGGGCATAGAACGGTTTCAGCCCCGTCTTATTGCAAGCTTCTTGAGACTCCCCGAGCAGTTTCTTCACGATTTTGTTTATTTCATCAGCTGACAATTCAATATGACTATACCATTACGCGTCATTTGAGTTGCCAGAGTAATTGCACATTAAGCAATCTCGGCGACTTAATGGTAGGATCCTCTAGGTAATCCAGCATCGGGTTAGGTCAACCCCAGTTAAACCGTTGGCTAGTAAAGCCCTCAGTATTGGATGCACATCGATGACTTGGGCACGCTCATCAGCAGGAGCCCAGCCGGGGAGCTCAACAGTGGGGTCAAGACGGTCAGGTATATAACCCGGCAAAGGGTTCTCACCAGCAGGGGGTTGTGTTCTTGCAGTAAAACCAAGTCTTGATCCAGCCTTTAGGGTGACTTGGCAATGTAGCTGGAGGAAAGGAACGTCTTTCCGCCTCTGAATTGAGACCCCGCCAAGCTCTAGGCTGGGGCCATCTGCATATTCAGTATGGCGATTGATGTAGAAAAACTCCCTAAAGAGTGGAACAATAGCTTCCATTTGCAGAGATGCCTCGCAGAGGACTTGAAATTACACAGGTTGGATAGAGAGTTGGGAGCAAGGTCTTGAGGATGAAGATTGTAAAAACTTAAGACATCCCAGAAGAATATTGACCCGGGTGGAGAGAAGCCCCTAAGAAGATGATCTGTGAATACCATGACTTCTCCTTCACCGGGTTGGGGAGTGCTTTCTCCTTGAGGAACCCGTCATCCAATTACCTCTTGAGCAGGTAGAAAACCCCGCTCTTTGAAATCATTTAACACTAGTTGAGAAACCTGGGAGCTCACCCAGTTGCACATTGTGGTCTTCACCATGATGAGCCTCCTAAGTAAGGCTAAGAGCTGCAGAAGTATGAATGGCGGGTCATTTACGAAGCGGTAACTCGCCAGGTGAACCATGTGATGAGGCAGTGCACTAGCAGGGTGGTTAAAATAAGATGGCATAATTATTAATGATGGATGAGTCGCCCAACAGGTGAGCCGGCTTAACAACGGTGTAATTTCTAAATTTGGCGGGTTATAGTCACAATGATGAGCCGGCAAAACATAAAGACGCCATATGCTAAAATAGGGATTTCTAGTTTTCCGCTAAGTGTTGGACAAACAAGTATCTATCAAGAGCACCTACAATTATGGATCTACGAAAGGTGCAAAAAGAAAAAAAATCCTAAACCTAAGGCGAGCATTAGAAGTGACTGCTAGTCTGTTCATGGATTCTATGGAAGATCTAGAGTTCACATGTATAAAAATGGTATCGAGGCAAGCTCCACTGTATCTCTATGAGAAATTTGGAAGAACTAGAGCTAAAATGGTGGTGGCAGCCGAAGTAATAGACGAACATCGATGAACTCCGATGAACTACGGAGGAACCAATGCAGATCTAAGGAGGAAGTATTGGGGTACCTGACTATTGCAGAAGATAGCGGACATGCTTGACCGAGCTCCGACGAAGACTGGATGGCGTCTCGGTCCTAGACGAGCTGATCGGCGGCGGACGAACTAGGGCGGCGGCGGTCCGATGCGGGAGAGATCGGGCTTGAAGATGAAGAAGCGAGGGGGACGAGGTAAAACTGCAAAGAAGGGCCCCCCGTATGTATTTATAAGGCGAAGAGATAAGAGTAAATGGCAGGTGCGAGAATCGAGGGGGCATAGTAACTTTTGGAGCGAGGGACGCCTTGATTTTCGGCTTTAACAGATATACTCAAAGATTCGTTATGATGTCATCCTGGGCTCCTTGGATTTTCAGAGGATGTCGTCAGCAATGAGAAGATGTGAAAAATAACAAGTCTGGAAGTGACATAAGCCGGCATTTCATGACCCGGAGAAGATGCAGATATAACCACAAGATAAGCCGCCAGATTAAGAGGATGGAGATTGAAATGAATGAATTCAAATCTATCTGGGGGCTAATGTTGGGGATATAACCCCACAATATGGCCCGCTATATTGGGCTGGGTCATCCAGGTGGTGGCTGATGATCAAGACTCAAGACGGGCCAGAGCGCCCGGGGCAAGACCAACAGGGCGGTTCATAGAGTGGGCCGACTCAGGGCCCAGTGTCTGAAGATGGCGGCTCATGGCCCGGAGGTACAAGTCGCCTAGAGTTTCCTTGCTTAGGGCACAAGACAAGTCAGAGACATGCCAAGTCACGAATCATAGTACGACCCGGTCTCTTGTAAGCCCTGGGCCTCGACCTGTGTATAAAGGCGAGTCCCTGAGGCAAATAGGATTAAGTGACAATTGATCAATAGCTAGGTCAAGCGAATCCGCTCCCTTGTAATTGTTCCTCAAGCAATAAGCAACAAGCAGGAAGTAGGCTATTACCTCAATCGTGAGGGGCCAAACCTGGGTAAACTCGTGTCTCTTGGTTCCGATCAACCCCGACAACCTAACCTCCCGGTTGCGATGGCCTCATGACTAAGTTCTCACACTATGACATCTGCCGTGACAAAACTACGACAATAATTGAATCATATAACAATCCCTCAACGCGGAACAAAGAATCACTCCAAAGTTCTTATCAAGCAGAGAACATAAGATGAAATTGTTTGTAGGGTACGAAACCACCTCAAAGTTATCTTTTTCGATCAATCTATCGAGCCATCCATATAAGTGTCACAAACAGCCCTAGAGTTAGTACTAAAATAACACCCTATGATACGCATCAACCAACTCTAATGTCACCTAGATACTCCAATGTCACCACAAATATCCATGAGTCAATTATACTATACACATCAAACAACTTTAGATTCATAATATTCAATCCAACACGAAGAACTTCAAAGAGTGCCCCAAGATTTCTACCAGAGAAAGTAGGATGAAAACGTGCATCAACCCCTATGCATAGATTACCCCAAGGCCACCTCGGGAATATGTGAATTGAGTGCCAAAACATACATCAAGTGAATCAATATAACACCCCATTCTCACCACGGGTATTCATATGCAAGACATACATCAAGTGTTCTCAGATCCAACAAAGTATTCAATCCGATAATAGTGAAATCTCAAAGGTAAAAACTCAATTCATCACAACAAGATAGAGAGGAAAAAACACCATATGATCCAACTATATTAACAAAGCTTGTGGTACATCAAGATCGTGCCAAATCAAGAACACGAGAGAGAGATCAAACACATAGGTGATCCTCGTCATCATGGAGACCGCCGAGATGATGAAGATGGCCTCCCCTAATGATTTCCCCCTCCGGTAGGGTGCCAGAATAGGGCTCCAAATGGTATTTTGAAGGTATAGTGTCTTGCCGCGGTGGAATCAAAGTTCTAGGGTTATTTCTGGGGGTTTCTCTATTTATAGGATTTTTTGGCGTCGGTCTCACGTCAAGATGGGCTACAAGGGGCCCACGAGGCACCAGGGCGCGACCACCTCCCCTAGGCGTGCCCTGGTGTCTTGTGGGGCCCTCGTGGCTCTTGTGGTCCTCCCACGAAGCTTCTAGTGTCTCTTTTGTTCCAAAAAAATCATCCAAAAGTTTCGTTGCATTTGGAGAACTTTTATTTCTGCACAAAAAACAACACCATGGTAGTTGTGCTGAAAACAGCGTCAGTCCGGGTTAGTTCCATTCAAATCATACCAAAACCATATAAAATTGTTGTAAACATGGCATGAATACTTCATAAATTATGCATACGTTGGAGACGTATCAAGAACCACCCAGTAATCCAGCCTTGTACTGTGTTACCAGTGTGATAATTCTGTCCACCTTTCTCGGAAGTGTTCATGATATCATTTAGTTATGTAGGCATTCTATCTCTGGGCTCTTGAACCCAAGATTCACTCTACTTATTTCTCGTTGATATATATTTTAGCTTATTTATGTTTATTAGTAACCTTGTTCTAGTCTTCGAGGTCCGTGGTATATCATTCTTCCAAATACCATGAACCATCCTTGGCAGAAGTTCGTTTGAACCAAATGATCACAATAAGAGTGCTCTTGATGAGTTCTCCATTCAACATTTGTGAATCGTCCAGCTCTACCTTTCTGCATGGGTTATCTGCAAGAAATATGTTGAACTTGTTCGATGTGCTATAATCTATGCATCCATAACTCAGAAAATCATATTTTCCTTCGAGCCGTTCCATTTTCTTTTATATTCCTACCCTAGTCTATCAATCGATAGTCAGGAGTAGTTGTGCATCCGTGTTCATCAGTGCCTATTATTCCTGTTGTCCGTCAAGCCATTCTATTTTGGAATGACTCGGAGAAACAAACTCCAGTACCCCATCCATATGTAGGATTGGGTCAAAGCAGTTCTATTCCATAGATCAAAATGCCAATCAAGCTTTTGTTCTGTTCTACCCTGGAGTATTACCCCCTTTATGTCAAGATTGTCATGAGAATTGCAGCACCTCTTATGAATTCTTGACGCAGTGATACTTCTCGCCATTAGTACTCATTTCTTAGTCTCTGTGTTGTTGTAACTGGAATACTGACAAGTGAATCATGATGTGTGAAATCAATACTCCTAGTAACCCTATTGCTTGGTAGTTAATGGACAACAATTTCATTCTTAGCGTGTTGGTTATTGAATCATCATTCTAAGATTGATCGTGCTACCTAGTCCATTTTCCCTGGTGCACTGTTCGATCAATGAGTTAGGATTGTGTCAATCCCTTGCTTATTTGATCATATCATCTTGCCCTGAAAAGCAAGATTGTTCTCGAGCTTAGTAACATATCAGGGGTTCGTGATTTTGTGAATATCTTCTCGGAAGTATCACCAAGTTGTCCCTTGACTATTATGTTGAGTTCATGATCAAGTTAGTTTCCTATAAAGCATCTATTCTCCAAGAATCTGTGTTGGATACCCCTGATCTAGTTGGTTAAGCTAAACAACAACTTGGAGAGTTGGAGGATAAAAGCTTTGCCTAACTTTGTTCGTTTTGAAGGGTTAACTTTCCGTTTGTGTGTGTGTATTGAAGAAAGATGATATCTTCATTGATTGATCTTCGTGATCAGTTGTTGGATCTATTGTCTTGTCCAAAATTTGATTTGAGTGTGGGCTATCGTCAAATCAAATTATAACCAATGATGTTTGTAATGTTGTCTTACTCGTGGATGTTTTTCCTCGAGCATACACCACTATATCTTTTGGTCTGAGCAATGCTATCACCGTGTTCATTCAATTGTGGAATTCCATCTATATGGAAACTTAGATGAACTATGGTTGAGCCCATCGGCAACATTTCATCTCCGTGATTCATGATGAACATTAAGCTAGTGTTGGAAACTTGTGTAAGCATTTTCTTCGTGTCTCGTTCATGAGGCATATGTTTTGGATGTAAGAAATGACTTCCTCTAATTCACGTGTATTTGATGTAAGTTGTCATCATGAATTTGAGAAAGCTTGTCTTGCCTCCTTTGGAATCATCCCACGTCAGTCATGCATGTGCGAAGTATTCTGTGGTTTATTAACTAATCATCTCCATTCCACATGTATTCCCTAGCACACCAAGCCACTGATTGATTTGTTTAAGGAAGAGAAGTCTATGCTTGGGATCTAATCCAAGGACTCGCGTAAAGACTTCGATATCCTTGATGATGGTTCCCAATCAGAACTCGGTAGTGTTTTGTAGTAAGACTTCTATGTGCACATGCTTGTCTTGGACAGTGTGTTCACATGTGTCCTACAATTTAGCTCATGTTTTGGAGCGTGCTATCGTAGTTCATTTACCGAGAATATCACAACATCATCTCGTCCATTTGTGTTGCAAACTTTCCATTTCAGACATGCTGGGTCTGAGCATCCTGTCACCAATCAGATTTGAATCTCTGGCAGATATGATGGTTGCAACATTTCCCAAGAATTATAATATTGGTCTTTCTAAAACGGTAAAGAGGAAGTTGTGCCAACACACTAGCTGTAAGATCTATTATCCTATTATCTTGATTGAGCAATTTGACCATCTTCTCCATGAGGATTTCATATGACTTATTCTAGAAGTTGTTCCTTATGGATCCTTTGTGTTTCCGAAGTCCGACCTTTACTTGATGACCATGTTGATGCTTTTAAGCATGATCGTGGTATCTTGTACGTCAAGGAGAACATTAGAAGCAAAGTGCTAAATGTCTCTCGGTCAATCATCCAGATTTTGTTTCCTTGGCATCGTCAAGGTAGAATCTGAGAAAGTATTTTCTTCCTTTGTATTTGCATCCTCCATCGTTATTCATCGTGGTAGTTGCTACTTCTTGAGCTTGCGTTGATTCTCCCTTGAAGAGGAAATGGTGATGTAGCAAAGTAGAGATAAGTATTTCCCTCAGTTAAGAACCAAGGTATCAATCCAGTAGGAGGCACAAGCAAGTCTCCAATATATACACCTGAACAAACTAACAAACACTTGCACACAACGCGAAAAGGGGGTTGTCAATCCCTTCACGGCCACTTGCAAGAGTGAGATCTAATAGAGATAGATGTAACAGATAAATAAAAGGCAAAATAAAGTAAATATAAATAAATTGCAGCAAGATATTTTTGGGTTTTTTGGTTTTATAGATCTGAAAATATATGATGGAAAATAGACCCGGGGGCCATAGGTTTCACTAGAGGCTTCTCTCTCGAAGAAAGCATACAGTGGGTAAACAAATTACTATTGAGAAATTGATAGAAAAGCACATAATTATGAAGACATCTAAGGCAATGATCATAAATATAGGCATCACGTCCGTGACAAGTAGACCGACTCCTGCCTGCATCTACTACTATTACTCCACACATCGAGCGAATCCTGCCTGCATCTAGAGTATTAAGTTCATAAGAACAGAGTAACACCTTAAGCAAGATGACATGATGTAGAGGGATAGATGCAATCAATATGGTAAAAACCCCATCTTTTTCCTTAATGGCAACAATACAAATATGTGCCTCGCTACCCCTACTGTCACTGGGTGAGGACACCGCAAGATTGAACCCATCACAAAGCAGCTCTCCCATTGCAAGAAAAACCAATCTAGTAGGCCAAACCAAACCGGTAGATAGGAGAGAAATACAAAGCTATCTTAATCATGCATAAAAGAGTTCAGAGAAGACTCAAATAATATTCATAGATAATCTGATCATAAATCCACAATTCATCGGATCTCAACAAACACACCGCAAAAGAAGATTACATCGAATAGATCTCCAAGAACATCAAGGAGAACATTGTATTGAAGATTAAAGAGAGAGAAGAAGCCACCGAGCTGCTAGCTATGGACCCGTAGGTCTGTGGTAAACTACTCAGACATCATCGAAAGGGCAGCAATGTTGGTGTAGAGGCCCTCCATGATCGAATCCCCCTCCGGCGGAGTGTCGAAAGAGGCCCCAAGATGGGATCTCACGAGAACAGAAGCTTGCGGCGGCGGAAAAGTATTTTTGGTGTGCCCTCTGATATAGGGGGAATATTTGAGAATTTATAATGTTGGGATTAGGGTTAGGAGAGTCTCGAGGGCCCCACAAGCCCTGAGGGCGCGCCCCCCTGGGGCGCGGCGAGGAGGCTTGTGGCCTCCTTGTGGCTCCTCTAGCCTCCTCTCCAAGTCTCCTGGGTTTCTTCTAGTCCAAGAAAAATCATCGTAAAGTTTTATTCCGTTTGGACTCCGTTTGGCATTGATTTTCTATAAAAGTCAAAAACAAGGAAAAAACAGCAACTGGCACTGGGCACTATGTTAATAGATTAGTCCCCAAAAATGATATAAAATAGCATATAAATGCTTATAAAACATCCAAGATAGATAATATAATAGCATGGAACAATAAAAAATTATAGATACATTGGAGACATATCAAGCATCCCCAAGCTTAATTCCCGCTCGTCCTCGAGTAGGTAAATGATGAAAACAGAATTTTTGATGTGAAATGCTACCTAACATATTTATCAATGCAATTTTCTTTATTGTGCATGAATGTTCAGATCCATAAGATTCAAAACAAAAGTTTAATATTGACATAAAAACAATAATACTTCAAGCATACTAATAAAGCAATCATGTCTTCTCAAAATATCATGGCTAAAGAAAGTTATCCCTACAAAATCATATAGTCTTGCCATGCTCTATCTTCATCACACAGAGTATTTTATCATGCACAACCCCGACAACAAGCCAAGCAATTGTTTCATACTTTTAATGTTCTCAAGCTTTTTCAACTTTCACGCAATACATGAGTGTGAGCCATGGATATAGCACTATAGGTGGAATAGAGTATGGTGGTGGTTATGAGGAGAAGACAAAAAGGAGAAAGTCTCACATCAACTAGGCAAATTAATGGGCTATGGAGATGCCCATCAATTGATATCAATGCAAGTGAGTAGGGATTGCCATGCAACAGATGCACTAGAGCTATAAGTGTATGAAAGCTCAAAAGGAAAACTAAGTGGGTGTGCATCCAACTTGCTTGCTCACGAAGACCTAGGGCAATTTGAGGAAGCCCCTCATTGGAATATACAAGCCAAGTTCTATAATGAAAAATCCCCACTAGTATATGAAAGTGATAAAATAGGAGACTCTCTATCATGAAGAACATGGTGCTACTTTGAAGCACAAGTGTGGAAAAAGGATAGTAACATTGTCCCTTCTATTTGCTAAAAAAACATTGTCCCTTCTGTCTTTTTCTCTCATTTTTTGTTTGGGCTCTTTGGCCTCTCCTTTTTTATTTTGGGCTCTTTGGCCTCTTTTTTTTAAGTCCGGAGTCTCATCCCGACTTGTGGTGGAATCATAGCCTCCATCATCCTTTCTTCACATGGGACAATGCTCTAATAATGATGATCATCACACTTTTATTTACTTACAACTCAAGAATTACAACTTGATACTAGAACAAAATATGACTCTATATGAATGCCTCCGGTGGTGTACTGGGATGTGCAATGATCTAGAGTGACATGTATAGAAAATATGAACGGTGGCCAAGCCACAAATACTATGCCAACTACATGATCATGCAAAGCAATATGACAATGATGGTATGTGTCATAATAAACGGAACGATGGAAGTTGTATGACAATATATCTCGGAATGGCTATGGAAATGCCATAATAGGTAGGTATGGTGGCTGTTTTGAGGAAGGGTATATGGTGGGTTTAATGCACCGGCGAAAGTTACGCGGTACTAGAGAGGCTAGCAATGGTGGAAGGGTGAGAGTGCGTATAACCCATGGACTCAACATTAGTCATAAAGAACTCACATACTTATTGCAAAAATTTATTAGCCATCAAAGCAAAGTACTAATACGCATGCTCCTAGGGGGATGGATTGGTAGGAAAAGACCATCGCTGGTCCCTGACCGCCACTCATAAGGAAGACAATCAAAAAATAAATCATGCTCCGACTTCATCACATAACGGTTCAACATACGTGCATGCTTCGGGAATCACAAACTTTAACACAAGTATTTCTACCAATCCATAATTACTCACTAGCATGACTCTAATATCACCATCTTTATATCTCAAAAGAAATGCAAGGAATCAAACTTCTCATATATTCAATGCTCTTTATGAAAGTTTTTCTTATATCCCTCTTGGATGCCCATCATATTAGGACCAAATTCATAACCTAAGAAAATTGCCATACTATTTTTAAGACTCTCAAAATAATATAAGTAGAGCATGAGATTTCATCAATTTCTATAAAATAAAACCACCGCCGTGCTCTAAAAAGATATAAGTGAAGCACTAGAGCAACTGCCTAGCTCAAAAGATATAAGTGAAGCACATAGAGTATTCTAATAAATTCACGATTAATGTGTGTCCCTCTCAAAAGGTGTGTACAGCAAGGATGATTGTGGTAAACTAAAAAGCAAAGACTCATATCATACAAGAAGCTCCAAGCAAAACACATATCATGTGGTGAATAAAAATATTGCCTCAAGTAAATTTATCGATGGATTGAAGACGAAAGAGGGGATGCCATCCGGGGCATCCCCAAGCTTACATGTTTGGTTATCCTTGAATATTACCTTGGGGTGCCTTGGGCATCCCCAAGCTTAGGCTCTTTCCACTCCTTATTCTGTGGTCCATCAAAACTTTACCCAAAACATGAAAACTTCACAACACAAAACTCAACAGAAAACTCGTAAGATACATTAGTATAATAAAATAAATCACCACTTTAGTTACTGTTGTGAACTCATTCTAAATTGATATAGGTGTTATATCTACTATATTTCAACTTCTCCATGGTTCATACCCATTGATACTACCCATAGATTCATCAAAATAAGCAAACAACACATAGAAAATAGAATCTGTAAAAAACAGAACAGTCTGTAGTAATCTGGAAATTTCGTATACTTCTATAACTCCAAAAATTCTGAAACATTAGGAAAACCTAGGAAATTTGTATATAAATATTTTGGCAAAAATTCAGATCAAAATCACGGTTCTGTGATTTTTTAAATTTCTGGCAATGAGCGCAAAAGTTTCTGTTTTTTAGCAAGATCAAATCATCTATCACCATAGACCATCCCAAAGGTCTTACTTGGCTCAAACACTAATCTATACCAATATAAAAAGACCCAGTGGGGTAGATCCAACAAATATCGGTCATCCATTCATGTTAATCCAACCATCCCTGTTGTCCTGATGGTGAGCGACTTAACATGTTTAGTGCTAAACAATCATCTCTCCACCCTGATCCCCTTCCTTCCATACCCTTTCGTAGAAAGGAAACTGACACAAGGAAACCGCCGCAAGTTGCATCACGCCGAGCTGCCGCACCTTCGCCACGCCGCCCCCAGCGCCACGACCTGCCACACCTTAAGGCCTTCAGCGACGCCGCTCCCCCTAAGCGTCGACCGCCGCTCCTCACATCGTCATGCCGTCCCCAACCACCGCCTTGCCTGGCCATGGCCCTCGGCCATCGGGACGCCTCCTAAACTGCCTGCCCGGCTGCCGAGGACCCTAAACCGCCTACCTGGCCAGATGTTAGGGACACCGCCTGCCCGGCCGTGCCGGCCGCCACAGACTAAACCGCCTGGGGCCCTGCCGTGCCGGCCGTCGGGAACGACGGCAACAAGGTCGCAAAGAAGATCAGGCCGAAGGACAGGCACTGGGTGGCCACCTATTAGGAGAGATGATCGCCGCCATAGCCGACTGCAGCGAGGATGGCCGGCAGCCGCTCCTAACTTTCAAGGTTAAGGGCATCGTCCTGCATTCCTACAGGTGCGTTATATCTTAACGCTTAGCATTTCGTGTGATTTATTTGTCAAAATTTTAATAAACCATGTTCTAATTTTACACATGTCACTTCGGCATGAGGCAATCCCCTAATCAGTCAAACGCCCATAATGTTGTGGATTGATAAATAATTTACTTGTGGCAGCTTAGTTGGTAATTGGTCATGCCATAGTAAGTTGGTAGGGCATGCAGTCGCACTCTGAAGTGGCGGTGTCCGGTTGCATATGAAAGTGTATTTTTCCATGTGAGAAATAGAATATTATCATCTCACAACTTATGTTTTGAAACCTACAGTATGAAGGGTTTGGTTTGGTTTGATTACAATGAATGAATGAAGTAGAATAAACAAAAACAAATCTTAAGATTACACGTGCGTTGCACGTGCGCATTTACTAGTTAAAACACTAAAACACAATTACTACAGAGGTAATATTGTGTATTTATTGGAAAACAGGAACAAAAACAAAAAACACAAAATAAAAACTGGGTTGCCTCCCAACATGCGCTATTGTTTAATGCCCTTAGCTAGGCATAATGCATAGATCTAGGTATTGTCATCTTCGGTATGCAATCCATAAGTGGCCCTCATAATAGATTCATATGGCAACTTAATTTTATTTCTTGGAAAGTGTTCCATGCCCTTCCATAACAGAAATTGAAATATAATGTTTCCTTCTTTCATATCAATAATTGCACCAAATCGTTCCAAGGAAAGGTATACCAAGAATAATAGGGCATGTAGGATCGCAATCTATATAAAGCACAATAAAATCTTAGGGCACATAATTCCTATTTGCAACAATAAGAACATCATTAATCCTTCCCATAGGTTTCTTAATAGTGGAATCCGCTAGATGCAAATTCAAAGAAAAATCATCAAATTTATGGAAACCTAGCACATCACAAAGAGTTTTCAGAATAGTGGAAACGCTAGCACCCAAATCACACAAAGCATTACACTCATAATCTCTAATTTTAATCTTAATAGTAGGTTACCACTCATCATAAAGCTTTCTAGGGATTGAAACTTCGAACTCAAGTTTTCCTCAAAAGATTTCATCATAGCATCAATGATATGTTTAGTAAAAGCCTTATTTTGATTATAAGCATGAGGTGAATTAAGAATGGATTGCAACAAGGAAATACAATCTATTAAAGAACAATTATCATAATTAAAGTCCTTGAAATCCAAAAGAGTGGGTTCATCACTACTTAAAGTTTTGACCTCGCCAATCCCACTTTTATCAAATTTTTCATTAAGATCTTCACCTTCCAAATTATTGGGACGCCCTATAGCTAAAGTTGACTCATCTCCAGTCCCATATTTATCAAGTTTTATATTAGCAATCAAAGATTCAATAGGAGTCACACCAATTACTTTAAGATCTTCATCATTATTATCACAAAAACTAGAAGAACATGCTTTTTCTAGCCAATATCTCTTACCCACGCATCCTAGCGGTTCTCTCTCTACTTTCATTCATAGAAATTTTAATAGATTTTAGAGACTCATTAATATCAATCTTGGGTGGCATAGATCTAATCTTAAAAAAATCAATCTCATGAGAAATTCTATCAACGTTCCTAGCAAAATCATCAATCTTAAGCAATTTTTCTTCTACCATAGCATTAAAAATATTTTGAGAATTAATGAAATATTTAATATTATTCTCAAGATCAGAGGGTATTTTATTAGAATTTCCATAAGAATTGTTGTAGGAATTACCATAATTATTAGAGGAATTACTAGGAAACGGCCTAGGGTTAAAATTTCCTCTTTACGCGTTATTACCAAAATTGTTCCTACCAATAAAATTCACATCTATAGATTCATTATTATTCTCAATCAAAGTGGACAAAGGCATATCATTAGGATCAATAGGAGCACTCTTACTAGCAATCAATTTCATAAGTTCATCCATCTTTCCACTCTAAGTATTAATTTCTTCAATCGCATGCACTTTTTTACTAGCAGAAGATCTTTCGGTATGCCATTGAGAGTAATTTTCCATAATATCATCTAGGAGTTTAGTAGCTTATCCTAATGTGATTTCCATAAAAGTACCTCCCACGGCAGAATCAAAAAGATTTCTCGATGCAAAATTCAATCCGGCATAAATTTTTTGTATGATCATCGATAAACTTAAACATTGAGTAGGACAATTTCTTAACATCAATTTCATCCTTTCCCAAGATTGTGCAACATGTTCATGATCAAGTTGCTTAAAATTCATTATATCATTCCGAAGGGAGATGATCTTAGCTGGAGGAAAATACTTGGAAATAAAAGCATCTTTACACTTGTTCCATGAATCAATACTATTTTTATGCAAAGATGAAAACCAAGTTTTAGCACGATCTCGTAGTGAGAACGGGAATGGCTTCAATTTAACAATATGATTATCCACATCTTTTTTCTTTGGCATATCACACAAATCAATGAAAGTATTTAGATGGGATGCAACATCTTCATTAGGACTACCAGAAAATTGATCTTTCATAACAAGATTGAACAAAGCGGCATTAATTTTATAAGATTCTGCACTAGTGGCGGTAGCAATCGGAGTTCTAATAAAATCATTATTATTAGTGTTCAAAAAGTCACACAACTTGGTATTTTCTTGAGACATCGTGACAAAACAAGCAATCTAGCACATAAGCAAATAAAAAAAAGCAAACGAAAAGACGAACGAAAGAAGACGAATAAAAAGGCAAATATTTTTGTGTTTTTCTGAAAATGTTTTAGAAGTGGGGGAGAGGAAAACGAGAGGCAAATGGCAAATAATGTAAGTGCAAGAGATGAGAGTTTATGATAGGTACTTGGTAGGCTTGATATAGAACCTCCCCGGTAACGGCGCCAGAAATTCTTCCTGGTACTTCTTGAGCTTGCGTTGATTTTTCCCTTGAAGAGGAAAGGGTGATGCAGCAAAGTAGAGATAAGTATTTCCCTCAGTTAAGAACCAAGGTATCAATTCAGTAGGATCCACAAGCAAGTCTCTAATATATGCACCTACACAAACTAACAAACACTTGCACACAACGCGAAAAAGGGGTTGTCAATCCCTTCACGGTCACTTGCAAGAGTGAGATCTAATAGTGATAGATGTAAAAGATAAATAAAAGGCAAAATAAAGTAAATATAAATAAACTGCAGCAAGGTATTTTTGGGTTTTTTGGTTTTATAGATCTGAAAATATATGATGAAAAATAGACACGGGGGCCATAGGTTTTACTAGAGGCTTCTCTCTCGAAGAAATCATACGGTGGGTAAACAAATTACTATTGAGCAATTGATAGAAAAGCACATAATTATGATGACATCTAAGGCAATGATCATGAATATAGGTATCACGTCCGTGACAAGTAGACCGACTCCTGCCTGCATCTACTACTATTACTCCACATATTGACCGACTCCTGCCTGCATCTAGAGTATTAAGTTCATAAGAACAGAGTAACGCCTTAAGCAAGATGCCATGATGTAGAGGGATAGATCCAATCAATATGGTAAAAACCCCATCTTTTTATCCTTAACCGAAAAAATACAAATACGTGCCTCACTACCCCTACTGTCACTGGTTGAGGACACCGCAAGATTGAACCCATCACAAAGTAGCTCTCCCATTGCAAGAAAAACCAATCTAGTAGGCCAAACCAAATCGATAGATCGGAGAGAAATACAAAGCTATCTTAATCATGCATAAAATTGTTCAGAGAAGACTCAAATAATATTCATAGATAATCTGATCATAAATCCACAATTCATCGGATCTCAACAAACGCACCGCAAAAGAAGATTACATCGAATAGATCTCCAAGAACATCAAGGCAAACATTGTATTGAAGATCAAACAGAGAGAAGAAGCCATCTAGCTACTAGCTATGAACCTGGAGGTCTGTGGTAAACTACTCAGACATCATCGGAAGGGCAGCAAGGTTGGTGTAGAGGCTGTCGGGGTATGACACCTATGGGATCCCGAGAGACCCCTTTACGATTCGGCGGGGGGAGAGGTATACGCAAAGAGCAGAACCAACGATCGATGCGGGAAGTTTTTACCTAGGTTCGGGCCGCTGATCAGCGTAAAACCCTACTCCTGCTTTGTGTTCTTATTAATGTTCTTGAGCCCAGCCTCCAGGAGCGCTCGTTGTAAACAGTACGTTCAAAGAGCAGCTACGCATGAAGAATGGGCCAGCAGTTCTCCTCCTCTGTAGCAGTTGCCTTGGGCCTCCTTTTATATGCTCAAAGGGGTCACCACAGTGGCAAAATGTACATACATTGAGGTGTAAAGTAGCTACAGGGTATCATACCTAACCCCTGACGGATTAGGACAAACGCATTTAATGCACCGTGAGGTGTCCGTTTAGGTGTCCTCACTTTCTTGGCGATGGAAAAAGGGGCCATCCCATCAGCACCGCTTAAGCTCTCTTCCATTGGCGCGTCACCACGCGTCCAAAGAAGGACCCAGAATGTCGGGTTTGTCGCTGTGCTAGAGCAGTGGCACAACAACAAAACCTTGCCGGGCGCCGAAGCTTGCCGGGCACCAAGCCTTGCCGGGTGCCAAGCCTTGCCGGGCGCCAAGCCTTGCCGGGCTCCGCAGGCCACCCCGGCAAGATCTTGCCGGGGAAGCTGACCTTCGGATTCCAGCTCTTCTTATCTGCTGATCCTCAGATCTCTAACTTGATGATTTCTTTGGTGGCTTGAATTGACCTCGAACTGTTCCCCGGCAAGCCTTGCCGCGAGGATGGCTACAACTGCCCGTGCACAAGTACGGGGTACTAGTGGCCCAATACTTAGTACACCGACAGAGGCCCTCCATGATTGAATCCCACTCCGGCAGAGTGCCAAAAATGGCCCCAAGATTGGATCTCACGAGAACAGAAGCTTGCGGCGGCGGAAAAGTATTTTTGTGTGTGCCCTCTGGTATAGGGGGAATATTTGAGAATTTATAGTGCTGGGATTAGGGTTAGGAGAGTCCCGAGGGGCCCACAATCCCTGAAGGCGCGCCCCAGTGGGGCTCGGCCGGGAGGCTTGTGGCCTCCTCATGGCTCCTCTGGCCTCCTGTCCAAGTCTCATGGGTTTCTTCTAGTCCAAGAAAAATCATCGTAAAGTTTTATTCTGTTTGGTATTGATTTTCTGTGAAAGTCAAAAAAAGCAATGGGCACTGGGCACTGGGCACTAGGTTTATAGGTTAGTCCCAAAAAATGATATAAATAGCATATAAATGCATATAAAACATCCAAGATAGATAATATAATAGCATGGAACAATAAAAAATTATAGATACGTTGGAGACGTATCAGTAGTATGAAGAGTTACCAAGATCTTGGCATAGATGCTGGCAAAAGCCTGATGAATATGGAAATGCTCAAGTTCTTGAAAGCATGCTCAGACACTAGGTTATATCCTCGGTATCAATTAGGATGTGGTTTCCGCCTGCCGAGTTGTTCTATAACCATAGTTTCCTTTCCAAACTGGGTATGCCATTTCTTCGAACTCCTTCAAACGATCATTTGTGAATTTGCCTCAGTCTGGTATAAGAGTTTCAATGATCCCTGTATCAAAAGTAATTCTTTTTTCCTGACTTAGGAAACAATTTATGAGTCACCTCTCCTAAGGTGCCTCGTCGTAGGGCAATTGACTCATCGCTACATTGAAACCCATTCACCATGTTCTTAAGCGTGGAATTGTTGCCTACCAATTTGAACCTTCATAATCTGCTTTCCATCACCCCTGATATGTGTTTTGTGTCCCAGCTCGAGAGATGATATCATGTCTCATTCCATGAGTTGATCGTGAGTTGCTCGATCTTTAGGAAGATCGATTACTGTAGAGTTTCTTTCCTCATCATCGTGTTGGGTGAAGATCTCGAAAGTAAAGATGTCAAGATCAACATGAGCTAATGAATCAACATCTTTGAGAAGGGCAGTTGGATCATGAACATTGTGTTAGTTAGTGTCCCTGCTCCTCTTACCCTACGCTTGAATCTCGGGACAAGATTCTTGTTTAGTGGGGGTGAGTTGTCACAACCCTAGATTAGTCTTTGCTTGTCATTGCATAATCATCCATGCATCATGTTTAAATTTAATGAAACTTGAAATGGGGATTGGATAAACCCTGGCACTAAATCAAATCAACTAGATCAAACTTAAAATATTTTGCAATGAACCAAAATGCCCTTAAAAAATGTTCATGATTTATGGAAAATGGTGAAAACCTCAACCATAGATGATGCCCATTTTTCCATGGCACTTATGGGCTTTGAATTAATCCATATCATATTTGAGTTGGAGCAAACAATTCCTATAAATAGTTTTGTTGCTCCAAATATTCTGGAATTATTTGAGGGTTACTAAAATAAATCAGAAAGAGCCCACAAGAAGTTTCATAATTTAAGAAAATGATTTAGTGCCTAAACTAAATCAAAACAGAAAGCAGAAAATTAGGAAACAGAAACAGATGAATAAAAGAAACAAAGAGAGAAGTACCTGGGCCTTACCTGCTAGAGTGACTGGCTTGCAAGGCCCAGCCCACTTCTCCTCATGTCGTCTTCCTCCTCTTGCAAGAGCAGGCAGACAGCTCGCTGTCGAGCATGCACGCAGCCGTAGCCACGTAGCCGCCTCCCTTGTCCTGATCCGCCCACCCAGGACCGCCTCGACCCCTCTACCTCCTGTCCCTCTCTCTCTAATTCCCCCTCACTCCCTAGCGCTCACGCCCGCAGTCACTCGAGCGCGCCCATCGCTGCTGTCATCGTCTATCGCGGCCAGCGACCAGCCCTAGCCCCATGAACGTGTCCCCGAGCTCCGCCTAGTCGACAGAGTTGTCCACCCTGAACCACCCGATCCGAGACGCTTCACAGCATCACCATCACCATCATCTTCAACTCTCAGCAACCAAGATCGCCAGCGATCGCCCGTCATCTCCGACGCCTCCCCCGAGCCGCCGAGACCTCCAATCGACCCCCCATGAGCTACTGACTCGTTACCCCCTCTTCCCTGCATCAATTTCTTGCTATAGCAGCCGATTCCATGACCACTGAGATGCATCGCCGCCGAGCTCATCGCCGGTGTCACTCCGGTGACCAATTGGTCAAGCGCATGTGTCTAACACACTTAACGCATGCCGTAGAGCATCCCTAGCGCTTTTGTTCTCTCGTTTGCGAGCCGTAGCATCGGATTCGAGCGCACCCAAACTCCAGGCGCCGTAAACTTGGTCGCCGCTGTCAACCTCGGCCACCCCAGCTCCGGCCACCTCCACCGTTCGACGTGGGAGAGCATCAGCTTTCCAAATAATCCATCTGCGCCTCGAACGGAGGCCTGTGGAGTGTTTTCGACGTGCTCGGCCACGTCTGACCTCGCCGGTGGCTAACCACCGACCGGATTTAACCATTTTGACCACATTTAGCCTCCCCCGTGTCCATGACAAGTGGGCCCAGGTCCTGGTTAATTTTGAGTTAGGGTCAAAATTAGTGCTAATTAAGACTGTTAGATAACTGTGTCACTAACCAGTGGGTCCCACTAGTCAGGTTTGACAGTCTTGACCTGTTGATGCCATGCTGATGCAGTGATGACATCATAATAACTTTTCTGTTTTTTTAAGTCAGAAATGATTTATAAAAAATCAGGAAATTGACTAAACTTCTAAAATTCATAGAAATTCAACCATGACTCCAAATGAAATAATTTATATATGAAAAATTATCAGAAAAATATGAAGAATTTGTTTATGCCATGATGATGCATGTTTGAAAAAGTTAACCCCACTATTTAGGACAAATCATGTTTAGGGCAATTTTGCTAATTAGTTTGGAGTTGGAATTTGCAATATATTTGAATTCCACTGCAATTAACCTGGCTAAATATTGCATTAGGTGAATTCAGTACCTTAATATGTCATATCATTCATTTGATTGTGCACTGCATTGAATGTGTTCTTTCTTGTTTGCCGGTGTTTGTTCCTTCTTGGTAGAAGACAATTTTGATGAAGTGATTGCTGACACCGATGAAGAGCTAATAGTTATACTATCTTCAGAACTGCCAGGCAAGCAACCCCCTTGATCACTTCGATAAAATCCCACTCTCTCGCTCCTACGCTCTTTTATTGCATTAGGACAACAACGATTCAACTGTTACTTGTTTTAGTAGTTGAACCAATTCCTTTGCATGACCTGTCATTTTCACCAAATGGCTAAACCATCCTAGCATGCTTAGGAGTTGCTTGTGCTTTGTTGTGACTACTCATCCATGCCCGCTATGCTTAGTGTTGTGTCGGGTCTAATCCATCTGTGTGATTAATTGGAATGATCATGTCCTAATGATGAGACTTAAGTGTGTGGACCTGTTTTGATCAAGATAGTGAAGAGAGGCTGTGTTGGCGAACATGGTGGATTTTCTCGTGATATGGCTCATAGGAACTGGGTCTCGTGTTTATCAGAGCCTACCTTGCGGTTACACAGACATTTGTGGGTCAGGTGTGCGGTCAGGTGGCGCATGGCGCGTGTGTCCAGGTGACACACGGCATGGCACAGTGTCCGGGCTGGACACAGATATGTGTTCCAAGAGGGAACATTGTTGATGGGACGAGGACGTTGGTTCCTTTGAGTTTGGGTTAATGATCTATTTAGATAGCTGTGTCCTCGGACATGGACTACTTGGAAATCTTATATGGTTCATAGACAAGTTGAAATGGATACTCTAAAATGCACAAGATAAGTGTTAGTGCTATGGATGGCCATCTCGTAGGGAGACGGGAGCGGATCCATAGTGGTGTATTGTTATGGTGGATATGTGGACTCGTTTGCACTTTCCCACCTCAAAGAAAATACTAGTAGTCGTAGTATAGAATAGCCACCGAGTCAAAGCTGTCTTGCTGCAGTTAAACTCCACCACCCCTTTGTTGATACCTGATGCATATGTAGTTAGTTCTGATGTAAGTCTTCCTGACTACATTTGTACTCATGTTTGCTTAATTTATGTTCTGCAGAGGAGACTTCAGTCTCATTGGTAGTTCTATGTGGACTTCGATGATTAGCTTGGGAATCCCAGACAGAGGTCTGGCTCCTATGGAGGGTCTTGTAGATAGACAGGCTTCCTAGCCTTCTTTCTTTTCCACCGTATGTACTCAGACAGGTTTATGATTCCGCTTGTTGCTTGCATAACTTTGTATGTTGGGTCATGAGACCCATGTTTGTAATATCATGTTATGTATGGCTCTTCACGGCCTCTTAAATAATATTTTGAGTCGTAGAGTTATGTTGTGATGCCACGCTGTACCAACACATACTTGCATGTTATGCGTACGTATGATGCGTATTGCTATGTGTTGGGTCGCGACATCCACCATAGCGCTTCAAGAAGTACGACCTGAAGGAGAAAAGGCCTTTAAGGTTAAAGCCTCCACCTCGGCCAATATACATATCTAGGGAATGCCCACCTGCTGGACAGGCGGGATATCTATCTTGGTTAGCCAAGAACAACGATGTGCGCGACTATACACGCGATCGCAACATGATCGTATTTGACGTACGTCATGCTACTGCCAGGTTCTGAGGAACTGCTCACCCCATGTGCTTCACAGACGAGGTCATGCAACACCAGTACCTTGAAGGATTTAAACCCATAAATATTGAGCAGTATGACGGAACAACAGACCCCACTATATGGATTGAGGACTTTCTCATGCCAGTACACATAGAAGGTGGAGATGACCTCCATGCCATTAAACATTTACCGTTGAAACATAAAGGATCAGCTTGGCACTGGCTTAACAGCCTCCCCGAGGACTCAATTGGTGTCTAGGAGGACCTCGAGGATGAGTTCCGAGCAAATTTCCAAGGGACTTTTTGTCCGACCCCTGGACGCGGATGACCTTGCTCACATCATGCAAAAGTTGGGGTAGACGGTCCGTAAATTTTGGACTCGGTTTTTGACCAAAAAAGAACCAGATAGTGGATTGCCCAGACGCCAAGGCGATAACAGCTTTCAAGCACAACATCTGTGATAGGTGGTTGGCTAGAGAACTCGGGCACGAGAAGCCTCGGATAATGGCAGGCCTCGCACAGCTCATGGCTTGATTTTGCACTGGCGAGGATAACTGGTTAGCTCAGAAGAGTAACCACAGCGGCAACCCCAGAACTTCCAAAGTACGTTACCAAAATGGAAAACCTCTGCGTAACAGGAACAGGTGTTGTAATGGAGGCAGTAGCAATGACGCCGAGTGTCAGTACCGCGAATAGTTGGTTCACAAGATCGACTACACATGGACTGATGTCTGCAAGCCAAACAGGGTAGTGTAGCACTTCCGCAGAAGTATCCCAATGAGTTTCCGCTACTTCGACAACTTCGACTACGGTGCAGCGGCGTCTTCGCCAACGTACTAAAGACCGTGCACTACGACATCGACAATGATCACATTCACCTTTGCCACCATCAACCGTAAGCAAGGACGGTAATTTCGAGGACATCTTTGTCTACTCCTTGCCAAGCAAGGACGGTAATTTCGAGGACATCTTTGTCTACTCCTTGCCATTACATTCATAACCCCATAGCCTTCCTTTTGCGTCACTTACCCATCGAGACTAGCCTTTGGGTATTGCCGACAATGTTACTTGTGCACATTAGTGATCATTGCATATATCATCATCTTGGTGTCCATATCTTGGTACCATCTCTTGTGTCACAAGGTTATCATAGCATATACACAATTGCTCTCTTGGTTCACCAAATTTTGCATGAGAAAGAGCTCAAAAGAGAAAGAGCCAAACAAGATTTTAAGCAAAAGAGAAAGATAAGCAAAGAGCTTTTAAGAAAGAACCATAGCATCACACTACATTAAGATTGTCATACTCGATCATCTTGGATCATAACACCGGAACACCATACATATAGCATACTTGGGATAGAAGTCGTTGCATTTTGCTTAGTAGGTTGTGCACAAGTCTCGTATTCGCCTATTGTGCAATCGTGCTAGCGTCTCCCTTGTGTTGTGCAACACGAGCATTTTCCGTGGATTCCACATTTTCCGCTCATTTTTGGTTTGCACAACCCCACTTATCTATTTGCGTGTGTGTTCCCGTGTACCACAACTTGCTATCGGTCTACTTGTTGCATTTGCAAATTTGCGAATCTTCTCCAACATTATTGAGTCTCACTAACAATTGCATAAATTTTGCGCCACCATCCTAACCGAGCTCCACCATAAGCTTTCTTTGTGTAGGTGCGAGCGATTGACGAGAGACGGTACCAATTGTGCTATTTCCTTGTTACATCATTGAGTGATCTTTGATCCACCCTCAACATCGGTCAAGGTACATTTGGTATTGTTCTTCCTTTCTCCAACTTACACATTTACTTGGACTGATGGATAGGCCAAGTACTTCTACCAACCCACTCTTCATAGAGCAAGACGACGACTCGAACTCCTACGTCACCAAGAGCCACCTTTTCGGTGCACAGAGAGCGTTGCATCAAGAACAACAAGCATTGAGCGACCGCATTGACAACCTTGCCACCGACTTGCGACTCTCTGAGCAATGTACAAGAGACTACTTCAACACCAAGCTCGACACGCAAAAAGAGGAAAGTAATGCACGGATGGAAGAGATTCGCGCCTTGTTGATCCACCGCTCTCCTACATTCTCGTCCAATTTAAGATGGAGCCACTCAAGTCGACACTCCTTCGACACCATCTCCGGCTCAAGTACACCGACATCGAACACTCTTTGTCGAGCCGCGTGCCAAGATCGTCAAGCAAACTGCAATCCTCTACACGGCAAAGATCCTCAAGAGCAACTTTTAGCGCAACAACACCGGCATCATCAAAATCAAGCTACCCTCACGCAAGCACAAGAACGACAACGCCAACACCAACACCAACGCGAGGAAGAACTAGCATGCCAACACAAAGACGAGCAAGACGCCGAAGCTCTCCGTCAACAACAACAACGGCGTGAGGCACAAGCTCATGAGGCAGAATGCGCCCTCCACAACACCAATCGTGCGGTAGCCGACCGCAACCGGCGTGTTCGAGAAGACGAACAAGCACTTCGCGAGCAAGTACAAGAACGAATACGTCAAGCACGTTTGCACCGTCAAGTCCCACAAGCTCCTCCATAAGCTCGACAAGAACCACAAGTTAGCCAAGAGCAACACGTCAATGAGAATCCTCCACGCCAAGAGCAACTTGAGGTTGACAATCCTCCACATCAAGAGCGTCATTACCCTCGACCACAACACACTGAAGAGCACCGCTATGGCAAGCTCAAGTTCACCATGCCCAAGTTCACGGAAGCAATGACCCCGAAGAGTACCTTTCATGGGCATTGAAGGTTGACAAGATCTTTCATTTGCACAACTATGAGGAAGAGAAGAAAATCGCCATGGCATCCCTTGAGTTCCAAGATTATGTCCTCATTTGGTGGTAGCAAGTCATCGAGCAACGAGAAGCAAGAGGTGAACCACCAATAACGACATGGGATCAATTGAAGGATCTCATGAGAGCGCGTTTTGTCCCAACCTACTACAGCCGCGACCTCTTCAAGAAACTCCAACTACTCAAGCAAGGAAAAAGACCGTTGAAGAGTACTAGAAGGAAATGGAGATTGCCATGATACGAGCCAATGTCACGGAAGATGATGAGCAAACTATGGCACGTTTCTTGAATGGACTCAACCACCCTATCAAGAAGATCGCCGACTTCCAACCTTACTCCAACCTCATTGAGCTAGTGCACTAAGCTACCAAGGTGGAACGACAAGTGCAAGATGATTACAAGTATGCCAAGTTTACTTCCAAGACCTACGGCTCCTCCTACAACCAAGCTACAACGGCTCCGACTCCTTCCACAACAAAAGTTAATCCAAACAATGGCGACAAGTCAAGTTACAAGAAAACGTCGACATCCTCAAGTCATCCTCTTACTACAAGCAACTTCAAGCCGAGAGCTTCATCATCTACGACTCCACCAGATGAGACCATCAAGTCAAGTTCCATCAAGTGCTTCACTTGCGGCGGCCGAGGCCACAAGTCCTTCGAGTGCACCAACAAGCGCACCACGATCCTCAATGACGATGGCACCTATGACTCCATGAGTGAAGAGGAAATGGAGGCCCTTGAGCAAGTGGCCATGCATCGACGCGTGAATGAGGATGAAGATGATAAAGTATTTTGTGACGAAGATTCGATCCCTGTTCTCGTTGTCTCCAAAGTCTTGACACTTCAACATCAACAAGATGAAGACCAAAGATGCCATATCTTCCACACCAAGGCGAGCATCAATGGAAGGTCCGTGAAGGTCATCATCGACGGAGGAAGTTGTCATAACTTGGCAAGTGAAGAACTATGATCCAAGCTCCAATTGGTCAAGATGAAACATCCCCACCCCTACAAGGTCCAATGGCTTAGCGACTCCGGCACTATTCAAGTGGAACATATGGTGCAAGTTTCCTTCAAGATAAGAGCATACGAAGATACCTTGGAGTGTGATGTCATTCCGATGTCCGTTTGCCACCTCCTACTTGGACGACCATGGCAATTTGACCGTGGCGTCATCCACAATGGGCGAACAAACCACTATAGCTTCAAGATGAAGGGAAAGGAGTACGTGCTATGACCTATGTCTCCAAGTCAAGTGATCACCGACAAGCAAGCCACCCATCATGGCGAGAATAGTGAGAAAGTGAGCCATCCAAAGGGGAGTGAGAGCCACAAGCCCAAAATGAGTGCCTCCACGATGAGCGACAAGAAAAACTTAGTGCTATTTGCCACCAAAAGTGAGATGAGGGAAGGGTGTGAGAACCCATCAAGTGTTATGCACTATGTACTTTTGTGCAAGGACGAGGCACCAAAAACTAACACCTCTCACAATCTACCTTTAGTGTTATCTTCTCTATTGCAGGAATTCCAGGATGCATTTCCCGACGAGCTACCTCCGGGACTGCCCCCTCTTCGAGGCATCGAACACCGCATCGACCTCATCCCCGGAGCACCTCTTCCTAACAAGGCTCCCTACTGAGTCAATCCCGAAGAAACCAAGGAGATCCAATGGCAAGTACAACAACTCATTGACAACGGCCATGTACGAGAAAGCTTGAGCCCATGTGCCATCCCGGTAATCCTTGTTCCCAAGAAAGATGGTACATATCGCATGTGTTCCGATTGTCATACTATCAATGCTATCATGATTAGATATCGCTACCCAATTCCACGCTTAGACGACATGCTAGATGAACTAAGCGGAGCCACTATTTTCTCTAAAATTGATCTTAAAAGTGGCTATTACCAAATCCGCATACAAGAAGTTGATGAATGGAAAACCGCATTTAAGACCAAATTTGGCTTATATGAATGGCTTGTTATGCCAATGGGCTGATCCGAAGCACCCAGTACTTTCATGCGAGTCATGCATTTTGTTCTTAGGCCCTACATTGGTGTATTTGTTGTGGTCTACTTTGACGATATTCTTGTATTTAGCAAATCTCTCAAAGCTCATGTCACCCATCTTAGAACCGTTTTACAAACTCTTCGAAAAGAGCGCCTTTATGCTAATATGTACAAATGCCTTTTTGGTGTTGATAAGCTCGTTTTCTTGGGTTTTGTCGTGTCTTCTAAGGGTGATCATGTAGATGAATCTAAGATAAATGCTATTAAAACTTGGCCACAACCAACCAACTTGTAACAAGTGCGAAGTTTTCCTGGCTTACCCAGTTTCTATCGTAGATTTGTTAAGGATTTTAGCACCATCGCATCCCCTTTACATGCTTTGAGTAAGAAAAATGCACCCTTTGTTTGGGGACCATCCCAAGATACCGCATTTAATGAACTTAAAAATTTGCTTACTCATGCTCCCGTGCTTGCATTACCAAACTTTGACAAAACTTTTGAAGTTCATTACGATGCTAGCGGTAATGGCATAGGAGGTGTGTTAATGCAAGAGAAGCGCCCAATTGCTTACTTTAGTGAGAAACTTGCCGGAGCGCAACTCAATTATCTCATCTATGAAATAGAGCTATATGCTTTAGTGCAAGTTTTGCATGAGTGGGAACATTATCTTCGCCCTCATGAATTTGTCATTCATACCGACCATGAAACACTTAAGTACCTTAAGGGTCAAACTAAGTTGAACAAGCGTCATGCTAAGTGGAGTGAGTTCATTGAGTCATTTCCTTATATCATTAAATACATCAAAGGCAAAGCAAATGTTGTGGCGGATGCTCTTTCCCGCAAATGCATGCTTGTTACCAATCTTGAATTGAATGTCATTGGCTTTGAGCACATAAAAGACTTGTATGCGCATGATCCTACTTTTGCTATTCCTTATACCAAATGTTTGACGCATACATCTTGGGAACGCTATTACATCAAAGATGATTATCTTATGAGAGCTAACAAATTATGTATCTGCGAGTCTTCTCTTCGTTTGTTGCTTTTGCAAGAGGCTCATAGAGGAGGATTAATGGGACACTTTGGATGCGACAAGACATTTGCCACGCTCTCCAAGAACTACTTTTGGCCCAAGATGTTCCGCCACGTCTCACGCTTCACCAACCGATGCTCTACATGTCGCAAAGCTAAGTCTAAAGCTCAATCCCATGGTCTATATATGCCACTTCCTATTTCGTATCACCCATGCGAAGATATTAGTATGGACTTTGTGCTTGGTTTGCCTAGGACTAGAAATGGTAAAGATTCCGTGTTTGTTGTTGTGGACCGATTCTCTAAAATGGCTCATTTCATCCCATGCAACAAGATAGACGATGCTTCACATGTTGCAAATCTTTTTTGTAGGGAAATCTTGTGCCTCCATGGAGTGCCAAAGACTATTGTCTCGGACCATGACGTCAAGTTCTTAAGCTACTTTTGGAAGACCTTATGCGCCAAGCTCGGAATCAAGCTTTTGTTCTCTTCGGCATACCATCACTAGTGCAGAACCGGGCTATAGCACCGGTTCGTAAGGCCCTATAGTGCCGGTTCTACAACCGGCACAAAATGTTGGGGACTAAAGGTCCCCCCACTTTAGTACCGGTTCAACATGAACCGCCACTAAAGGGCCACCACGTGGCATGAGCCAGCGCCGGGGGCTGGGAGACCTTTAGTACCGGTTGATAACACCAACCGGTACAAAAAGGTTTAGGGGGTTTTGGGTTTATGATTTCTTTTTCCTTTAATTTTGTGTTTTCCATTTAATTCTTTTTCATTTTTTGGTATTTTACGATACTACATATTGTACACGTTATGCATACATATAAATAGAATTTCTTGTAGAACCGATCATATATATATATATATATATCATCGAATGTCTCGCACCACCATTCACACATACACACGTATATATGCAATTTGGTATATACAATTTCTCCTACATGGAGGTATTACTGCGGTAGCGGGTAATGGAATTCTCCTTTGGGATCTATGACCTGGTCGAGCAAAAATCCCGCTATTTCCTCTTGAATTGCTCGTACGCGATCCGTTGGTAGGAGCTTATCCCGCATCTCGTTGAACTTTAAAGAAGGAGATCAAATATGCATGTATTAGTTGTGTGTATATATATTAGATATCGATAATGATGTAAAAATTGTGAATAGTATTCTGGCAAACGTACCCATATCTGTCTATCAGATCTGCTCCTTTCGGACGCCATCATGTGAATGTTCTTGCAAACGTAATATGCACATAAATCAGTCCCCTGCGCCTGCTTCATGGCCTTTACGAGAATAGAATTCAATCAGATAATAATTAATCAAGCATGATAATTAATGGTATTGAAACTAGAATTAAAAAGATGGTAGTTAGCTAGTACTACTTAATTAATTACCTTGGGTCGATACCAATACAGCTTTTGTTTCCATTCGCCTGGAATCTCTTTGATGAACTTTTGCCAAGCCCTGCCCGCCGGCAAAGAAAATGAATAAAAGAGTTATTAATTAGTTGATATCAGGAAATGACGAACTAAAGAGGCCGACATATAGTTCGATAATGATTGAAATTACCTGTTGACTATCCCCTTCACGATTTCATACTCAGTAGCTGGTTTAAGTAGTGAGTCCAGTACTTCAACTTTTCCTTCTTCAACTTGAATGACTAACAAGATCCAGTGGAAACTGCATGCGCACACGTTTGCATGTATAAATTAAGCGGGCATGTGCATAACACTCATCAACTACCCTAAACCCTATACACTTATTAACATCTAGCTAGTAAGCAAAAATAGAATTTGTAGTACAAGACAGTGTGACTCACCCGAAGTTGTAAGGAAGTAGTATATCTCGATTGCTGTTGAGTTGCTTCAAGAACTCTAGCATGTTTTTCTCTACTTCTTCTCGATACCATTCATATGTCCATGTCTCTTGATTAATGGTATTTGGGTCAATGAACCCAATGCCATAGCGTCCAACTTTTTTCATTTCATAGATCTTCATCCTGCATAATACCATAGAAAAGAATATAGTGAGGATAATTATAGGTAATGATCAACGAGCACTACAGCTAGCTTGAGACTTAAATTACAGAAAGAAATCACTTACAGACAATAGCAACTGATGATAGATTTGTCGAGTGCGTCTTGATTGAATAACTGAAACAGTTCTGTAAACTCAACATACAGAGTTGTCTCATTGAAGTAATGCTCTGCCTTGACTTTTCACCATGAGGGACTCTCGATTGGTAGTCTTGGCAATTTTCATGTACCATTCATGCAATTCATACATTCTCGTTGGGAGCTTCTTGACCTCCTCAGGCTTGACCAAAGGTTCGTCGCGGGCATATTTCCATTTTATGTCCTCCTCTCTAAGCGTATCCATGGGCTTGATCTCTAGGAGTTGATAAACAATGATACCGAGCTCTGCAGCCTGCCTTTTATGCTCGTCGGTTATTACCAGCTGATCGGCGCCGGTACTTGCATGTGTTGGTACAATGAGCGGGGGGATCGATTGCACCGCCTGTTCTCCCAGCTGGGGAACAGTTTTCCCACTTTTTTGGCAGCTGATTGGCTCGAGCTCGAGCTCGACTCCTTCTTTTGTTGTGCTTAATGTGCCTTCCTGATTTGGCGCTCATAGTCTGAGTCAACAGGCTTGGGAGCTGGTGCTTTAGCCATACAAATAAAGTGGTCAACGACATGCTCAGGTACTTTCTCCTTTGACCGCGGTGGTGGTTTCGGTCCAAAATGGGCCCTCACTTGGGCTTGCACTTCTGCTTCATTTTCCTCCTCAGTCAGGTCGTAAGGCCTCGTCGGAAGAGGCGCAAGGCTTGGACCAAATTGGTATCTCTTGCCTCCTGTACCTGTACTTGTACCGCTAGCCACCATAGCTGCGGCGGCTCTCTTCCGCTGTTGCTTAGGCAGCATAGCCCGCTGAAGCGGTGGAGACGCCTGACGCGGTGCCTGACTTGGAGGAGGAGTAGTGGGCTGACGCGTTGCCGGACTTGGAGGAGGAGGAGTGGGCTGACGCGGTGCCGGACTTGGAGGAGGAGGAGTGGCCTGATGCGTTGGCGGACTTGAAGGAGCAGGACTCTGCTGAGGCGGTGGCTGATGACTTGGAGGAGTGGGGGTCTGCTGACGCGGTGGCGGACTTCGAGGAGGAGTCGGCTGACGCGGTGTCGGTGGCCTTGGAAAGATGATGCAATCCTTTCTCCATAGGATGATATGATGTATGGCCTCTCCCAGTGTGTGCTCGCCGTCACCTCCAGGAATGTCAAGCTCTATTCCCGAATATTGTGCCACCACTTCATCAACCATGACACGAGCATAGCCAGCTGGAATCGGGTTGCAATGGAAGGTTGCTTTTGGGGGATTTGTATAAGCAACGGCGTCCGCCACCTTCATGGATATGTTCTTCATTTTGAAGTGTAGCTCACAATTAGTGTTCTCCATGATGTCATCCACAGGGTATGTATCCTGCAGTGCCTCGCCCGGGGCGGAACCCACGCTGCTTCTCGGCATGGATGGGACGGTGCTATCCAATGTTGGATCATCCGCTAGCTGCTGCCACTGCTGAGACCCCCTTTCTTGGCTAAGTGAGTCGATCTGCTGCTGCTGCCGCTGGAATTGGAATGCCAACTCCGCGTGCGCTGATTCTAGGCCTTTAAGGCGTTCTGCTTCGTGCTTCCTCTGCTCCTCCTCTAGCTTCCTTTTCTTCTCCTCCTCCATCTTCTTTCTCACACGGCTTCTGTAGTCGGCGTTCCAGTCCGCAAACCCCTTATACCACGGAACAACGCCTTTGCCTCGTGTTCTTCCCGGGTGTTCAGGATTTCCCAGGGCGCGCGTAAGCTCGTCGTTCTCTCTGTTGGGCGTGAACACCACCGTTCGAGCCTCTTCTATTGCAACAAGTAACTTGTCGTCGGCTCCTTTAAGACTTGCCTTCTTCAAAACCTTGCCTGTCTTTGGGTCCAACGCCCCCCCATGCGCATAGAACCAAGTCCTGCACCTTTCCGGCCAGCTCAATGTAACTGGAGTGACCCCTGCATCCAGCATCTGTTGCTTAGACTTATCCCACTTAGGCCGGGCCACCACGTAGCCACCTGGCCCCAGTGTATGGAAATGCTCCTTTTTTGCGGCATTGATCTTGTTTATTCTCGACCGTTCCTTAGATAATTCCGATTCCTTGAATTTCACGAAAGTGGGCCAGTGATCTCTTTGCTTCTCCAGTGTTCCCGTGAATTTTGGAGTCTTCTTTTCTCCTTCGACGTACTTGGCCCATATCATTTTCTTGTGGGTGCTGAATGCAATTGCCATCTTCCTAAGAGCAGTGTCCTTGACTTTCTGCTGAATTCTGGAGTCTTCTTTTCTCCTTCGATGTACTTGGCCCATATCATTTTCTTGTGGGTGCTGAATGCAATTGCCATCTTCCTAAGAGCAGTGTCCTTGACTTTCTGCACATCTGCATCTGTGAAATGATCTGGTAGGGTGAAATGTTCCATGAGAGATTCCCAAAGCCGATCGTTTGCTCTTTGGTCAACAAAAGTAAGATCTGGACATTCCTTTGCTGGCTTTTTCCATTCTTGCATGGAGATCGGGATTTGGTCCTTCACAAGAACTCCGCACTGACGAATGAACTTGTTCGCATTCTTCTTAGGCTCGCTTGGTTCGCCATTAGGTTTGATGGCATCGATGTTGTACTTTACGCCCTCCCTCAACTTTTTGCATGGGCCTCGCACTGTCCTGCTGCCTGTAGAAGATTTGCTTGATCCGGAGGGCTGAAAGAAGAAAGATCGATTCGTTAATATATCTTCAAATCATTTAAAACATGTGATGATCACCAGATGCCTGCTTATATAAATAAACCTCGCCGGTCTCTGTTATTTCAAGATCAACATTTTCTTCATCATCATAATCATAGTTCTGGACTTCATCAATTCAGTCGTCTTGATCGAATATCATATCACCCTGCCCGGTATTGTTCAGATATTGGGAGCCGTCATCTTCTTCATTCTGATCATCTGGATGGAGAGGGGATCGTATGATCTCGAACAGGGACTCTTCTCCTTCTCTGCCGGTATTATCCGCCATAGCTTTTATTTAACTAATCCAGAAGAAATATAAAACAATTTAGTATTCAAATTACAATGCATGCATGCAATCAATAAGGAAAAACTGAATCATAGTACATAATATGCATCATCGAATATAATCTCGAATACATCGCCTCGAATATTATCGAATATTATATATAATCTCGAATACATCATCTCGAATATTAACGAATAATATATATAATCTCGAATACATCGTCTGGAATATTATATATCTAATACATCACTAGCTAGCTAGCTAATATAGATCGAATACTATCGAATAATCTAGTTCACTCGCGGTTCCTGAGGCGCGGGCGGTGGACACCCAAAGAGAAGGAACCATCATAGGATCATAGCTCGGGTGAGATCCCCGAAGAACCTGCCAGGTATTGGAGAACCTGACGTCCATAGCAGCCATGTAGCGACGGACGTGCTTGTCCTCCTCCCTGACACGGCGACGTACCACCTCCGGCGGGGCCGGCTCCCTCCGCACCGAAAGTGGCCCACGCGAACACCACCAAAGGAGCTCCGGGTCGACGACGGGACCCGGGGCCGGGTTCCTCACCAAGCGGCGCGCCCTTGAAGGTAGCACCTCCCAGTGCCAGCCCGGCGGAGCCCAGTCCCGGACATGGCTCCTCTGAAGCAGGACGTCGTCGCGAACGAGTCGACGGCGAGGATGCAGGCCGGGCATCGCTCACGTATAAAAAACTAACAATATAACATTTCTAATTAACATTTATATATCTAATTAACATTTATATATCTAACATTCATCTAACATTTCTATAACTAAAAGTATAAAAAACTAAAAAAACATGCATCTAACATTTATATATCTAATTGATCTAACATTTATATATATATATATATATAACTAAAAGTATCAAATTCCTTAACTTTTTTCTATATACATCTAATCATCTAGTGAAAGAAAATGTCAAAATTCATCTAACTAACATTTCTATATCTAAAATTCATCTAACATTTCTATAACTAAAACTATAAAAAACTAAAAAACAGAAAATAAGAAATAAGAAAATATGTGTGTATGTGTGTGCGTATGTGTGTGTGAGGGCAGCCATGGTGGCAGGGGCTCACAGCGGGGCATTGGGGGCGGCGATGGCGACAGCGTGCGAGCTCGAGGGAGGGGCGACGCGCGACGAGGGCGGTGGGCGGCGCGTCGGGGGCGGCGGGCGGTGCGACGGGGGACGGCGTGTGCGGCGCGTCGGGGGCGGCGCGTCGGATGCGGCGACGGCGTGGATCGGGCCGGGCAGGCGGTGCGTCGTCGACGGAGAGGAAGAAACAGAGGAAGAACAGAGGGAAACTGAATTTTTTTCAAGTGTTGTATATATAGGTTGGACCTTTAGTACCAGTTGAAGCCACCAACTGGTACTAAAGGTCTGTTTTGGCCAGGCCAAGTGGCGGGAAGCGCACCCCTTTAGTACCGGGTCGTGGCTCCAACCGGTACTAAAGACCCCCCCTTTAGTACCGGTTGGAGCCACGACCCGGTACTAAAGGGGTGCGCTGGCGCAGGTGCGGTGCGGCAAGTTTAGTCCCACCTTGCTAGCCGAGGGGCGTCCGCACTAGTTTAAAAGCCCCGGCGCGGCTGCTGTCTCGAACTCCTCTCCATAGCAGGGTTCTGGGCCTAACTCTGCCGTGCTGCCCTATGGGCCTACTGGGCCTTGCGGGCCTGCATCCTGGCCCAACCTAAGGTTGGGTTTCTAGTCGTATGCAGGCCACTGTGGCCCAGTAGGCGGGCTTTTTTTTTTTATTTAGTTTTATTTTATTTTCTGATTTATTTATTTTCTTTGATTTATTTCTGAGTTGTTTTTTGCTGTATTTAGAGTTTCTTTGTGAATATTTTTGCTTTAGGTACAAAAAATTACAAACTTTCTATTAGTGCCAGTAGTTTTCAAATTTGAATAGTTTAAATTTGAATTATTTGAAATTTGTGTGAATCACTAGTTTGTGAATAACTTAACTTTAAAAATAGATTTTTCAGTGATTCTTTTTTCTTATGTTTAATATTAGTGTGTTTTATCATTATATTCAATTTGGTAATACTTAGGTTATTTAAAAAATGAAATGCCTTTGTAACAGATGAGTTTTCGTCCAAAACCCTTATACTTCGAAAGAGATTGTCCATTTTGTACACGAAGTCCATCCAGTTTTTGCCGTAACCCTCTCAACTTTTTTGCACATGCTATGTGGGTGAAATGATGATACCACGCCAACTTTCAACCTTTTCAGAGTTCATTTGTACTGCTTTTCAATTTCAGGATCATTTAGCTCAAAAAAAAATCAGTAAATGCATGAAAAATAGCAAATGATGTCAGAAAGGGTTGCAAGTTGATGACGTGGCTTTGAATGGTGCATAATGAACGCACAAAAAGTCTGGAATTGTAATAAGTTAAAAAAAATGAATTGCCTTTGTAATAGATGAGTTTTCGTCTGAAAGAGATTGTCCATTTTGTACATGAAGTGCATCCAGTTTTTGCCGTAACCCTCTCAGCTTTTTTGCACATGCTATGTGGGTGAAATGATGATACCATGCCAACTTTCAACCTTTTCAGAGTTCATTTGTACTGCTTTTCAATTTCAGGGTATTTAGCTCTAAAAAAAATCAGTAAATGAGCTGAAAAATAGCAAATGAAGTCAGAAAGGTACACGTTTGTCCGAAGCACAAAAGTACACGTTTCAAATGCCAAAACACATAAGCACCCTAACTATTACAAGATTCCCTATGGTTTGTCCAAAGTGGGACTTTCCAGATATACAAGTCCGAAAACTCACTAGAGAAGAAAGTGATGACAGTGAAGCCGATCACATCCCAGAGTGGGATCTTTGTGTGTGAAACTTTTTCTTCGTGTGTGTCCCTTTGCGCTTTAACCATGGACAATCTTCATCATTTAACTAGATGCTCGGGTCAATATTCACTGTGAATGGAGCAATTTCATCAAACTTTTCATAATCTTCTGACATGTCTGTCTTGTCATCCACTCCCACGATGTTTCTTTTCCCTGAAAGAACTATGTGGCGCTTTGGCTCATCGTATGATGTATTTGCTTCCTTATCTTTTCTTTTTCTTGGCTTGGTAGACATGTCCTTCACATAGAAAACCTGCGCCACATCATTGGCTAGGACGAATGGTTCGTCTGCGTACGCAAGATTGTTGAGATCCACTGTTGTCATTCCGTACTGCGGGTCTTCCGTTACCCCGCCTCGTGTCATATTGACCCATTTGCACCGAAACAAAGGGACCTTCAAACCACGTCCATAGTCAAGTTCCCATATGTCCTCTATGTAACCATAATATGTGTCCTTTCCCCTCTTGGTTGCTGCATCAAAGCGGACACCACTGTTTTGGTTGGTGCTCTTCTTATCTTGGGCGATCATGTAAAATGTATTCCCATTTATCTCGTACCATTTGAAAGTCATTATATTCGAAGATGGTAACTGGGACAGCAAGTACAGGTCATCTTCAACAGCGGCGTCATGCATGGCACGTGTCTGCAACCAACCGACGAAAGTCCCCGTTTGTTCATGTGTAATCCAGTCGTCAGACTGCTCCGGGTGTTTGGAGCGTAGAGAATTCTTGTGTTCCTCCATATACGGAGCCACCAAGGCGGAATTTTGTAGAACTGTGTAGTGTGCTTGAGTGAGAGAATGCCCGTCCATACATATTATTTGTTTCGGTCCTAGTGTGCCATTTCCACCCAGTCTGCCCTTATGCCGCGATTAAGGAACACCAATCGGCTTAAGGTCAGGAATAAAGTCAATACAAAACTCAACGACCTCCTCATTTTCATGGCCCTTGGAGATGCTTCCTTCTGGCCTAGCACGGTTATGAACATATTTCTTTAGGACTCCCATGAACCTCTCAAAGGGGAACATATTGTGTAGAAATACAGGACCCAGAACGTTAATCTCTTCGCATAGGTGAACTAGGACGTGCGTCATGATGTTGAAGAAGTATGGTGGGAACACCAACTCAAAACTGACAAGACATTGCACCAAATCATTCTCTAACCTTGGTATGATTTCTGGATCGATTACCTTCTGAGAGATTGCATTGAGGAATGCACATAGCTTCACAATGGCTAATTGAACGTTTTCCGGTAGAAGCCCCCTCAATGCAACTGGAAGCAGTTGTGTCATAATCACGTGGCAGTCATGAGACTTTAGGTTCTGGAACTTTTTCTCTGCCATATTTATTATTCCCTTTATATTCGATGAGAAGCCAGACGGTACCTTCATACTGAGCAGGCATTCAAAGAAGATTTCCTTCTCTTCTTTGGTAAGAGCGTAGCTGGCATGACCCTGATGTATGCCGTCTTTTCCGTGCATACGTTGCTGGTCCTACCGTGCCTCCGGTGTATCTTTTGTCTTCCCATACACGCCCAAGAAGCCAAGCAGGGTCACGCAAAGATTCTTCGTCATGTGCATCACGTCGATTGCAGAGCGGACCTCTAGGTCTTTCCAATAGGACAGGTCCCAAAATATAGATTTCTTCTTCCACATGGGTGCGCGTCCGTCAGCGTCATTCGGAACAGATTGTCCGCCAGGACCCTTTCCAAAGATTACCTTCAAATCCTTCACCATATCATGTACATCATCACCTGTATGGTGGCGAGGCTTCATCTGGTGATCTGCCTCACCTTTGAAATGCTTGCCTTTCTTTCTTACGGGATGCCTGCTCGGAAGAAATTGACGATGTCCTAGGTACACATTCTTCCTACAATTATCCAAATATATACTGTCGGTACCATCCAAACAGTGCGTGCATGCGCGATATCCCTTGTTTGTCTGTCCTGAAAGGTTACTGAGAGCAGGCCAATCATTGATGGTCATGAACAGCAACGCCTGTAGGTCAAATTCTTCCTGTTTGTGCTCATCCCACACACGTACACCTTTTCCATTCCACAGCTGTAAGAGTTCTTCAACTAATGGCCTTAGGTAGACATCAATGCCGTTGCCGGGTTGCTTAGGGCCTTGGATGAGCACTGGCATCATAATGAACTTCCGCTTCATGCACAACCAAGGAGGAAGGTTATACATACATAGAGTCACAGGCCAGGTGCTATGGTTGCTGCTCTGCTCCCCAAAAGGATTAATGCCATCTGCACTTAGACCAAACCACACGTTCCTTGCGTCACCTGCAAAGTCTTCCCTGTACTTTCTCTTGATTTTTCTCCACTGCGACCCGTCAGCGGGTACTCTCAACTTCCCGTCTTTCTTACGGTCTTCTCTGTGCCATCGCATCGCCTTGGCATGCTCTTTGTTTTGGAACAAATATTTCAACCGTGGTATTATAGGAGCATACCACATCACCTTCGCAGGAATCTTCTTCCTGGGGTGCTCGCCCTCGACATCACCAGGGTCATCGCGGCTAATCTTATAGCGCAATGCACCGCATACCGGGCACGCGTTCAAATCCTCGTACTCACCGCGGTAGAGGATGCAGTCATTAGGGCATGCATGTATGTTCTGCACCTCTAACCCTAGAGGGCAGACAACCTTCTTTGCTTCGTACGTACTCCCGGGCAATTCATTGTCCTTTGGAAGCATCTTCTTTAACATTATCAGCAACTTTCCAAATCCCTTGTCAGATACACCATTCTCTGCCTTCCATTGCAGCAATTCCAGTGTGGTGCCCAGCTTTTTCTTGTCAGCTTCGCAATTTGGGTACACCGATTTCTTGTGATCCTCTAACATGCGCTGCAACTTCAGCCTCTCCTTTTCACTTGCGCAGTTTCTCTTTGCATCGGCAATGGCCCGACCAAGATCATCAGCGAGCTCATCTGATGCCTCTTCTTCAACTTCTTCCCACATTGCCGGCTCAGCTTCTTCCCCCATTGTTGTACCATCGTATTCAGGGAACCCGTCATGGCCAGGATAGCTGTTGTCGTCCTCTTCTTCTTCATTGTCTTCCATCATAACCCCTCTTTCTCCGTGCTTGGTCCAAACATTATAGTGGGGCATGAAACCGGACTCAAACAGGTGGACGTGAATGGTTCTTGACTTAGAGTAATTCCAATCATTCTTACAGCCCGCACATGGACAAGACATAAAACCATCCGCCCGCTTGTTTGCCTCAGCCGCAAGCAGAAAAGTATGCACGCCATTAACGAACTGGGGAGAGCATTGGTCATCGTACATCCATTGCCGGCTCATCTTCATTACACAACACCGAATAGACCAAATTAATACAAGTTCATACATAAAGTTCATACAACACTTATTCTCATAAAACAAACATACAAATAACTCTCTAGCTAAAGCATTTAAATGCAACAACAAATGCGATCAAGATCACAACTAAGGTAACAATTGATCCAACAGCATAATGATACCAAGCCTCACTATCAATGGCATATTTTCTAATCTTTCTATTCTTCAAGCGCATTTTCTCCATCTTGATCTTGTGATCATCGACGACATCAGCAACATGCAACTCCAATTCCATCTTCTCCCCCTCAATTATTTTCAATTTTTCTTTCAAATACTCATTTTCTCTTTCAACTAAATTTAACCTCTCGACAATAGGGTCGGTTGGAATTTCTGGTTCACATATCTCCTAGATAAAAATATCTATGTCAACTTGATGGGCATAATTTGTCATAAACACGAAATGCAACAAATAGTTATAAAAGAGAATATACCACATCCGAATCATAACCCGGACGAGGGCCGATGGGGACGGATATCAAAACCATGGCACTATGTATAACAAACAACGTATGGGTAAGATAATTATACGAGTAACTATATATCTAAATCACACAAACATGATTTTTTTATATAAAAAAGATAAGAACAAGAGGGTCACCACAAGGTGGTGCCGGCGACGGGACGGTGCGGGCGATCGACGGTGGTTAGGACGGAGACGGGAAGCCACTAAGTAAACCACACCTACATATGCAAACTAAGAGTTATTTTGACCTCAAATTGCATATAAATCAAATACTACCACATATAATTCCTCCCAAAATAAAACACACAAATCACTATACTTATAGAGCATTGCGAGAGCTAATATAGCAATGAGAGATGAAAGGACAAAGTTGCTAACCTTTGTGATCACTTGGATGGATGGGGTGCCTTCAAATCTTCACAAATTTTGGCAAAAATGGAGTGTGAGCTCGAGAGGAAGAGGAAGAAAATAGAGGAGAGGGGAAAGGGGAAGAACAAAGCGCTCGAGCTCGACGAAGGGGTTTATATAGGATGACCTTTAGTACCGGTTGGTTATACGAACCGGGACTAAATGTTCATCTCTTGTCCCGGTTCGTATAACCAACCGGTACTAAAGGTGCTGGTGGGGCCCCAGCCTGACACAAGCCTGCCACCACATCTTTAGTACCGGTTCGTGGCATGAACCGGTACTAAAGGTCACCACGAACCGGTACTAATGATCGCCGCCCACCTAGCCGTTGGAACCGGCACTAATGAGCACATTAGTGCCGGTTCAGTTACAAACCGGGACTAATGTGCTACACATTAGGCCCTTTTTCTACTAGTGCATCCTCAAACTGATGGCCAAACGGAGGTCACGAACTGGACGCTCTCCACTCTCCTACGCGTGTTGATCAAGGAGAACATCAAGGAGTGGGAGGAGTGTCTACCCATCGCCGAGTACGCCTACAACCATGCAAGACACACTACTACCGGCAAGTCCCCCTTCGAGGTCATCTACGGTTTCAACCCGTTGTCCCCATTGGGCATTCTACCTATACCACTACAAGAGCGCCTCAACATGGACGCGAGTGCACGAGTGAGCTATCTGAAGAAGATGCATGAAGATACAAGGCACACCATCGAGCGCCAAGTATAACGACTCGCGAACAAGCTCAACTTCAACAAGCAACCCATGATATTCAACATTGGAGATCTTGTGTGGCTACACCTTCGCAAGGAACGCTTCCCCAACGAGCGTAGGTCAAAGCTACTACCTTGAGCCGATGGACCCTTCAAGGTGCTCGAGCGCTACAACTACAATGCATACAAGATCGACTTACCACGCAACAAGTACTCCATGAGCGACATCTTCAACGTCAAAGATCTCTCCCCGTACCATGGTGATGAGGATTTCGATCCGAGGTCGGATCTTTCCCAAGGGAGGGAGATGATGCGGAGCATCCCTTGGTCATCCCCATGGACACTACCCAAGCTCCAAGTGGACCCATGACAAGAGCTCGAGCATGTGCTATTCAATCCGAGGTGACATCTCTCCTACTTGAGTTTCCCTTACATTCGAGTGAGACATGGTTGCTGCCTAAGTTAGAAACAGTATGTGTAATCAGGTACGACGCACAAGCCATGGAGCCGAGAGCTGAGGAAGAAGGAACAGGCGACAACTCTTTGTTCAGGCCCGAAGTTCCGGCCAGAGCCCGAAACCTCCGGCCCCCAGAACTTCTGGCCTCCGACGACCCAGACGAGCCCGGGCATGCCAACTCTCTGGTTAGCTCGGAACCAGCCCAGAACCTGGCACGGACCTTCCGGCGCCCAAAACTTCCGTCTGGCCCGGACCTTCCGGCCCTCGAACGCCAGCCCAAATCCCACCGTGCCAACTCTCTGGTTAGGCCGGACCCTCCCCGGACCTTTGCCCGAAACCTCCGGCGCCCGGAACTTCCGGCCTCGTCTGGAATTTCCGGACCTGCCTACGCGCAGTGACTCGGGCCGAGGCCCATGTACCCTTTCGCCCCTAGACTATAAATACTCTTCTTCCACCTACGTTTTAGGGTTAGCAAAGTAGTAGCTCATTTGAGATATAGCTTTGCTCTCCACTTGATCCCTTCTCCATCGGAGTGCACGACCTCTACGGAGAAGATCCCCCAAGTGGATTCAAGACCCCTCACGGGAAGACCTTCAAGACCTCCTCATGGAGAAGAACTTGCTACTTGTATTGTCCTTTATTGATCGTGGATCGTGTATCTCTTTGTGTTCATGGATCTAGCACATGTGTGACCTTTTCTCCTTGATTTGAGTGATTCCTCTTGTTTTCCCTTGTGTTCTCCCCTCGTGTTCTTCGTGTTCTCCGCGAGATCTGCTCCAATCGTGAAAGATCAGGCATCTAGGGTTCTACCCTACATCAGGATTGCCCCATGAATAACCTTCTCCTCGAGGACGCATGGAAGACCAACAAGCATGGCCTTCTGCTAAGCTTGTTTACGCACCGTCTTAAAAAAGTTGGTGCAGGAACCACCGAGTCTTGCAACGGTGAGGAAGTCGGAGCGGCGTGCGATTTCTCCCAGAGAATCATCGTCCAAGGTCTCCCAGCCCCGACGAGGAGGAGAACCGCCTGGTGAATCCATGGCAGCAGCGACGAACTGCCTTGTTCTCTTCGGGGGGTGGGGAACTGGCGAGGAGGAGATAAGAGCGTAACCGCAGGGCCTCGTCCCTTCGTTAAGGAAGTTATGAGGGCACGCATAGTGGTATTGCGATGGTGCGGTTATTATTTACTACACTAGGTAGTAATGTAGCAGTAGTACTTTCTCTATATACTGTCTACTATACTTCTATAGTGCACCAGTTTTGAACTCTTGAATCTCAAGGCCAAGGAGCTATAGTTGCAAGTGGAGGGTACTACTGTTCTCTAGAACCATCGCTGTACTATCAATGCAGGGAAAGTACACCTGCGTACTCTCCCTGCTCTACTCAAGCGCGTAGCTGGCCTACTCAACTGCTCCTGGCATGCACACACTAGCAGCCAGTTTATCAGCGACGGTTACTGCGGGGGCAGAACATTTGAATTCGTTGATACAGCGAGACTAGGCTTTTCCCTTCCATTTGTGGAGGTGTAATGGATCTCTTCGAACTTTTTTTGTTTGTCCTTCCTTCTTTATTAATGAGATGAGGTAAAGCTTTTGCCCCTGTTTGAAAAAAAAATGTGTCAAGGGGAATTTTCTTTATAGAGTTTAGAGCCGATAATGGAGCGAACTCCATGCGTGCAACGCCACAAGCTACAGAGTAGTACTACTAGTATAGTACTTTAAGTCCAGAGCCATATTGCACAGTTCCCAATGCGGCACCAGGCTTTTCCGGCTCCTCGGGCTTAATTGGGAGGCACTAGTTTAAAGATGGTAGCTGATGAGGAAGCAACAAGTGAGGTGCGGCTAGGGCGTACATACTACTCTAGTACGCGAGCCACGAGATGATGGGAGGAAAAACCCTGATCACATGGCTAGGCTATCCAGTGCACCCAGATTGTGGTGCGACACGTCCATTGGACTTCAAAAGTCAAACTACCAGTGTACAATATTGGCTCCCAACGAGGTTAATATTTTAAAAAAAGGCCGCCGTGCGTTTGGCCGGGATCGAACCCAGAAAACGAGCTATACACTCCCGCGACCACTAGTAGTACAAAGCAACCTAGAATCGCCTTTTGTCGTAGTACATTGTTCATTACAAGAAACCACTGCCAAGAAACTACCACTTTCCAACCAGCCCTACCAAGAAGCCTCTACTCTACAAAAAATAGCAAAAACATACCAAAAATTTCTTAATCCGTCGCTATAAACTACCAAGTGCCGTTATAGGCACGTTTAAACCCATGTTGCCCCTTAAGTCAATGCCGTCTGTTTGACCGGCAAGTTAAGCGTTATGACTTGTGGGACCTACATGTCAGTCTAGACAAAAATCCCCGAGTCACCTCCTACCTCCGGCCCGTCCACCTAGTCA
Source organism: Thinopyrum elongatum (assembly GCA_011799875.1). Classification (NCBI taxonomy): domain Eukaryota; kingdom Viridiplantae; phylum Streptophyta; class Magnoliopsida; order Poales; family Poaceae; genus Thinopyrum; species Thinopyrum elongatum. Next base: position 202,186,998 of record CM022300.1, read on the forward strand.
TCCTTGGCCATGGGAGGCAGCTACCGCCGCCGGCAGAAGGCGAGGTCAAAAGCGCCGGCGGTGCGGAGCCCATCGTGCGGCAGCCCGGATGCTAGCTCCATGTGGCGCTCGTGGCCGCTAGCTAGCCAAACTAGCACACACCCTGTTGGATGCATCCAATTGCTTGTCTGCAAGATTTGCGAGCTAGGTTGGCACGGAGGTGCGACAGCTTGCTCGCACGTGCCGCACTAAGGCCAGCCATCTGGCTCGAGCGAAGGCCAGCGCGGCGGCTTGCTCACGCGTGAGCCATGCTCGGGCCAGCCAGCCAACCCGTGCAGAAGCCAGCGTGGCGTCCGGCCCGTCTGGCGGAGCGGCGGCCAGCTCGCTCATCACGGTGCCAGTGATGAACACACATATCAACTGTTTGAAGTAGAGGATAGATGCTCAGATGTGGGTCCCTCATGTCTTAATGGTCAACACAATGGTCAAACAAGCGGTGTTGGTTTAAGGTGCCTCGTCAGCACGGACGTGTGGGCCAACCCTTCCATAAACGGGTTTAAACGAGCCTAATCTGCACTAGGTAGTAGTTTTTTTGGCGCGGATTAAGAAATTTTGGGCATGTTTTTGCTATTTTTTGTACATTAGTTTCTTCCTAGGGCTGGTTGAAAGTGGTAATTTTTTGTTAAATACTCTACGTACTGTAAGTAGGAGTGAAAGTTAAGCTTTGGAAGCCAATAAGCACGGCTAGTTACATAGTGCCTATGTGTATGTAATTCAAACTAAATATCGACCTTGAGTGACAAATATCTTGATGGAAAACTTGAAACTATGGAAATACTAGCAATGTGCACGTGCGTTGCAACGGATCATAAGTACAATAATACTTATTCACAAACTTGATCGAAAACACTCTAATTTTGATATACATATATCACTAAAAATATATTATGTTTCAGTCAGAATATATTTCTCAGGCTGTTTTGATGAGGTGAGGGAGGGATGTGGTTGGTTTTAAGATACTAAGGGTTTTTCTGCAAATTGGAGTAGAGAAGTGGGATGTTGTTGCGAAAAGGCAACAACTTATCTCATAGTCGTTAGATATAGATCTAATGGTCAGAAATGACGGATGGCAGACACACCATCATCACCAACTAAGTCTTTTATAGGAGTATAAGTATGGAAATACAAACATATTATTGATACTTGTTTCCATAAACTTGGATCTATGTTCTATTCAACGGCTGAGCATGTGGGGCCTTAGCACGATGGCTTCCCGAATGTGTAAAACAAAGGTTTTCCCGTCGTCGATAAGGAGGGGGTGATGGTGGCGCGCTTTCGACTCTCTCTAGTACTCGTAGTCATACTAGGTGGTCTACAGACGTGTAGATGTATTCTTTTTCGCGTCTCGTGTTCGTCGTACTGCCACGACTGTTGATGGATAGATGGTAAGTTATTCACGAGAAAACCTTGGTTGAGCGTGTGTGTGAGAGAGAGATAGCGCGTGTGTGTGATATGGAAAGACTGAGGCAATAATAAGATATTCTTTGTGTATCTGTGTGTGTGGAGGATAGAGAGAGACATGTGCATGGGGCTTTGTGTTGTGTAACGTGGAGACACATAGACATAATCAGAGAGTGAGTGTGTGAGATACACATGCGGACATGGGGAGATATGTCTGAGTTAGAGAGACGGATAATTTTGATGCGCATGTGAGTTAGAGAGAGAGGGGATATATATATATACCTAGAGCTGGAGTGAATATGCAAGGGTGTGTGTCTTAAAAGAAGGATTCAAATAGTTGGGTGTTGTGTGTGTCTGTGTGTGTTTGTGCGCGTGCGTGTGTGTCAGAGGGAGTGTGTGTATGTGGAGAAGAGAGACCACTAATGATGTAAACCTAGTAGGGGAGGGGGAATTGTGTGACATGTGTGTCCAAGAGAGAGAAAGGCATGTGTAGTGACGGGATAGCATGGGTGCGGGCAGGGAGCATGCTATTTGGAAGATACATCGAGTGTGTGTGAGAGAGGGGTGCGAGAAAGAGAGAGAGCGAGCGAGGGAGAGAGAGAGAGGAAGAGAGGGGGAGGGAGAGGGGTCGTTTGTGTGCGGAAGTGGCGTATAGATAGGGAGACAAGGTTGATGTTGTTCAAAAGTGGCCTACGTACGGAGACGCAAGGAAAGCGAGTCATCGTGTGCGTGATAGAGACTTCATGAGAGATTTAGAATAGATGGTGGAGAGAACAACGTGCGAGATTGAGATCGATGATACGCTAGGGAGCTATGGAAAGAGTCACGACATATATGTATATAGGGAAGGAGCTGGGTCGGGTCCACATGTGGGAGAGATAGAAAGAGGAGAGTGGTGCACAAGGAGACAAAGGGTGCTTGTGTGTAGTGGGGGTGGTGAGTTAGGTGTGTATCATTTTAATGTGAGAGAGAGATAGAGAGATGGTGGAGAGTGTGCAAGAACCACATAACTTGGGAGATAGACGTTTGGGGGCGACGTTTTGTGTGTATGGGAAAGATACACTGCTCTATAGTGTGTGTGCTTGGGAAAGAGAGATGCCGGGAGACCTAGAGAGTGGGGGAAGAGATGTGTGCATGCCCGAGAGACAAAGTGATAGAGACCTATATTGGGGTCCGGACTTAGAAGAGAGAGGGGGGTTAATGTGTCCCCGTGTTTGTGTCCGGGGGAGAGAAAGGCTTGTGTGTGGGGGGAGAGGGAGTGGGCACGGGGTGGTGGGCTTCAGATAAAGATTGAGGTGTCTATATCTCGGAGACATAAGCGTAATTGAGATATATATGGTCAATAGTGTGTGCACTCTTGGTTGATCAATTTGTTTCACAGTTTGGACTATGAGATAACGATACTTTCGAACATGCGTGGTATACTTTGAAGTACCAGAATTACAAACCTAAGATTGGAATTTTGGAATTCGACTCCATTATTAGCTTTTGTAATTCATTTAAATGGGGGTACATTTTTTAAGCCGGGATTTCGTGATTTCAAATTCATATATCAAACCTAGAGATATACATACACGGTCATGTTCAAACCTTATAATCATCCACTTTATTTATACATATACACATTTTTTGTCATCACATTTAGGATAAACACATTTGGAATTTCATTTGACCTGGAGCATATGATGGTATTTGCTTCCACTAGCTCAATGATCCATATTTGAATTGAATGGACAATCTAAGTTTCAAGTTGGAGACATTGATTTTCGAAACTTGCACTTTTTTTGCGTGCACAACAAATAAATTCTCGGCCATGATATCATAGTCGGCCGTACAAGAGCAGAACACTTAATTTCAGCCGCAAAAGCTTTCAAATTTCCCACTCACATCAAAATATCTCGCGCCCAAAAGTTTAGCCCTGCGATATTCCTGTTTTATCGCTGCCACATGAATGGAAAAGGGCTGCTTTGGTAACTCCATTGTTTTCCCCTCTTTGCCCCCAACATTCTTCCCCAGAGCCCCTCCCCTCCCCGTCTCCTCTCGCAGAACCACCCCCCAAGCCACCGAATCTAGTCCTCCGCCGCAGCGGTGGACCTCGCACCCTGCCAGATCTACCTTCCGCACCTTGGAACCCCCAACTGCCAACTCACCACTGCACTGGAGGCGCTTCAGCGACTGGCTTGTCCATCACTCCAGATCTCCTTGACCGCCATCATGGTCCACCACACAGGATCTGCTTCACCGGTGCCCTTGTCCGCCATAGTGTAGGCCCTTCACCGACTCCCTTGTCCGCCACATCGCTGGCCCTTCATACAAGCCCTCGTCCACCGCAACAGATCCGCCTCACCAAAAGCACTGTACACCGCGCCGGATGTGCTTCGCCGACACCTTCGTCCACTACACCGTACCCGCTCTACGTATGCCATATTCAACTCCACCGGCCCTGCTTTACTGATGCCGTAGCCTCATCAGGTTATTTTGATTTGTACTCCTTTGTTTTTTCTCTTCTTTATCATGGAACTGTTCACTTACCACAGATAAGCTTTCTTGTATGTCGACAGGCGCCGCAACTGACGCACCAGAGCCGCTTCAGCAATGATGACAGCCGACCCAAACTCAACCGAAACACGAGCACCATCGATGATACTTAGCTTTCATGTATGAAAAAAATGCCCATACGCCGCCGAGAATCAGGTACTATTATCCAATGGCCGGTGCCTACGTTCACTTTCTTAGCATAAGCACTGCACCTTCGAATTTCTTCAGGGCATCATTCAATTTTTCATGAGATGTGTTATTCTGCTTGCACCTATAGGTCCATACATGTGGCAGTGAACATGTTACGTGTGCTAAATTACAAACAAGTGCACATATAGTTACAATGCTTTTGTCTTGTCCTAAGTATTACTGGACTTCCTAGATATCACTTCCTACTATTTTACTTCTTGCATGCTATATTTATGATAATGCTGTTGTTCTGATGCCACCTGTTGGTTACAATTATTGTACTGGACTGCTGCTATGTTCTCTATGCTTAATTACACATCAGCAAACTAGCTTGTGGTTCCGCTGCTTTTTGTTCGTTTTAACCTACATTTTCCGATGCTAGCTATTACAGTACTGCTCTGAGCCTATGTTCATTAATTTTTTGTGCGTTCTTGATCTTCCCAAGTTGCATGACTAATTTGATGCTTCTATTCATTATGGAGCTGCCAACCCCATCAAGCAAAATATTTTTTCTTTTGGGGCTGGCACCTCAAACAAGCATAAAAATAGAGTGAAGCACATATATTGCCGTATAAGCACACACCCTTCTTTCATTAGTTTAGATTAACCATTGATGATCAATTCGAACCAGTTCATGTGACTAAAATTAGTTTTACCTAAATAGAGGGGGAAGAATAAACTACAACGACTAGATTTGCAACCACGGGATGCTGACGATATCTTCAAAGAGTATTGCAACAGCAGCGAGGCTTCACAACAATATATGGTAAATCAGTGTGTTTTAGTACATGTGAAATGTAATACGTGTGGGCTGCTTTCTTGGCTTGTGCCCTCAACCTGTAATCTACAGAGTTACAAATAGTTCAGTTGTCTGCTTTGCTGTATTGCTTGATTCAAATGCTTGTTTGTTACTTGTTAGGCTATACCTGAGTTGGCCAATATGTCAGCAGTGCCTATTGTACTATCGTAAAGAAATGCATGCCTAATTCATTTGACTCCTTAACTTTCCTATGAACTTCATCACAAGACTGTCTTTGTAGTTTATATGAGGCCACAATTTTTAAGTGCTTTCTCAGATTATTTCAACTCCTTATATGCCCGGGGAACTTAAATATAGCGGTGGTACACTGCCTTTCATCTTACCATTTTATCGGCTGATGCTGCTTCGAACCATTTAAATATAGCTTGCCATGCTCGGCGATAATTCGTATGTCGTTTACCATGTAAGCTTACTGCCTGGATCATGTGATAACTATCTCTTACTTATGTCCAGCGGAAACCTTTCAGGATGCCGCTCACACTAGGACACAATGTACAACCCCAGAATCTATTTTGTGGAAGCAGTGCGCCATCCATGTTACCAGATGGTAGCAGTTCAGAGTAGTCTGAGCACATATATTATAGTTCTTGAGGCTCTACTAGAGGCAGAAAGAGATGGTGTGGCTGCCATGAATGAGGTAATCTTCATCATGAGGCTGGAAATTATGCAATTAGCTGCATGCATTATGCAAGGAAGCCAAGAATTGGAGGAAGTAAGAATGTTGCATTTGAAGATGGAGGAGGTCCTGCTGCTTCTGCTATCAGAAGCCCAGGGTAATCTCAGTTCTTCTTTAGATACCAGTTGAAATTGTCATTAGATTAGTATACTTGCAAGTTGTGTCATGTGTCTGAATGGATTATGTTGTAAGACCCCTTTGTTGTCCATGTCTTGTAATGATTTGAATTTTTAGGCGAGGTAATCCTCAGTACTTGTATGATGGACATAAGGTGAACTGTTTTTCGTGTGAGGAGATTGTATTGGATGAAATAACTGTTCGACTCAAAGTGTATCCAATCTACTGAATTCGAAGATCACGACAATTCTAAATCATATTCATATATAAAGGTGGAATAAATCTTTGTTGTGGTTTTGAAGAAATAAATAACAAAACATAGAATGATGTATGGATATTCGTAATTGAATACAAATTGGATTTGAATTTAGTTGCCAGGGCCCAGGGTGAATGTGCATGCTAATTCTCCCAAATTTTGAATGAAGCAGCAAAACACCCACTCTCTTTTGTCGGCTGCCCGAAGCCAGTGTTTGCGAGATGGAAATTACTGTGTACCTTTGACACTTTACATCCTAATCAGCCCGATTTCCACTGCTGTCGATAGGGGTAGGTTAGTAACTTCAATCAGACATGACACGACCGCCTGTCTCCCCATTCAGACACGATGGGCACCAAACATAGGCGGCAAACACACATTTGATTCAAACTTCTCCAGAAGACCTCTCTCTCTCCCTCCATTTTCCATTCATACACGTGGGTGGCAAAACAAACTCTCGGCTGAAATCGATGTTGGCAAATATTTTAAATAGGGGCAGGTGTGTAACTTCACTCAAATGTGACACAACCGCCCTACTTGTCAGCCCCGTTCATACACTGTGAGCGGCAAAACACCCTCTCCTCGCGCGAAATCGCTATCGGCAAATATTGGGGAGATGCGAGATTACCGTCCTATCACCAACCGATGAGATGTTCGAAATTTTTAACGGGGGCTAAGTTCGTAACTTTCCCACATTTCAGACAAGCGCGTCCCAAAGTTTGAGATCCTCTCTCCTACCCCCTCCATTTCCCCATTCATACACCGTCGGTGCCACAACAACCTCCCCACACCGGCCAGCCTCCTCTGTTTGCCACCCCATCCTCCACCTTGTCTGAGCCGCTACCCCTACCCCATTGTCCACTCCAAGAAATGGACGTCTCTCATCGATGGTGTCGGACCAGGATCCTTTCATCGCGTCCTCTCGCTTCTTTGGCATCATCGTCCACCTTGCCGTTGCAGCTCCTACGATCACCTCGTCCACGGCAACAGGACTTATCCCCCGATGCCGCCGTCTGCCGTCTCAAGTCTTCTTCCGCACCATCGACATCCATCGCACCCGCGGCACCCTCAACGTATCAGCAGGGGCCTACACGGCGTCACAAGAGATGTGGTACTCTTTCATATCTGCTTAAGTTATTGATCTCACCCGAAAAATAGATCGTAACTTGTTTACTGTACTTTTCTTGTCCATACCAAATCGTAGTGGCTAGTTGAAAGCAAACATTGGTTGTGAAGTAGCCTTTGACTGGTTTGCACCTTCAGATCCGCCATCGCACGGTCACTATACTTGTAAAGCTTATGTTTTACCCCTTTATATTCACTACCATCATCGTAGGTGCTTCGTGTCATGCTAGCACTACTCCTCAAAACCTCAACCCATCAAGCAAAACAACATGCCCGTCATAATTCCAAAGCTTAGTTGTTGAAATACTAATCTGATATGATGCTCATATTACTAAAACAAAGAATGTTTATTTGGTCAGCTAATGTTCCTATATTCGTTTCGAAAAGCATGTGCGCCACATATAGAGAGACAGCAGGGATTTGAATTTCTCTGTGCGCTCTGGTTCATCATGGGTGGGCAACACACATTTTATTATCTAAAATCTGCTTCCACTTTGTTATCATGTTCCTCTTCTGTTCTTCTTAATAAGTATATTACTTCCTCCGTTACTAAACTGCCTTGCGTGCGTGTGTTGTGGTGGCGTGCGTTTGTACCAGGTGTTGTTCATCGTTGCTTTATTTATAAAGCTGGGCGAAAGCCTTTTTGGGTAAAACATAAGTCTTTTTAGATATTCCAATAAGAACTACATACGGATGTATATAGACATATTTTAGAGTGTACATTCACTCATTTTGCTCCGTATGTAGTCCGCATTTGAATCTCTAAGAGACTTATATTTAGGAAAGGAGGGAGTAGTACAGTATGTTCCTTGTCGGGTAGTGGAGCAGGGACATTTGCAGTCGACAGGTCTATTGGGTCGCTTCAGATGCATGCTTTCAACTATTCTAGATGGTCTGCAATAATATTTGGGAAATGCTGGGAGCTATGTCATCTTTGAGAGTCTAGACTGATAGTAACAGTATTGTGCCTTCAGTTGAATAGAGCTGCCCCTTTTGGGGCCGAAGCCTTTCCGAACCCTTTCTAGCTGTACCGGCAATACAAGCTCATATGTTCCAGCTAGTTCCACTTTCCTGATTTTACTCGTGATGCTTAGGGTTTTCCCCTTTATCTACACTACTATGATCTGCGTCGGTGCTTTCTGTCATACTAGTAGTACTCCACCCTTCAAGCTAAACAACACAACACTCATAATTCCAAAGCTTAGTTGTTCAAATGCTTGTGATATGATACTGATATTAGTTAACAGACACATTTAATTGGTTAGCTAAAGGTCCCAGTTGGGTTTACAAATGCATGTCGCGACATATAGAGAGCCAGCAGGAATTGCATTTCTTTATCACTTGTTGACTGTACTTTCTTGTCCATACCAAATCTTAGTTGTTATTTCAAAGCAAACATTGGTTGCTAAGTACCCTTTGCGCGGTTTGCAGCTTCAAATCTGCCATGCCATAGCCACGGTCAACACTATACTCATCATGCTTACGGTTTCCCCATTTTATGATGACCATGATCAGCCAATGTGATTCGTGTCGCACTGCTCCACCCATCAAGCTAAACAAGCTTAGTTGTACAAATTTGAATATGATATGATGTTGATATTAGTAAAACGGAGACAGGTTTAATTGGTCAGCTAAATGTTCCTACTTTAGTTTCCAAATGCATGTGAGCCACATATGGAGAGAACGGAAGGAATAGTATTTCTCTGTGCGCTCTGGTTCATCATGGGTGGCCAACACACATTGTATTATCTAAAATCTGCTTGCTCTTTGTTATCATGTTCCGCTTCTGTTCTTCTTAATAAGTATATTACTTCCTCCGTTCCGAAACTACCTTGGGTGCGTGTGTGTGTTGTGGTGGCGTGCATTTGTACCGGGTGTTGTTCAGCGTTGCTTTATTTATAAAGCGGGGCGGAAGCCTTTTTGGGTAAAACATAAGTCTTTTTAGATATTCCAATAAGAACTACATACTGATGTATATAGACATATTTCAGAGTGTACATTCACTCATTTTGCTCTGTATGTAGTCCGCATTCGAATCTCTAAGAGACTTATATTCAGGAACGAAGGGAGTAGTACAGTATGTTCCTTGTCGGGAAGTGGAGCAGGGGCACTTGCAGTCGACAAGTCTGTTGGGTCGCTTCAGATGGATGCTTTCAACTATTCTAGATGGTCTGCTATAATATCTGGGAAATGCTGGGAGCTATGTCGTCTTTGAGAGTCTAGACTGATAGTAACAGTATTGCCCCTTCAGTTAAATAGAGCTGCCCCTTTTGGGGCTGAAGCCTTTCCGAACCCTTTCTAGCCTGTCGTGGTGGAACACGATCACCTATGGGGCCATCGACCCCTTGTGGTTCGGCAGGTGGGAGATCACATTGCACAAAGAGCGGAGGCCATGGGACAACACGGCAGAGGTGACGCTGGTGATTTTTACCCAGGTTCGGGCCGCTGTGAAGCATAAAACCCTACTCCTGCTTTGGTGGATTGAAGAGAGGACCGTGGTGGTCGCGCAGTGCTCGAGCCCGGCAAGGTCGCCTCGGGGGGGAGCAGCCACGCGCGTATGAGTGTACAAGGGTCCGAATCCTTTCTTAGGTTGCCATGGCCCTCCTTTTATATGCTAAGGGGTTACCATAGTGGCAAAACAGTCATTATCTACTGATTAGATAGCCAACAGTGCTATCATACCTAACTCTGGCAGTTAGGACAAAGTGCATTAAATGCACTGCTAGGTGTCACGCTGTGGATGCAGCCCGGCAAGCCTGCCGTTCCACTTAACCATCTTCCACCTGTCTGCATGATACGCCTCTGGACGGGTGTCATACGGAGGGAATCTCCCTTCCAAATGGCTTCCACGTGCCAAATGACAGCCACTTAAATGACTTGGGGGCTCGACACCGCACTGATAAGTGACTTGCATCGCTGTGCAGTGGAGCGGTGGAGTCTTGGCGGGGAGATCCACCCTTGGAGCTCCCGGCAAGCCTGCCGAGGGGGGGGGGGGGGTCTTGGGACTTGTCCTTGGTGCGGCCTCGACCTGACCATGCTCGCCTGTCCGGTAAGGGAGGTCTTTTCCTTAGTGGCATCTTGTTCCCTTGGCTTGTCTTGGTCTTCTTGATCCGCCCTTTGATTTCTCAAAGAGCTATCTCTCTGGTTTGGCTTTGTCTTAAAACTTGGTACTATTGTATCTTTGCTATTGCGCCTATGTACAGTCTGGGCAACATACGTGAAGGTTTGTTGCACTGACAGGAGCCCCCGGGCCTGGCCCGAACGTGCTACCGAGCACCGTTCGGGTAGGCTCTGTCAAGTACACAGGCTAGGCGCTTGTGGTGGCCCACTTCTTGATATTTTCCTTGCTTCTTCATTAACCTGTGCTTGAGTCAGTTTCCAGTTTTCCCGCGTGTCGCGTGACGCCAAACATGATGGGGTTACCTCTGCAATGGTCCATGAATGACTTTTGTTCACGGGGAGGTAACTGCCATTTCACCCTTCCCAGCACGCTCATCCCTTCCGCCACGTATGCCGCATACATCGCGTGGGGTAGGTAATGGATGTGCATGGCGGAAGAAAGAGTGTTGTGGCAGATATCCAACCGTCTCGGATTGGTGCAAGAGGGCGGTCGACAGGTCCAGCCCCTGTTGGTGGCACAGACGGGCCAAATTCGAAGCAGCCCCAGGGAAGGGGAAGAGGTGGAGCACTAGCCTCCGGTCCCAGCTCGTCTATAAAAAGGGAACTCGAGGGGGAATAGAGGCATTCATCCTCGCACCTTCTCCTTCTCCTTGCTTGCTTTCTTCTTCTTTATGTCGAGGAAAAGAGGCTGGGGGTTGGCTTTGGGCCTCGGCTTAGGAGCGGTGATCCCGGAGGCTTGTGTTGACACTCGGGGAGTGAGTCTGGTCCGCGGCCGCAGGAAACGCGGTGGCAGTGGTTCGGGCAGCCGCAGCTGGTGGCATCGCACCTATGACCGTCGTATTCATTTCGGTATGGAGGACGCCACGCCGTTCCGTAATGGTAGAGCGCTCACGCCCTTCACAATAGTTATCCGTCCGGGGCAGGGGTGTTGCCTCTGCCGCAAGCTGCTGGGGTTCGAAGGCCCGTTGGCCGAGCCTTCAGGGCCTCTGGTGCCCGCCTGTGGTGCCATGCTCGGCATCTTTAGTGAGCCCAGCGCTACCCTCTCCGGTGAGGTCGGTGACGATGCTGAAGATGCTGGCGCCTTCCTGCCCGCCAAGGTGGGGGGCGGTGTCCTCAACGCGCCTTGGGCGCCGCCACCACCATCCGCAGCCTCTCCGGGGGAAGCGACGGGCCGGGAGCCCGGCGTCCTCCCGGAGCGACAGTGACAAGGAGGAAACCGGCTAAGATAAGGAAGGCGGGTGGCAGGACGTCAGGTCAGAGTACGATGGCACCGACGCCTTCGTCTCATATTGTCGGCCTATGGCTCCGTTCTTCGATTCTTCCCCGCCCCGGCACCATCATCACCAGCCTCTTCCGGATGGCTACCGGGGGAAGCTCTCTTGATGCCTTCTGTCGCGTGCACCTCACCTAGGCGCTCCTTTTTCCATTTTTCGCACTCGAGACAAACCCTGGGAAAAGGAGGGCAATAAAGGCATTACGGGGCATTTGTCCTTATATTCCAAAGGATGTAGGTGCTCGCCAAATTTTAGTCTTAAATATGTAATCTCTTTTATCCATGTTTGTGTTCTGTAAGGTCTGTACATGTTTATCTGCATATTAATGAAAAAGACAAGCCTTGCCAGGTACTTGTGCATGTGTTTTATCCATGCAGAGGAGGAACGCCTCTATACTTTTAGGTAAACAAGTTTTCCCGGCAAGCTATCTTGCCGGTGCCCTCTGTTGTTGCCTCCTGCCGGGGCTTGAAACTACGGAAGGGAACTGTCTCCTTGTCGATCCTTCTCTGTCAAATGCCACTACAACCATCTTGACTGAAGCAACGTTCGGATCAAAGGATGGGAGCACAAATGCTTTGAAGGTGACAAGGTTTCTCTATGCACACGTTTTCTTTTTACGGAGACACGCATGGATAAAAGGAAACTTATCTGTTCGTCTTGTCGGCGATCGATATGTAAGCTTGTTTTCGGTCGCTTCTTCCCAGGATCAAGTCCGCGGTTAGAGCCCTGTAATTAGTTGCAGGGGAAAACATAGCAGCATATGACCTCATCTAAATGATCATGGCAAGTTTAAGCTAAGCTAATCATGCATGCATGTTTTTAGGGCGCCAGCACTTCGTTTTATCATCTGTGCTCAGGGTCTGCACCTGGCTTTGTACAAAGGGTTACATGCGCATCTGCAAGGCTTGTACAAAATGGTGGCTACTGGGGAAGGGCTCAACAGCCGCGCCTTACGGGTAGAACTTGCGAAGATGCTCAATATTCCATGAGTTTTGCATTTTGATGCCATCCTCGGTCTCCAGACGGACTGCGCCAGGTCTGGTGACTCGTACTACCCGGTAAGGGCCTTCCCACTTCGCGTCAACTTGTTGGAACCCTTGGCGGACTGAATGCGCCTAAGGACAAGGTCGCCTTCCTCAAGGCTCCGGGCATGGACCCTGCGGCTGTGATAGGGGCGCAGGGCTTGCTGGTAGCATGCAGCACGCACAACAGCCAGGAGACGGTTCTTGTCAAGGAGCATGGCATCATCATGCCGGTGCTGCTCTTGCTCTACTCCATTATAGGCAAAAACTCGAGGTGACCCGTATATGAGTTCCGTGGGGATCACTACTTCTGCCCCATAGACTAGGGAGAAGGGAGTCTGGCCAGTAGCTCGATTTGGTGTCATACGGAGGGACCAAAGAACCACCGACAGCTCGTCGATCCAGCGTCTGCCGCACTCCCGCAGCTTATCAAAAGTCCTTGTCTTGAGCCCATGCAGCACTTCAGCATTCATCCTCTCAGCTTGTCCATTGCTCCTGGGATGAACAACAGAGGCGAATGAAACCTTGCTTCCGAGGGTTTGAACGTATTGCATGAAGGCGCGGCTTGTGAATTGGGTGCCATTGTCAGTGATGACTCTGGTGGGTATTCTGAAATGGCACACCAATCCCTTCATGAACTTGATAGCTGATTGTGCGGTCACCTTCCTCACAGGCTCCACTTCCGGCCACTTTGTAAACTTGTCGATTGCAACGTACAAGAATTCAAAGCCCCCGGTAGCACGGGGGAAGGGGCCCAAGATGTCGAGCCCCCAGACCAAAAATGGCAATGACAAAGGGATCGTCTGGAGAGCTTGAGCAGGTTGATGGATATTCTTGGAGTGGAACTGGCAGGCTTCACATCTGGTGACTAGCTCAATTGCATCTTGGAGGGCTGTGGGCTAGTAGAAACCTTGTCAGAAAGCTTTTCCAAACAAGGCTCTTGATCCAATATGGGAGCTGCACATGCCTTTGTGTATCTGTGCCAACAGTTCCTTCCCCTCTTCCTGGCAAATGCACTTCAATTTCACAACGTTGGGCCTCCTGCTGTATAATGTGTCATCGACAAACTGATACATACTGGCCCTCCGGGCTACTCTTTCAGCTTCTTCTTGCTCTTCGGGAAGTTCTCCAGTTTGGAGGTAGTGGACTATGTGCCGTGCCCAAGTTGGAGCTTGAGGCTGGACAACAAGGACAAATGGCACCTCCTCACTCATGGGAGCGCCTACCTCGGCCGCAAGGACCTGTGGTCCTGTGGAAGAGTGCAGCTCACCAAGCGAAGTGGAGTTGTTCCCGGTAGCTTCTCTACCGGGGACCTCTGGAGTCCCTGCCGGTAAAGGCTTGCCGGAGTCCAACTCTCTCCTTTTTCTGGCCATTGTTGTCGGGGATAAGGAAGGTTGAGTCAGGTGGAACAAAAGTCCCTGGTTCCATAAGAAGCTTTTGCGCAGTGCATTTTGACAGATGATCGGTGATATGTTTTCTGCATGTGGCACGTGCTCTGTTTGCAATCCATCAAAACGCTCCTCCAAGTTTCTCACTTCTTCAACATACGCCTCCACCAATGGACTCTGGTAATCCTTGTTCACTTGTCTTACTACAAGCTACGAATCTGCACGGATGATCAACTTCTTAATCCCTAATTCCATTGCAATTCTGAGCCCGACAAGGAGTCCTACATATTCTGCAGTGTTGTTGGTAGCTTTCTCCCTGGGAAAATGCATTTGGACCACATACTTGAGGTGTTCTCCGGTGGGTGCGACGAGGAGCACACCAGCCCCTGCACCTTGCAATGAGAAGGCACCATCAAAGCACATGACCCATTCTTGGGGAGCCTCTTTGCCGGGATAACTGTTTCCGGCGCCTCTTCGTCTGGAGTGGGTGTCCATTCTGCAATGAAGTCTGCCAGTGCTCTGCTCTGAATGGTTGAGGTACTTTCATACTTCAGAGCAAAACTTGACAGTTCTAATGCCCATTCAACTATCCTGCCAGTGGCCTCAGGGTTCCTCAGTATGCGTTGCAAAGGGAAACAAGTGACAACTATGATCTCGTGGGCTTGGAAGTAGTGGCGCAGCTTCCTTAAGGCCATGATGAGGCGAAGATTAATTTCTGCACTCCAGAGTTCCTTGACCTAGCCCCCTGCAACAGGGAGCTAACAAAGTAAACTGGTCGCTGCACCACCTTCTTCTTTGCCGGGGTCCTTGGATTGCCTTCACCACCTTGCTCTTCTTTCTCTTGATCTGTACTCAAGCTTGCCGCGACTGGTTCACTTCCTTCTCCGGGGAGGACAGTAGCCGCAGCTTCTCCTTCATGCACTTCCCGTTGCGCCACCAGCGCTGCACTAACCACATGATTGGTTTGCGCTAAATATAGCAGCAACGACTCTTGTGGTTTAGGAGCGACCAAGGTGGGAGCAGAGGAAAGATAGGCTTTTAAGTCCCGCAGCACTGCTTCTGCCTCCAGGGTCCACTTCATGGGCCCTGCCTTCTTCCGAATTTTGAAGAAAGGCAGGGCGCGCTCGGTAGACTTGAAATGAACCTACTCAGCGTGGCAACACATCCAGTTAAACGCCTCACGTCCTTGACTATCTTGGGTGCTTGAATCTGCTCGATCACCTTGATCTTGTAGGGGTTGGCCTCTATCCCCCGGTGAGACACAAAGAAGCCAAGTAGCTTGCCGGAGGGAACGCCAAACACACACTTCTTAGGATTCAACTTCAAGTTGATTTTGCGCAGGTTTGCAAAGGTCTCTTCCAAGTCCTGAATGAGCATTGATCTGTCCTTGGTTTTGACCACTATGTCATCCATATAAGCTTCAATATTCCTGTGCAACTGAGGTTCATACCCAATTTGCACTGCCCTTGCAATGGTAGACCCGGCGCTCTTTAACCCGAAGGGCATCCGCACAAAGCAGTATGTGCCACATGGGGTAATGAACGCGGTCTTCTCCTCGTCTTCCTCAGACATGAATATCTGATGGCACCCGGAGTATGCATCCAAGAAGGAAAGCAGATCGCACCCGGAAGTGGAATCCACAATCTGGTCGATGCGTGGCAAGGGAAAAGTGCCATTCAGGCATGCCTTGTTTAGATCTGTGAAGTCTATGCAAAGCCTCTATTTCCCATTCGCCTTGCGCACAACCACCGGGTTTGCCAACCATGTTGGGTGCAACACTCCCTTGACAAAACCAGCTGCTTCAAGTTTCTTGATTTCTTCGGCCATGAATTGCTGCCACTCCAAAGCCTGTTTTTTGAACTTCTGCTTGACGGGCTAAGCATGAGGGCAGACAACAAGGTGGTGCTCGATTACCTCCCTGGGAACACCGGGCATGTCAGATGGCTGCCAAGCAAACACATCGACATTCGCCCGCAGGAAGGCAACAAGCGTTCCTTCCTATTTGTCATCAAGGGTGGAGCTGATGGTGAACGTACCATCAGCGCCACCCAGCCCTGCCGGGACCTTCTTCACAGTAGGTGAGGCAACTTTGGATCTCTTACTAGTGGAACTCTCTGGCAAATCATCGACGGGCGTGGCGCACTTCGGAGAGGCGCGCTTCCTGCATTCCTTGCCGGCATCCCTACTAGCTTTCTTTGCTTTCTTGTTTTCCTTGGAGGGACCTGTAGCTTCTGCGGCCTCGGCAGTGACTGCATCCCAATACATCTTATCCACACATATGACTGCGTCATTCTTGTCCGACGGGACGGAGATGACGCCCATCGGCCCTGGCATCTTTAGAGTATTGTAGGCATAGTGAGATGCCGCCATGAATTTTGCCAAAGCTGGACGACCAAGAATCCCATTGTACGGCAAAGGAAGCTCGACCACGTCGAACACAATCTTATCGGTCTGGTAGTTCAACTCTCCTCCAAACTTCACTGGCAGTGTGATCTTCCCCTTTGGACGACTCCTGCCGGGGTTGATCCCCTAAAACGTGCCAGTAACTTTGAGCTCTTCATCTGATATTTGCAGCTTGCTGAGTACCTTGGGGGAAATAAGATTCAACCCTGCCCCGCCGTCAACCAACATCTTCGTGACCTTGAGGTTGCGGATTGTTGGTGAAACCAACAACGGCAAGCACCCTACCACAGTGGTGCGGTCGGGGTGATCCTCTTCGTCAAAGATGATGGGCGTGCGGGACCATTTGAGTGGTTTCCGGGAGTCCACCGCTGGCTCTACGGCATTAACCTCACAAGCCCATTGTTTAAGCTGGTGGTGAGAGGGGTGCAAAGATGCGCCTCCGTCAACGCACACGACCTTAGTGGCTTTCTGGAACTCTTGCTCATTGGTTTCCTCTTCACCCCCTTCATCACTTTCGTCATCACCTTCCTTCTTCTCGCGGCCTCTAGCAGGTTTCTCTTGATGCTGGGGAACCTTGCCGCGGCGGCCTCCTCTGCCGCCTCGGCCCCTCCCGCCAACACCTTCCTAGTCTCTTTCCTTGTCACGCTTCTCGTACTCAGCTTTCTACTTCTTGACAAGTTGCTCAACTTGGTGACATTCTTGGAGGTCATGGCCCTTGGTCCGGTGGATCTTGCAGTACGGTCCGTCAGCCTTCCCAGCCTTTTTGGCTGCCGCAGCCTCCCGGCAATCAGTGCACGCGGCAACTTCCTTGCCGGGGGCTGCGGTCTTAGACTTCTTGCCGGTACCGGGGGCGCCAGAACCCTCAGTAGCCAGTACTACCTTTTCCTTGCACTTCTGGTTGTGCTTTTATTCTTCTTCTTCGGGTTAGTGGCATCGTTGCAATCTTCTGAGTCAATTTCGATGCCATCTTCTTCTTCGGGGAGTCGCCTCCCTTCCTCTGTTTGGGCACACTTATCCGCTAAGGTGTACAACTCATTCACGGTCTTGGGCAACTGGACGTTCATCTTGGAACGTATCCTCCTGTTGCACATGTTGGACTAGAACGCGGCAATCACAGCTGCCGGGTGGATATCTGGAATGTTCCAGTGCACCCGGCTAACCCTCTGCATGTACTCCCGCAAGCTCTCCCCTTCCTTTTGTGGAAGGAGCTGCAAATCGCCGGGCCGTCCTGGTTCTTGATGGCCGCCCGTGAAGGCACCAACAAACTCATTGCACAGGTCGGCCCAGGTCGAGATGGAATTCTCTGGCAGGTGCATCAGCCATGACCTCACATTTGGCTTAAATGCCAAAGGGAAGTAGTTGGCGAACACCTTCTCATCTCTTCCTCTGGCGGCTTGAACATCGATGGTGTAGATGCTCAAGAACTCTACCGGGTTCAACCTTCCATCATACTTTTCTGGTATCTCTGGCTTGAAAACACGGGCAGATGGCCAACAGACTTGTCGTAGCTCGTGAGTGGAGGCGGGGCACCCAACCTTGAAAGGTAAGTATCCGCCTTCACTGGGCGCGGGTTCGTCGACGTCTGGGCCCTTGTGCCTGTCGGGTTGGCGGCGGGTTTCGCGGTGTCGTTCTATAGTGACGCGCGCGTCTTCCCTTCGCTGATCTTCCAAGACTTGCCGTTGATCTCGATGGGCCCGAGAATCAGATGAGGCCATTGATGCCTCGTCGGGCTCCTAGTCACGTGGTTCGGGCTGCGCCCTCTGCACTGGCTGCCGTGGAGGGGATTGCACCATTGGAGTGGCCCCCTCGACACGGTCAGCAGCTCGGACCGTGGTCATTGCTTGCGGGCGCTGTGGCGGGCCTGCCCGCTGTGATCTTCCCGCTTCAGCAAAACCGATCAAACTCTGGATTGTGGCTCTCCACTCATCCATTTGATCAGCCACTGGCAGGAATCTCAGCAGGAGTTGGGCTCGCGTCATGGCTTCCAAAGCAGTGCTTGGCATAGACGATGATGCAGACTGCGACATCGCTCGACTCCAGACGGTACCAGCAGTGGCGGCGCCGTGTTCTCGTCGCTGCAAGCCGGCCGCCGGAACGACATAGTGGCGAGAAGGGTGCGCCTGGGGGTTGACGACCCCGGTTGGCACTTTGTCTTGGTTACCCTGCCCTGGGGATGTCACGTGCCCCATAGCTGCGCCCGTAGCAGGGACAGCTAGGGGGTCGTGACTCGCACCAGAGCGGGCGTTGTCACTGCGGCTGCGCCCTCCGGTGCGGTTGGGGGTGGAGACTGAACATTCTCCCTACCTGCGCCTTGTGGAACACGGCCGTCAGGATGCTGCTGGTGTCGCCCTCCCTCGGCGTCTTCCGCTCCCTCTTTGGCCGCGGGGGAATGATGACAGTGCCGCCTGCGCTGGTCATGTCCCCCATGGTGTCCGCGCCCCCCAACGCCGCCGCAGCACCCATAGTATCAGTGGCTGCATGCGAGGGGGCCTTCGAGGTCGAAGGGTGAGCTGTGGCACCGGAATTTTTCTTTGGCGCCATGGATGATGAGGCTATTGATGGAGACGATGATGATGAAGATCGACGCGCTGTTCACAACCTCGGGTTCGCGCAAGCGATTCCCCCTGCCTGGCGCGCCAAAGATGTCGTGGTGGAACACGATCACCTATGGGGCCATCGGCCCCTTGTGGTTCGGCAGGGGGGAGATCACGTTGCACAAAGAGCGGAGGCCATGGGACAGCACGACAGAGGTGACGCTGGTGATTTTAACCCAAGTTCGGGCCACTGTGAAGTGTAAAACCCTACTCCTGCTTTGGTGGATTGAAGAGAGGACCGTGGTGGTCGCGCAGTGCTCGAGCCCAGCAAGGTCGCCTCGGGGGGGGGGGGGAAGCTACACGCGTATGAGTGTACAAGGGTCCGAATCCTTTCTTAGGTTGCCATGGCCCTCCTTTTATAGGCTAAGGGGTTACCACAGTGGCAAAACAATCATTATCTCCTGATTAGATAGCCAACAGTACTATCATACCTAACTCTGGCAGTTAGGACAAAGTGCATTAAATGCACTGCTAGGTGTCATGCTGTGGATGCAGCCCGGCAAGCCTGCCGTGCCGCTTAACCATCTTCCACCTATCTGCATGACACACCTCTGGACGGGTGTCATATGGAGGGAATCTCCCTTCCAAATGGCTGCCACGTGCCAAATGATAGCCACTTAATCACTTGGGGGTTCGACACTGCACTGATATGTGACTTGCGTCGCTGTGCGATGGAGCCGTGGAGTCTTGGCGGGGAGATCCGCCCTTGGCGCCCCCGGCAAGCCTGCCCAGGGGGGGGGGGGTCTTGGGACTTGTCCTTGGTGCGGCCTCGACCTGACCATGCTCGCCTGTCCGGTAAGGGAGGTCTTTTCCTTAGTGGCATCTTGTTCCCATGGCTTGTCTTGGTCTTCTTGATCCGCCCTTTGATTTCTCAAAGAGCTATCTCTCTGGTTTGGCTTTGTCTTGAAAACTTGGTACTGTTGTATCTTTGCTATTGCGCCTGTGTATAGTCTGGGCAACATATGTGAAGGTTTGTTGCACCGACATCCCTCTGCGAAGGGCCTATCTATTTACTTTTATGAAATTTTTGTTTTTATTGAGTCTCCATCTTCTCTTATAAAGCATCAACTAGGGAACACTATTATCATACTTGTGCATTGGATATAGCTAATATTTGAGTGTGTTTCATGAATGGGTCAATGATTGAGCATAATGGGCTAGGGATAGCTTTCTTTAGCATTGACATTTTTAAAGACATGGTTGCTTGTTGATATGCTTGATTTTCGATATCTTTATGTCAAATTATAAACTATTGCTTTGAATCATTGAATGTCCAAATGTCCATGCTACAAAAGAAAAGAATATGTGATGAACATGATAGGCAACATTCCACATCAAAAATTATATTTTTATCATTTACCTACTTGAGGACGAGCAAGAATTAAGCTTGGGGATGCTGATACATCTCCAATGTATCTATAATTTTGTTGTTGTTCCATGATGTTATATTATCAATCTTGGATGTTTTATGTACATTTACTAGCAACTTTATATCATTTTTTGGGACTAACCTATTAACTTAGTGCCCAGTGCCAGTTGCTGTTTTTTGCTTGTTTTTTACTTTGTAGAATATCAATACCAAACGAAGTCCAAATACCACGAAACTTTTTGGAGATTTTTTTCTGGCAGGAAGAGACCCTGGAAGCTTCTGGAGGCCATGAGAGGAGGCCTGATGGGCCCACTAGGCATCAGGGCGCGCTAGAGGCCCCGGGTGCGCCCTGGTGGGTAGTGGAGCCCTCAGGCACCGCCTTGACCTACCTCCGCCTCTATAAATACTCTAAAATCCCCAAAACCCTAGGGGAGTCCAGGAAATACTTTTTTCGCCGCTGCAAGTTCTAGAACCACGAGATCCAATCTAGAGGCCTTTTCCGACACTCTACCGGAGGGGGCAATGATCACGGAGGTGTTCTTCATCATCCTAGCTGCCCCTCCGATGATGCGTGTGTAGTTTACCACAGACCTATGGGTCGGTAGTTAGTAGCTAGATGGCTTCTTCTCTCTTTTTAAGCTTCAATACAATGTTCTCCTCAATGTCCTTGGAGATCTATTGGATGTAACTCTTTTTTGCGGTGTGTTTGTTGGGATCTGATGAGTTGTGAGTTTATGATTAGATCTATCCAATGAATATTATTTGAGTCTTCTCTGAACTATTTTATGCATGATTGGTATAGCATTGTATTTCTTCTCTGATTTATTAGTTTGTTTGGCCAAGTAGATTGATTTATCTTGCCATGGGAAGAGGTGCTTTGTGATGGGTTCGATCTTGCGGTGCTCAATCTCAGTGACAGAAAGAGATATGACACGCATGTATCATTGCTATTAAGGGAAACAAGATGGGGTTTATTCATACGTGAGTTTATCTTGTCTACATCATGTCATCTTTCTTAATGCATTACTCCGTTTTTCCATGAACTTAATACACTAGATGCATGCTGGATAGCGGTCGATGTATGGAGTAATAGTAGTAGATGCAGAATCGTTTCGGTGTACTAATCTTGGACATGATGCCTATATACATGATCATTGCCTTGCATATCATCATAATTATTTGCTTTTCTATCAATTGCCCAACAGTAATTTGTTTGCCCATCGTATGCTATTTTCTTGAGAGAAGCCACTAGTGAGAACTATGGCCCCCGCGTCTATTTCCTATCATATATTAAAACCAAAAATACCCTGCTGCAATTTTATTTTATTTTGTATTTTTGTTTGATCTATTTATCAAAACCTATACAATTAAATATGTCTCAATGCCGTTGAGGGATTGACAAGCCCTTCACGCGTTGGATTGCAAGTATTTGTTGTTTGTGTGCAGGTGTTGTTTACATAGTGTTGCTTGGTTCTCCTAATGGATTGATAACCTTGGTTTCATAACTGAGGGAAAAACTTACCTCTGTTGTGCTGCATCATCCTCTCCTCTTCGGGGAAATACCAACGCAGATTACAAGCATCACGCCCACCTGCTGGTACAGTACACACATAGTGGTAGCGCTATTTCCCTGGCCCGTGCTACTACTATAGGTTTAGTAGTAGCGTTTGTTTCCCAGGCCATGCTACTACTACGGGTAGCCCCGGGGGTTAAGGTTGGGACCACATAGCAGTAGCGCTAGGTGGAACGCCAGCGCTACTGCTATAGAGTAACTTGTAGCGCTGGTTTACGCCCAGCGCTACTGCTATATAGCAGTAGCGTTGCTCCATTACCCCATGCTACTACTAAGGTCCTACCTATAAGGTTTCTCTTAGTAGTGTCCACACATCGACCGCTATCCAGCATGCATCTAGAGTATCATGTTCATAAAGAATGGAGTGACGCCTTAAGCAAGATGACATGATGTAGACAAAGTAAACCCAATTAATATGAATAAACCCCATTGTTTTATCCTTAATGGCAATGATACAAATATGTGTCATGTCCCTTTCTGTCACTGGGATTAAGCAACGCAAGACGAACCCATCACAAAGCACCTCTCCCATTGCAAGATAAATCAATCTAGTTGGCCAAACCAAACGGACAGATCAGAGAGAAATACAAAGCTATAACAATCATGCATAAAAGAGTTCAGAGAAGACTCAAATAGTATTCATGAATAATATGATCATAAACCCACAATTCATCGGATCCCAACAAACACACCGCAAAAAAGGATTACATCGAATAGATCTCCAAGAACATCGAGGAGAACATTGTATTGAAGATCAAAGAGAGAGAAGAAACCATCTAGCTACTAGCTATGGACCCATAGGTCTATGGTAAACTACTCACAGGTCATCGGAAGGGCAGCAAGGTTGATGTACAGGCCCTCCGTGATAGATTGCCCCTCCGGTAGAGTACTGGAAAAGCTCTCCAGATGGAATCTCCGAAGAACAGAAACTTGAGGCGGCGGAAAAAGTATTTTGGGTGGATCTCTGATGTATTGGGAATATTTGGGAATTTATAGAAGTGGAATTAGGTCAAGAGGTGCCACGAGGGACCCACAAGCCTTGGGGGCGCGCCCCCTGGGGCATACCTTGCAGGCTTGTCGCTCCCTCATGACTCTTCAAGTCTTGCCCGAAAGCTTCTAGGGTCCCTTCTGGTCCAGAAAAAATCATCAAAAAGCTTCGTAGCATTTGGACTCCGTTTAGTACTGATTTTCTGAAAAACCAAAAAGCAAGCAAAAAAATGGCAACTAGCACTGGGCACTAGGTTAATAGGTTAGTCCCAAAAATGATATATAATTTAATGTAATTGCATAATAAACATCCAAGATTGATACTATAATAGCATGGAACAATAAAAATCTATAGATACGTTGGAGACGTATCAATGCTTTACTATTTCCGCTCCTCTATCTATAGATATGCATGTGTCGGAAATCTTTGTGATATCTTAACTAGTGCCAAAATCTACCTAAACTTCAAGAAAACAAAAATGCACCTTTGGTTGGTTAAGAGTCTATTCACTTCCCTCTAGACCTATCTTCTCCGATACTACACCTAGGTGGGAAGAGAGAGGGAGCGACATCGGGGGACGGCGAGGAGTTGGCCTCGGCCCAACTTCTAAGTACCCAAAGAGGACCAGGGCCTCGGCAGTCAGCCAATCCTTGACTCCCATCGAGCAGATCAGCTCGGGCTCCTCCAAGGAGTCTGAGCCACCCGGTCACCCTCGTCGCGCATGCCCTGCTGCCTTCAAATTCGTTTTGCAAAGACTCTTTTGTCTCAATTGGCAAGGTAAACACAAATCATGCATTCTTAATTTCGTCCCATTCTCCTTTTAGAGGGACCAGTTGATAACCCACAAGTATAGATGATTAGTTGTAGCCTTTTTGATAAATAAGAGTGTCGAACCCAACGAAGATCTCAAGTTCCAAATAGTGAGAATTAGGATTCTTGATCCCTCTCAATCTCTCTTTCAATTCGAGGATCCAGAGAGGTGTTTTCATAGTCATCTCCGAATATTTGCCATCTTGGAATATTTTTGATTTTATTTTTCTATGATATATCTTTCTATATGAAAATTGGTTATTTACGATGTACGATGATCCCAGTTAAGCATCCATGGCTGAATGGTTAAAGCGCCCAACTCATAATTGGTAAATTTGCGGGTTCAATTCCTGCTGGATGCACACGAACGGGAACATTCCATAAGTCTATTGGAACTGGCTCTCTATCTATGGAATCTCATCCATCATTCATACATAACGAATTGGTATGGTATATTCATACCAAAACATAAGAACAATAAGAACTCGAATTCTTATCCATACTGGAACTCAGAGCATAGGAGGGAAAGTCGATTTATGGATGGAATCAAATACGCAGTATTTACAGAAAAAAGTCTTCGTTTATTGGGAAAGAATCAATATACTTTTAATGTCGAATCGGGATTCACTAAGACAGAAATAAACCATTGGGTCGAACTCTTCTTTGGTGCTAAGGTGGTAGCTATGAATAGCCATCGACTACCTGGAAAGGGTAGAAGAATAGGACCTATTCTAGGCCATACAATGCATTACAGACGTATGATCATTACCCTTCAACCGGGTTATTCTATTCCACTTCTAGATAGAGAAAAAAACTAAAGGAGAGTACTTAATAATACGGCAAAACATTTATACAAAACACCTATCCCGAGCACACGCAAGGGAATCGTAGACAGGCAAGTGAAATCCAATCCACGAAATAATTTGATCTATGGACGGCACCGTTGTGGTAAAGGTCATAATTCCAGAGGAATTATTACCGCAAGGCATAGAGGGGGAGGTCATAAGCGCCTATACAGTAAAATAGATTTTCGACGGAATCAAAAAGGCATATCTGGTAGAATCGTAACCATAGAATACGACCCTAATCGAAATGCATACATTTGTCTCATAAACTATGGGGATGGTGAGAAGAGATATATTTTACATCCCAGAGGGGCTATAATTGGAGATACTATTGTTTCTGGTACAAAAGTTCCTATATCAATGGGAAATGCCCTACCTTTGAGTGCGGTTTGAACTATTGATTTACTAAATTGGAAGTAACCAATTAGGTTTACGATGAAACCTAGAAATCGATCACTGATCCAATTTGACTACCTCTACGGGATAGACCTCAATAGAAAACTGTTGAGTAACGGCAGCAAGTGATTGAGTTCAGTAGTTCCTCATAGAAAATTATTGGCTCTAGAGATATGGTAATATGGGGAAGACAAAATTGTTTGAAGCACACACAGAACCGGAAGCGCCCCTTGTTTCAAAGAGAGTAGGACAGGTTATTCACATTTAATTTGATGGTCAGAGGCAAATTGAAAGCTAAGCAGTGGTAATTAAGACCCCCGGGGGAAAATAGGGATGTCTCCTACGTTACCCATAATATGTGGAAGTATCGACGTAATTTCATAGAGTCATTCGATCTGAATGCTACATGAAGAACATAAGCCAGATGACGGAACGCAGAGACCTAGGATGTAGAAGATCATAACATGAGCGATTCGGCAGATTTGGATTCCTTTCCTATATATCCACTCATGTGGTACTTCATCATATGATTCATATAAGATCCATCTGTCTGGAGATCGTCATATACATCTAGAAAGCCGTATGCTTTGGAAGAAGCTTGTACAGTTTGGGAAGGGGTTTTTGAGAGAAAAGAAGAATCTACTTCAACCAATATGCCCTTAGGCACGGCCATGCATAACATAGAAATCACACATGGAAGGGGTGGGCAATTAGCTAGAGCAGCAGGTGCTGTAGCAAAACTCATTGCAAAAGAGGGTAAGTCGGCCACTTTAAGATTACCATCTGGGGAGGTCCGTTTAGTATCCCAAAACTACTTAGCAACAGTCAGACAAGTGGGTAATGTTTGGGTGAACCAAAAAAGTTTGGGTAGAGCCGGATCTAAGTGTTGGCTAGGTAAACGCCCCGTAGTAAGAGGGGTAGTTATGAACCCTATGGACCACCCCCATTGGGGCGGTGAAGGGAAAGCTCCCATTGGTAGAAAAAAAACCACAACCCCTTGGGGTTATCCTGCGCTTGGAAGAACTAGGAAAAGGAAAAAAATATAGCGATGGTTTTATTCTTCGTCGCCGTAAGTAAATACGTAACTAGGAATATGGAAAATTGCATTTTTGGAATTTGCAATAATGCAATGGGAGAACGACGGGAATTGAACCAGGGCATGGTGGATTCACAATCCACTGCCTTCATCCACTTGGCTACATCCGCACCTTATCCAGCTAAAGGATTTTTTTTTTGTTTTTTCCATTGATCATTATTCTATTTATTCTGACCTCTGTACTTCAATTGAGATATTGGACATAGAATGCCACTCTTTAAAAAGGAAAAAAAGGAGTAATCAGCTGTGACACGAAAAAAAACAAATCTTTTTGTAGCTCATCATTTATTGGCAAAGATAGGAAAGGTCAATATGCAGGAGGAGAAAGAAACAATAGTAACGTGGTTCCGGGCATCTAGCATTCTACCCACAATGGTTGGCTAAACAATCGCGATTCATAATGGAAAGGAACATATACCTATTTACATAACAAATCCTATGGTAGGTCGCAAATTGGGGGAATTCGTGCCTACTCGGCATTTCACGAGTTATGAAAATGCAAGAAAGGATACTAAATCTCATCGTTAACTGAATTCTGAATAGATAAGTTTCAAACTAGTAAAGTATATCCCTAGGATAAAGAAGAAGAAAAGTGGGCTAAGGAAACTCGCAAGGAAAGTTCCAACCGATCGTCTACCTAAGTTTGAGAGAGTTTTCAAAGCACAAAAACGTATCCCTATGTCCGTTTTCAAAGCACAAAGAGTTCTTGACGAGATTCGCTGGTGTTACTACCAGGAAACTCTTATGATACTGAACCTCATGCCCTATCGAGCATCTTATCCCATATTAAAGTTGGTTTATTCGGCAGTCGCAAATGCTACTCGTTATAGGGATTTCGACAAAGCGAATTTATTTATTACTAAAGCCGAAGTCAGTAGGAGTACTACTATGAAGAAATTCCGACCTCGAGCTCGAGGACGTAGTTTCCCCATAGAAAAAGCATGTGATAAATCAACTTTAAGATGTCTCCGCCAGTTGCCAAGTTTGTCTATGAAGAGCTAATCTGTTCATAGTAATCAAAAGAGAAAGAAAAATAGAAGAATAATGAGTAGGCCATTCTGGTTGTTTCATCCAAGCTTCATCCTGGTCATGGATAGATCACCCAGGTTCGGGTCCATAAGCAGTGACAATCACCCTATTAAGACTCGCTTTCGCTACTGCTCCGGTGGGTTCCGTTCCCTTAACCAAGCCACTGCCTATGAGTCGCCGGCTCATTCTTCAACAGGCACGCGGTCAGAGATCACTTTCCCCTCCCACTACTTGGGAGCTCAGCACAGTTTCACGTTCTATTTCACTACCCACTGGGGGTTCTTTCACCGACATGTCTATTTCACCGAGCCTCTCTCCGAGACAGTGCCCAGATCATTACGCCTTTCGTGCGGGTCAGAACTTAACCGACAAGGAATTTCGCTACCTTAGGACCGTTATAGTTACGGCCACCGTTCACCGCGGCTTCGGTCGCCGGCTTCCCTGTCATCAGTTCACCAACTTCCTTGACCTTCAGGCACTGGGCAGGCGTCAGCCCCCATACATGGTCTTAAGACTTTGCGGAGACCTGTGCTTTTGGTAAACAGTCGCCCGGGCCTAGTCACTGCGGCCCCCTTTTGTGAGGGGGCACCCCTTCTCCCAAAGTTACGGGGCTATTTTGCCAAGTTCCTTAGAGAGAATTTTCTTGCGCCCCTAGGTATT